>OX465103.1:23435432-23571273 GCA_949987565.1 Luidia sarsii | reverse complement strand
AAATTACAAAGTACAGTTAATCTTCTGCTCAATCAACTAATTAACACGCCACAAATTAGCAGACATCTTACTTCATATGACGGATCCTAAGTTCTTGTTCAAAAAGAAAGACAAGATTAGAATACTGGCCATATTTGAAACGGTTCACTGTTTGTTTACCGATGTAAATTGGGCTATTTAAATACCGGTAGTCCTTATGTGTATCACCTTCCCCGAAAAGAATACTCTCCACTGTCAATGTGATCGCTTTGCCATATTTTGACGTAGCAATCCTTTCGATTTCACTCCAAAGAGGCTTAACCACTTTACAAAACCAGAAAAAGAGTGCGCCTTTTGAGTCATCAAAATGTCCCGTGGAAATACTCAGATTCGATATCTGCATGCCGCTTCCGCGGATCTGGACCGCTCCTGCGGACGTGCTTATAGATCGCTTTCATCGGCGGCCATCTTTGGGGCCTGGTCTTTGTTCCTCTTGGATTGGCAAGATGTGCACTCTTTGGACCTGCATTGTCACTGATAATAACACTAGAAGGCCCCAAAGATGGCCGCCGGTGCAAGCGATCTATATAAAATTCGCAGTGGCTGTTGTTACGGCAGTCGTCCGTGTGGTTTCCTGACTTGATTGTATTTCGTCAGCATTGCAGGCAGGTTGAACCAGTCTATTAGCTGATAGTCTGGTTCCAAGAGCTAAACATCCTGACAAATACTGTGAAGTCAGGGAGCCACACGGACGACTGCCGTAACAACAGCCACTGCGTATAAAATTTGGCGGTCAGGTGACGTTTACGTGAAAAGCCTCTACAGCTATATTCCTCTACAATCTGGCTATAACTGTGCGCGGCAGGCCAGTGTATATATGCCTACGAAATGAACGCACAGGAGGCATCCGGACGCGTTTTTTTTTTCGTAGGAGGGTTAGGGGCAAATATCATATAATGAGTGTGTCGTAATCTCCTTCTGTCGTAATTTTCTTTAAAAACAATTCGACACGCCCATTTATGATAACTTATGATAATTGCCCCTAACCCTCCTACGAAAAAAACCCCGCCATCCGGACGATGTGTATCGCGGACAACGTGGTGGAACAAACAAATGCGAGTGTCGCGTACCTAGCATGCATGCGTGCATCAAAAGGTACTAATGTACTTATGCACGTAAGAAAAGCGCTGCATGGATTGAACGTTTACGGTGCCCGGTTAGCGGGCGACGGACCAGCTTTGGTGTTTTTTTTTTTAGAGTTAAAGCCCTTACACAACATTGGTAAGATCGAAAAACAGAAATGTTCACAGATTTACATGAAATTTATACAGTCTGAACCTGATGGTTATACATGTAGTAGAAACCGGCGCACTGAAATATTTATGTCTAAAATGTTGTATTTTGGGAGAAAAGAGTAAAGAAATAGTTTACGTTTTACCCCTAGATCTAAACGATTTTCCGGAACTATTCGTTGAATGCTGCATTTTCGCGAAACATAGCCTACTACATGAAGCGTTTTTTTTCACTGATTTCTCGAGCTAGACACGGTTGGCGGATTGAGCTGAATTTTCCACAGGTGCGCTATTTCGTGCACACGCTCGATCGGAGAACGTATATATGGATGCTATTCTTCGACCTCGACCGATCCTGCGTTATCGCGCGCCTGCCGTGACTGAGCGTGCGTGAACCCAATCACGAATGGTGCTCTTTGCGGTGTTCACGGAAATGGCCGCCATTTCGCCGCGATATACAATCCAGCCTCGTGGGATTTGTTTTCTTCGTCTCCGCGTTGCATGACGCCTGGGCACGGTCTCTTCGTGGGTTAGAAATCCGCTCGGAAATCTTCTCCCGGGAAGTTTGCTCAGACAAAAAAAAAATCACCTATAAAAGTGTACTTGGAATTGGATGGATATGATGGAGCCTCCCTATTATGGACGTGCCAATCATCCTTGTCAGCCTGGACTCGTGAAGTAATCTATTTGATTCTGTGGGTAATTATTAGCAAGACAGACATATTGCAGACGGCTCTTGAGTTGAGGATTTAACAGGCTTTGCAATGAGGGGAGGGAGGGAGGGAGGGAGGGAGGGAGGGAGGGAGGGAGGGGAGGGAGGGAGGGAGGGAGGGCGGGAGGGGAGGGAGGGAGGGAGGGAGGGAGGGAGGGAGGGAGGGAGGGAGGGAGGGGAGGGAGGGAGGGAGGGAGGGCGGGAGGGGAGGGAGGGAGGGAGGGAGGGAGGGAGGGAGGGAGGGAGGGAGGGAGGGAGGGAGGGAGGGAGGGAGGGGGCAGAGATAAAGAGAGGGAGAGAGGGGAAACCTCAGAGAGAGAGAGAGAGTGAGAGAGAGAGAGAGAGAGAGAGAGAGAGAGAGAGAGAGAGAGAGAGAGAGAGAGAGAGAGAGAGAGAGAGAGAGAGAGAGAGAGAGAGAGAGAGAGAGAGAGAGAGAGAGAGAGGGAGAGAGGAGAGAGGGGGGGGGGAGGGGAAGAGCCGTTGAAAGGTAATTCCCCAAATTCAATGTTCGGTGAAAAGAAATGCTCCAAATTTCTAGTTGGAGAAAGGCTGACGGGGGACCCGAGACAAAACAAAATCCAAGACCAGAAAATCTGCCAAGAATGGAAAGCATTCATGATTTTGTTCAACGGGATGGGAAAAAAACACGACTCCGTCTGATGGCGTTTGCTTTCCACGCACTTGCATTCAACAATATACTGTTTGCACGAGGCGCCGAGGGTCAAGTGGATCATCGACTGGTCTATAAATGAAACTATTAAATGTAACTTACAGCATTAACTAAGCGCTTTCCGCCGTGTTTCAGAGCATGTCCACCCCCCTCCTCATCTTCCATCCTCCCTGGTCATCTGGCCGGTTCCTCGGACAGCGACAGGATGAGGGAGCGGAGGTCGCGGCGTTTGCGCTCCGCCGCCTCGCCGGTCACCGAGCGGCGGAGTTCCGGCCTCGGCCCGCCCGAGCCCGCAAGCTGCCGGCACAGATGCTCGGCCGTGCAGATGACGAACAGACCGCAGTCGTAACCTGAACGGAGAACAAGTGGGGGGGGGGGGGTAGGGGCAGAGACAAACAATGTGAGACACAGAGTGCGCTATCGACTGACACATATGTGACCCGGCACAGCGATATGAGGAATATCCCACCAAAACACTTTTTGAGTAAACAACGCCTGAAGTCAAAGTATCTTCTCAATTCGAAAAAAAAAAAAAAAAAAAAAAAAAAATCAATTTTTTATTTTTTTTTTATTTTCGGAAAGTTAATGTATTGGAGGATATTACGTCCAAAGGATTTTTCCGAAAACCGTCTCTAAATGACACTCGGGGGAGTGTTTGTGTACTGTTTTCATGAAAATGTAAAGTTCCTGCCTTTTTGAATGGCCGCTTTCGAAGAGTTAGAATGACGCTGCTATATTGTGTCTGGTACCAAATGAACGAGCGAAGTCCCCTTGTACTATTTACAAAAAGGTTCATACGGAAATAAATTTGATATCATTCGAAAGCTAATGGTATACTCTTTCACATCATTAGAAAATCTCAACATCTCAAAAGTGAGGGTTATTCCTCATTATGCTGTGCCGGGTCACATATAATATATGATGCGACGCGCTACCCGCCGCTATACATATTCAAATCTGTGACACGACCGCGACCAGGGCCCAAATTCATAGAGCCGCTTAAGCAATGGAAACCTGCTTAGTATGAAAATACACCCTTGTTTAAAACACGGACTACCAGCCATAATGTCACTCGATGCTTGCTGCCCTCAGCTTGTACTCCATTCACGGGTGCTTAGCATACAACGTAAGGGGAACTCTGGCTGGCAGTCTTTTTATTCAGCGAGGTTTTTCATGCTTAAGCAAAATTTGGTGTTTAAAGCCCCTAAACAACATTGGTCGAGGTCAAAGAATATCATCCATACGTTGTCTGATCCAACATAGTATGCATGAAATAGCACACCTGTGAAAATTTCAGCTCAATCCGCCAACCGAGTATCGAGAAAATCGTAAAAACCGCTTCACTTGTTTCGCGAAAACGCCGTACTGTTGAGACGTAAACTATTTCTTTTACTCATTTCTCCCAAAATACAACTTTTTACGCAGACATATTTCAGTGAGAGGTTTCTACTATAACCATCTTCACACTATAGGTTTCATGTAAATCTGTGAACATTTCTGTTTTTCGATCTTACTCATGTTGTGTAGGGGCTTTAAAGGCCCAATACAACATTGGGAAGATCGGAAAACATCGATGTCCACATATTTCCTTCTCATTTACATTTACACAGTTTGTAGATGGTCTTGATAGAATCCTCATGTTGAAATCTTATGGTCTGGGATGCTGTACTTCCCTAGAAATCTTCTCTCAAACATCGACAAATAGTTTATTACTCGCGCGTAATAAACTATTTTTTTACACTACAGAATGGTGCAAACACCTTTGTCTACTTTCTCAGATCACCATTTGAGCCAAAACCTTCGCATAATTGCTTTTTTGGGATGTTTAATGGTTTAACACACAAACTGTGGCAATCCTCTGACCTTTGACCAATGTTGTATAGGCCTTTAAGCAATGAAAACAAGCATGAAAACATCCATCCTTGTTTAATACAGGACTACCAGCCATATGTCACTCGATGCTTGCTTCCCTCAGCTTGTACTCCATTCACGGGTGCTTAGCATACAATGTAAGGAGAACTCTGGCTGGCAGAACTGATTTTTTTTATTCAGCGAGGTTTTTCATGCTTAAGCAAAATTTGGTGCTTAAGCGGCTCCTTGGAATTGACCCCAGCTCGGTGGTCAAGCGGTTAAGACGTCTGCACTAGAAAACAGGAGTGGCGGGTTCGAATCCCGTTCGAGCTGCCTGAATTGGTTTTTTTCCCCCAGCAGACAACTGGACAAAGCACCGAACACACAGTGCTTATTGCGTCGAATAGGGTGAATCCGAAAATATCATAATTGTTATATCATCTACGACACCTGCATTAATCACACATCATCCATGCATTCAACGGGACCTGTGTGTGGTTTTTTTTCCTGGGAGATCCGGTTTCCCGGAAGGCAAAGCAAATGCAACCTCATCAAAGAAATACTTGTTTCACGATTTCATTATTAAATGAAGACCATGGAATGGAATTGAATTAAACAAATCGGAGAGCGAGTTAAATTATCACTTTTAGACAAGGGGTGGGGACAGGAGGAAAGAGAGAAGGAAGGGAGAGAGAGGTGAGGGAGAAAGAGAGGGGGAGTGAGAGAGAGGGGGAGGAAGAGAGGGAAGGAGGGGAGAGAGGTGGGGGAGAGAGGGAGGGAGTGAGAGAGAGGGGGAGGAAGAGAGGGAGGGAGGGAGGGAGGGAGAGAGATGGTGAAAGAGAGAGGGAGGGGGGGAGGGAGAGAGGGGGAGAGTGGGGAGGGAGAGAGAGAGAGAGAGAGAGGGAGAGAGAGGGGGAGGGAGAGAGGGGGAGTGAGAGAGAGGGAGGGAAGGAGAGATGGAGGGAATGAGAGAGGGAGGTGAGGGAGAGAGAGTGAGAAAGACGGTGAGTGAGAGAGAGAGGGGAAGAGGGGTGAGTGAGAGAGAAGGGGAGAAAGAGGGTGAGTGAGAGAGAGAGAGGGGGAGAAAGAGGGTGAGTGAGCGAGAGAGAGAGGGGGAGAAAGAGGGTGAGTGAGAGAGAAGGGGAGAACGAGGGTGAGTGAGAGAGAGGGTGAGAAAGAGGGTGAGTGAGAGGGTGAGAAAGAGGGTGAGTGAGAGAGAGAGGCTAGAAGGAGATAAGGAGTGCAGAGACAGAAGGGTAGGGAGCGAGGGAGAGGGGAGGGGGATAGCAGTAACCCATGAGGCTCAACATTTCGCCATGAATTCAATTCAGGAAAAAAAATCACCACAGACCATAGAAAATATATGAATAAAACAATTTTAAATATTAATAAAATAATTAATTGGAGGTGATATATTGACCTAGATTTGACCGACGTGACACGTGGAATGCTGAGGGAAGGTGGAGAGGGGTGTGTGTGTGTGTGGGGTGGGGGGGGGGGGTGGGGGTGGGGTGGTTGTGTGTGTGTGTGGGGGGGGGGGGCCCGATGGAGACATCCAATCCTATCTATACATGTCGGTCATGCCAATGACCCGCACGAATGATGCTGAAATTCAAAACCTCACACGACACGCCAAGGAAGCTGGGCCCGATTCTTGACGATGTGTGACAGCCATATATCCCAAATGGCGATATGGATATTAGCCAAAAAAAAAAAAAAACCGCCAGAACGCTAGCCGATAACGGACACCTTGTAACAACTGCGCCCGTCAGACGAGACCATTAAAACAAAGTTATGGCAGTCGCGCCCAAAACGCTCACCGTAGATCAAACCTATAGCGTGGGTGTGTGTGTGTGACACACACAATAATTCCTCTTTGTATGCAGCCGTACTAATATCTCACACAAAATCGACCCACGCGTTCGGGATCTTTCCAGAAGCAGGAATTCCTCTGGCCTCCAACTCGCCGTGCTCTACGCGTGTACGTGTCTGAGTAGCCTATTACGCACACCTCGCGTTCAATCTCATCAACATACCATAACACAGGGATCTCTCAGCTAAATTGAGTTGGCGTTCGCGCGGAACGAATCTGGTCGAATCGTTTTCAAAATAGTCTCTAACGAGAGAAACGCTCCGGGTCCATTGTATGCCTCTCTTAAAGGCCCAATACAACATTGGGAAGATATCGAAAAACATCGATGACCACAGATTTCCTTCTCATTTACACAGTTTGTAGATGGTCATGATAAAATCCTCATGTTGAAATCTTACGGTCAGGGTTGCTGTACTTCTCGAGAAATCTTCACTCAAACATCGACAAATTTTCTCGAGTAATAAACTATTTCTTATGCTACAGAACGGTGCGAAAACCGTGACGGCTTTTTGCCTTTTTCTACTTTCTCAGATTACCACTTGAGCTATAAAACCTTCGCAGGATTTTTTTTTGGAATGTTTAATGGTTTAACACACAAACTGTCAGTGGCAATCTTTGGAGTTTTACCAATGTTGTGTAGGGCCTTTAAAGTCTTAAGAGATCACGAAAGTTCTTCCTTTGTGTGTTCTTCCTTAGGTGGGAGGGGGTATATGGGGGGGGGGGATAAGGGGATCGGTTCTGCTCTTCTCATGCGAGCGACTGGCGTTGCCTCAGTACATGATTCCCCGCTTTGCAGCCTATATCCGCTCAGCGGTAATCAGTTGCACTCCATTTGTCACGGGGAAGTCTTGTCACGAAACCCCCTGCTTCTCCGTCGACAGTTTATGAGAGGTGCTATATCTACTTTTTCTATATCTGACAGTGTGTTTTATTAAGCAATTTATCAGGCTCGTCTGCGTGCAAGGGTAGGGGTAAGGGCACTGATTTGTAACGATGATTATACTGCTCTCTTCTGGAACGGACGGTTGAGCACCACTTCCGATGTTTCCGACGATGGCGAGGTGTTTGAGAAGTACGCCCCGTTTTTGGTTAACCCCTATAAGTATAACGACTGCCGCCGTTGTTCACCATTTGTCACTATTTGATAAACACTGTCCAAATATAGCGAGCTATCTGAAAGACTGGATGGCAAACAAGAATCCGTGGCTAGCGATGAGTCGGCATGAGAGTATATCGATGATGACACACCGGGAGTTTAGTGAAATATGACCGCAAGAATCGTGAATCTAAAGTTACTCTTCGCTCCAACTGGCCTCAATCCGTATCATCGTTCCCGCGAAGTTTCGACCTTTCGGCGAAGAGCACGTGTCCTTTGACAACGTCACTGGACAACGAAGGTTTCTCAAAGTAAGCGCTGTGTTTCTGTTCGGTGCTTGACCTGACTGCCTGCACGGACGAGCCAATGGACCCAGACCAGTTCGCTGGTCAAGCGGGTAAGACGTGGAGACCGTACAGCAGGAAGGCGGTGGTTCGAATCCCACCCGAGCTGCATTCTAATTCACCAAGCAGACAGTCGGACACTAAAGCACTGAGCATTATACAGTATATTCAGCGCACGTAGGAAAAAGGGCAACCTCTCGTTGAATCGCATTCTCACCGTAGCAAACGATAATGGAGCTGCGCACCAGCTCCCAAGACAAGAAGCGTGCAGCGGTCACAGCGATAGAGAACATCGGGTGTTTTTTTCTTCTATTTTTTTTTTTAAACCGGCTATTCTAGAGTGGCAACGAATCGCGACCAGATGCAAGATTTGATTTCACCTCCGAACAAGATTGACGTCGGAAATAATAATGGACAACCAAGCGAGCCCGAAGCCGATATATAGAGAGGGAGAGACATTTTTGAAGTCTACCTAGCTCCCAACGAGTGCCGTCTCTGGCGGTCCTATACGCTCTTGTCTCGTTCAATATGCAACCCGCGTGGAGTTCGCCCGTCAGAAACCCCAAATTGGATTGGGACTACCTCGAGCACTATCTCATCAATTTGGTTCGGTGCGACGACTGTGAAACGACCGCACGAAAACGGGAGGTTCAAAAGATCCGATCACATAATCTCCTGACACACATCTTCCGATGACGGCCAGAGCATACTGGCCGGAACGTCGAGTTATCACTCAGGTTCTGTTCAGAACCATACACCTCATTCTCTAAGAGACCTTATACACGATGTCACCACAAAACTCTCCTATATGTAGATCAGAATCTATGCATCAGGACTCAGGAGCAGGATCTCAGGATGGAACAGGACATAAACCCATCACTCAGTTCCAGACTGAAAACTATTGACCGATCCGATCCAACAGTTACGCTTTCATTGAGTAGCTAACTTCACTGCTATAATATATATAAGTAGCAGCGAAGTTAGCATCGAAGTCAGCAGCGAACTTAGCAGCGAGGTTGCCAGCGAAGTTGCCAACATTTTCGCTGCTAACTTCACTGCTACTTATATATATTATAGCAGTGAAGTTAGCTACTCAATGAAAGCCTAACTGTTGGATGGGATCGGTCAATAATTTTCAGTCTGGAACTCCCGGCGTTTCTGACAAGCCTCGATCAAGTGTTGGGCCAACTATTTCAAGGCCCTTTTCCAGCTTCGGCTCCGACTTCGTCTCTGTTATACCCAAAAGCTGAAAACAGAGGTTGGAGTTCTTTGTTTTGAAGTTGAGGTTTTAGACTCATTTAAAAAAGACCAAACAGTGGTATAATATTAAAAAAACGAAGCTAAAATGTCTTCCGTTTCCACGCCTTGTACTTTAAAATGGACGAAAGATACACAAAGTCTGAGCCTAACCAGGGTTTTGGAAAAAGGGTCAAAGCCGCACTCGTGCACCTATAACCCGTGAGTCTGATTGCTTGACTGTGGATGGGCACAGCCCGAAAGTGAAATATGACCGAGATGATTGTGTAAAACCTGTGCCACTATAATCATTCGGTGGGCGAATGGGTTGGGCGTCACCGTATCAGATGGAATACCAACCGGGTGGGATATGCAGGATCACATGGCCACTGATAGCGAGGCACTGATAGCGAGGCACGCGACATGGAATGCCACGATCCATCAACGTCTCTATACAGACAAGAGGCGGGCAGACCCCTTTTAACACGGATTATCTACACGGGCCCTGGCGGCCTTGACCAATCAGTCGCAGTGACAATGTCGCCCTTACTGATTAGCTCACGGTCAATTCATCTTTGACGATAAGAGGATCTTGACACGTACTTGACCAAAAGAAAAACATGCAGTCATGAAATCCCGTATGGGGATACAATATCTATTCCATCCAACGAGGCTTTTGGTTTGTTGTTGTCTGCTCAACAGCGTTGTACGTAACGAGGTACGAGGTAGGCGGGGAGGCGGGGAGGCACGCAGCAAGCAAGCAAGCGAGCAAGCAAATAACGTAAGCAAGCAAGCAAGCAAGCAAACAAGCAAGCAAACAAGCAAAGGGGCATGTCCGGGTGCTAGGGAGTGAGCAAGCAAGCGAGCAAGCAAGCAAGGAAACAAGCAAGTAAACAAGATGGGAGAAGACAATCAAGTAAACAAAATGGGAGCAAGCAAGTAAACAATATGGGAGCAAGCAAGCGAGCGAGCAACCAATTCAAGCAAGTAAACAAGATGGGAGCAATTAAGTAAAGGAGCCAGTGAACAAGCAAGCAAGCAATCAAGCGGTCAGGCAGGCAGTCAACCAAGTAAGCAAACCAGATAATTAGAAGAAGATACCAAGCAACCCATCAATGTCCAGACATGATACAGGCAGGATGGGACAGGCCAGCGGCCAAACGCCGAAGCTTCAAAGGACCGACAAAAGGCCGCCCATCAAGAGCCAATGAAGTGACGCTTCGCAGCACTTCGCACACCGTTATGACTGCATGGGCTCATCGGTGTATCTTGCAGCCCATTGGTGTATTGTGCAGCCCATTGGTGTACCGTGCAGCCCATTGGTGTATCGTGCAGCCCATTGGTGTATTGTGCAGCCCATTGGTGTATCGTGCAGCCTATTGGTGTATCGTGCAGCCCATTGGTGTATTGTGCAGCCCATTGGTGTATCGTGCAGCCTATTGGTGTATCGTGCAGCCCATTGGTGTATCGTGCAGCCCATTGGTGTATTGTGCAGCCCATTGGTGTATCCTGCAGCCCATTGGCGTATCGTGCAGCCCATTAGTGTATTGTGCAGCCCATTGGTGTGTCGTACAGCTAATTGGTGTATCGTGCAGCCCATTGGTGTATTGTGCAGCCCATGCCAGAACTGATTATCAACTTATGCGAGGCAACCGAGGGTTAACTAAACCTAAGCGTTCTCGGGTTTTAAGCATCCAACAAACCGATAGAAAATCACAACCCCTTTCAGAAAGAAATGTTAACTCTAGATCCTACCAAATGCAATGCTTATTATTCAAGTCGAAAGTAACATTTCATGTTCTATATAGCTGGCAGTGCCGACAGAAATCTAATAAGCTTGGCAATGTCGCCCACGCCAAGTCACGAAAAACGACGAGGGCGTGGCGACCAAGCTATATGTGGGGCGAGGATATGAATGTAACGGCTGGCGAAACATCGGGATCGCTTGGAAATACCCAATCTTCAATGCGTCGGGTGGCGGCATTCCAAAGCTCGCAGTTGTAAGTCTCTACATTTGAATTGTGATTGGATCGACCTCGAAGATGAGTATGTTCTATTGGGCTGGGGGATGGCGGTGGAATACTGCCCAGTCTAAAAACGAGGGTACACGCAGGTAAGACGACTAATGACAACCCTGCCCCCACTTCTTCGGGGTAGCCTAGAACCTGACCCAGGCTTCATTTTTCGCACTGGAGTTAATGCCGTAATGCATTGGCGCGACGTCTATACCCCATTTGCCTCGCGCCGTGCAGCCACCCGAATGATGATGCGTGCGCGCACGAGCGCCTTTCCCGCAAAAAGGTACCCGCGCAGTTATGTCAATACAATTACTAGGCTATACCAACGGGCCAAGACTTCGGGCGCACTATACGGACTACAGTGAAGTACGACCATCGTAGTGTCTTCATCTCGCGGACTTGGAAGATACGCTAGGGAGGGGGGGGCGGGCCTTTCCAGAAACCGGCTAAAAGGCTCTGGCTCTGACTTTGTCTCCATGTCATTCAGAAGTGCAGCTGCACAGGGCGTGCGTGGGAACGATGTGCCTTTGGCTTTGAATTTGCAGGAGATAAGCAACTTCAACAATACGGGCGAATCACAATATGGTGCGCCCTTAAGAGTTTGCGACGCGTTGGCCAATCACAGTGCGTGGAATATGTCGACCCTTTGCAAACTCTTGAGGGCGCACTGCTGCGAATTGCCCGTATTGAATCCCAGCCTGGGTTTTCAATTTTTTTTTTTCAATAACCGAAACTCAGCTGGAATTTGAAAAGAGGATAAAAGGAAAGGTTCTAGAGGAGCTGTCCCTTCAATACGTGGGTGATACATGGGCGTACTAGGACCATTCTAATCACTTTGTTTTCATAGATATATAACATGATGTTTTGCGTCGAGGAGAATGTAATTCAATGATGTTTTGCCCTTGCTCGACGGGATAAACACCGAGTGCTCAGTGCTTTGCCCGATGCCTGATAAAAAATGAATTACATTGAATTACATTCTCCTCGACGCAAAACATCATGTCATCACGACAAAGGAGACGGATGAGTACAAGAAGTGATGGAGGCGGGATGGGGAGGGAGTGGATGGTATTCGATGCCAACGTGGTCGTCAAGATGCTGACGAAGAAGATCAAGGATAACAACCCCTTGCTCGACGTGATAAACACTGAATGCTCAGTGCTTTGCCCGGTGCCTGATACAAAAATATTTCAGGGAACTCGAGCGGGATTCAAACCCGCGACTCCCGAATTCTAGTACGGACGCCCGAGCTGCCTGAAACATTTTTTTAATCAGGCACCGGGCAAAGCACTGAATACTCAGTGCTCGACGTGATAAACACTGAATGCTCAGTGCTTTGCCCGGTGCCTGATACAAAAATATTTCAGGCAACTCGAGCGGGATTCGAACCTGCGACTCCCGAATTCTAGTACGGACGCCCGAGCTGCCTGAAATTTTATTTTTTTTAATCAGGCACCGGGCAAAGCACTGAATACTCAGTGTTTATCACGTCGACTAAGGGCAAATCCACATTGAATGACATTCTCCTCGATGCAAACATCATGTTATATGTATGAAAACAACCCACAGAACCACCGTCCTGAACGTTAACCTTCCCGGGCGCACAGACCCATGCTGCCCGCCAGCCCAAAGTCGTTCTCTGTCCGGAGAGCCTATTACGCACACCTCGCGTTCAATCTCATCAACATACCATAACACAGGGATCTCTCAGCTAAATTGAGTTGGCGTTCGCGCGGAACGAATCTGGTCGAATCGTTTTCAAAATAGTCTCTAACGAGAGAAACGCTCCGGGTCCATTGTATGCCTCTCTTAAAGGCCCAATACAACATTGGGAAGATATCGAAAAACATCGATGACCACAGATTTCCTTCTCATTTACACAGTTTGTAGATGGTCATGATAAAATCCTCATGTTGAAATCTTACGGTCAGGGTTGCTGTACTTCTCGAGAAATCTTCACTCAAACATCGACAAATTTTCTCGAGTAATAAACTATTTCTTATGCTACAGAACGGTGCGAAAACCGTGACGGCTTTTTGCCTTTTTCTACTTTCTCAGATTACCACTGGAGCTATAAAACCTTCGCAGGATTTTTTTTTGGGAATGTTTAATGGTTTAACACACAAACTGTCAGTGGCAATCTTTTGAGTTTTACCAATGTTGTGTAGGGCCTTTAAAGTCTTAAGAGATCACGAAAGTTCTTCCTTTGTGTGTTCTTCCTTAGGTGGGAGGGGGTATATAGGGGGGGGGGATAAGGGGATCGGTTCTGCTCTTCTCATGCGAGCGACTGGCGTTGCCCCAGCACATGATTCCCCGCTTTGCAGCCTATATCCGCTCAGCGGTAATCAGTTGCACTCCATTTGTCACGGGGAAGTCTTGTCACGAAACCCCCTGCTTCTCCGTCGACAGTTTATGAGAGGTGCTATATCTACTTTTTCTATATCTGACAGTGTGTTTTATTAAGCAATTTATCAGGCTCGTCTGCGTGCAAGGGTAGGGGTAAGGGCACTGATTTGTAACGATGATTATACTGCTCTCTTCTGGAACGGACGGTTGAGCACCACTTCCGATGTTTCCGACGATGGCGAGGTGTTTGAGAAGTACGCCCCGTTTTTGGTTAACCCCTATAAGTATAACGACTGCCGCCGTTGTTCACCATTTGTCACTATTTGATAAACACTGTCCAAATATAGCGAGCTATCTGAAAGACTGGATGGCAAACAAGAATCCGTGGCTAGCGATGAGTCGGCATGAGAGTATATCGATGATGACACACCGGGAGTTTAGTGAAATATGACCGCAAGAATCGTGAATCTAAAGTTACTCTTCGCTCCAACTGGCCTCAATCCGTATCATCGTTCCCGCGAAGTTTCGACCTTTCGGCGAAGAGCACGTGTCCTTTGACAACGTCACTGGACAACGAAGGTTTCTCAAAGTAAGCGCTGTGTTTCTGTTCGGTGCTTGACCTGACTGCCTCCACGGACGAGCCAATGGACCCAGACCAGTTCGCTGGTCAAGCGGGTAAGACGTGGAGACCGTACAGCAGGAAGGCGGTGGTTCGAATCCCACCCGAGCTGCATTCTAATTCACCAAGCAGACAGTCGGACACTAAAGCACTGAGCATTATACAGTATATTCAGCGCACGTATAGGAAAAAGGGCAACCCCTCGTTGAATCGCATTCTCACCGTAGCAACCGATAATGGAGCTGCGCACCAGCTCCCAAGACAAGAAGCGTGCAGCGGTCACAGCGATAGAGAACATCGGGTGTTTTTTTCTTCTATTTTTTTTTTTTAAACCGGCTATTCTAGAGTGGCAACGAATCGCGACCAGATGCAAGATTTGATTTCACCTCCGAACAAGATTGACGTCGGAAATAATAATGGACAACCAAGCGAGCCCGAAGCCGATATATAGAGAGGGAGAGACATTTTTGAAGTCTACCTAGCTCCCAACGAGTGCCGTCTCTGGCGGTCCTATACGCTCTTGTCTCGTTTAATATGCAACCCGCGTGGAGTTCGTCCGTCAGAAACCCCAAATTGGATTGGGACGACCTTGAGCACTATCTCATCAATTTGGTTCGGTGCGACGACTGTGAAACGACCGCACGAAAACGGGAGGTTCAAAAGATCCGATCACATAATCTCCTGACACACATCTCCCGATGACGGCCAGAGCATACTGGCCGGAACGTCGAGTTATCACTCAGGTTCTGTTCAGAACCATACACCTTTTCTCCAAGAGACCTCATACACGGTGTCACCACAAAATTCCCCTATATGTAGATCAGAATCTATGCATCAGGAGCTCGAGATGGAACAGGACATAAACCCATCACTCAGTTCCAGACTGAAAATTATTGACCGATCCGATCCAACAGTTAGGCTTTAATTGAGTAACTAACTTCACTGCTATAATATATATAGGTAGCAGCGAAGTTAGCATCGAAGTCAGCAGCGAACTTAGCAGCGAGGTTGCCAGCGAAGTTGCCAACATTTTCGCTGCTAACTTCACTGCTACTTATATATATTATAGCAGTGAAGTTAGCTACTCAATGAAAGCCTAACTGTTGGATCGGATCGGTCAATAATTTTCAGTCTGGAACTCCCAGCGTTTCTGACAAGCCTCGATCAAGTGTTAGGCCAACTATTTCAAGGCCCTTTTCCAGCTTCGGCTCCGTCTTCGTCTCTGTTATACCCAAAAGCTGAAAACAGAGGTTGGAGTTCTTTGTTTTGAAGTTGAGGTTTTAGACTCATTTAAAAACAAACAAACAGTGGTATAATATTAAAAAAACGAAGCTAAAATGTCTTCCGTTTCCACGCCTTGTACTTTAAAATGGACGAAAGATAGACAAAGCCTGAGCATAACCAGGGTTTTGGAAAAGGGTCAAAGCCGCACTCGTGCACCTATGACTCGTGAGTCTGATTGCTTGACTGTGGATGGGCACAGCCCGAAAGTGAAATATGACCGAGATGATTGTGTAAAGCCTGTGCCACTATAATCATTCGGTGGGCGAATGGGTTGGGCGTCACCGTATCAGATGGAATACCAACCGGGTGGGATATGCAAGATCACATGGCCACTGATAGCGAGGCACTGATAGCGAGGCACGCGACATGGAATGCCACGATCCATCAACGTCTCTATACAGACAAGAGGCGGGCAGACCCCTATTAACACGGATTATCTACACGGGCCCTGGCGGCCTTGACCAATCAGTCGCAGTGACAATGTCGCCCTTACTGATTAGCTCACGGTCAATTCATCTTTGACGATAAGAGGATCTTGACACGTACTTGACCAAAAGAAAAACATGCAGTCATGAAATCCCGTATGGGGAAACAATATCTTTTCCATCCAATGAGGCTTTTGGTTTGTTGTTGGCTGCTCAACAGCGTTGTACGAAACGAGGTACTAGGTAGGTGGGGAGGCGGGGAGGCAAGCAGCAAGCAAGCAAGCGAGCAAGCGAGCAAGCAAGTAACGTAAGCAAGCAAGCAAGCAAGCAAGCAAGCAAACAAGCAAACAAGCAAAGGGGCATGTCCGGGTGCTAGGGAGTGAGCAAGCAAGCGAGCAAGCAAGCAAGGAAACAAGCAAGTAAACAAGATGGGAGAAGACAAGCAAGTAAACATACAATCAAGTAAAAAAAATGGGAGCAAGCAAGTAAACAATATGGGAGCAAGCAAGCGAGCGAGCAACCAATTCAAGCAAGTAAACAAGATGGGAGCAATTAAGTAAAGGAGCCAGTGAACAAGCAAGCAAGCAATCAAGCGGTCAGGCAGGCAGTCAACCAAGTAAGCAAACCAGATAATTAGAAGAAGATACCAAGCAACCCATCAATGTCCAGACATGATACAGGCAGGATGGGACAGGCCAGCGGCCAAACGCCGAAGCTTCAAAGGACCGACAAAAGGCCGCCCATCAAGAGCCAATGAAGTGACGCTTCGCAGCACTTCGCACACCGTTATGACTGCATGGGCTCATCGGTGTATCTTGCAGCCCATTGGTGTATTGTGCAGCCCATTAGTGTATTGTGCAGCCCATTGGTGTATCCTGCAGCCCATTGGTGTATTGTACAGCCCATTGGTGTATCGTGCAGCCCATTGGTGTATTGTGCAGCCCATTGGTGTATCGTGCAGCCTATTGGTGTATCGTGCAGCCCATTGGTGTATCGTGCAGCCCATTAGTGTATTGCGCAGCCCATTGGTGTATCGTGCAGCCCATTGGTGTAACGTACAGCCCATTGGTGTATTGTGCAGCCCATTGGTGTATTGTGCAGCCCATTGGTGTATCCTGCAGCCCATTGGTGTATTGTGCAGCCCATTGGTGTATCGTGCAGCCTATTGGTGTATCGTGCAGCCCATTGGTGTATCATGCAGCCCATTGGTGTATTGTGCAGCCCATTGGTGTATCGTGCAGCCTATTGGTGTATCGTGCAGCCCATTGGTGTATCGTGCAGCCCATTGGTGTATTGTGCAGCCCATTGGTGTATTGTGCAGCCCATTGGTGTATCGTGCAGCCTATTGGTGTATCGTGCAGCCCATTGGTGTATCGTGCAGCCCATTGGTGTAACGTACAGCCCATTGGTGTATCGTGCAGCCCATTAGTGTATTGCGCAGCCCATTGGTGTATCGTGCAGCCCATTGGCGTAACGTACAGCCCATTGGTGTATTGTGCAGCCCATTGGTGTATTGTGCAGCCCATTGGTGTATCCTGCAGCCCATTGGTGTATTGTGCAGCCCATTGGTGTATTGTGCAGCCCATTGGTGTATCGTGCAGCCTATTGGTGTATCGTGCAGCCCATTGGTGTATCGTGCAGCCTATTGGTGTATCGTGCAGCCCATTGGTGTATCGTGCAGCCTATTGGTGTATCGTGCAGCCCATTGGTGTATCGTGCAGCCCATTGGTGTATTGTGAAGCCCATTGGTGTAACGTACAGCCCATTGGTGTATCGTGCAGCCCATTAGTGTATTGCGCAGCCCATTGGTGTATCGTGCAGCCCATTGGCGTAACGTACAGCCCATTGGTGTATTGTGCAGCCCATTGGTGTATTGTGCAGCCCATTGGTGTATCCTGCAGCCCATTGGTGTATTGTGAAGCCTATTGGTGTATCGTGCAGCCCATTGGTGTATCGTGCAGCCTATTGGTGTGTCGTACAGCTTATTGGTGTATCGAGCAGCCCATTGGTGTATTGTGCAGCCCATTGGTGTATTGTGCAGCCCATTGGTGTATCCTGCAGCCCATTGGTGTATTGTGAAGCCTATTGGTGTATCGTGCAGCCCATTGGTGTATCGTGCAGCCTATTGGTGTATCGTGCAGCCCATTGGTGTATCGTGCAGCCTATTGGTGTATCGTGCAGCCCATTGGTGTATCCTGCAGCCCATTGGTGTATCGTGCAGCCCATTGGTGTATCGTGCAGCCCATTGGTGTATCGTGCAGCCCATTGGTGTATCGTGCAGCCTATTGGTGTGTCGTACAGCTTATTGGTGTATCGAGCAGCCTATTGGTGTAATGTGCAGCCCATTGGTGTATTGTGCAGCCCATTGGTGTATTGTACAGCCTATTGGTGTATCGTGCAGCCCATTGGTGTATCCTGCAGCCCATTGGTGTATCGTGCAGCCCATTGGTGTATTGTGCAGCCCATTGGTGTATTGTACAGCCTATTGGTGTATCGTGCAGCCCATTGGTGTATCGTGCAGCCCATTGGTGTATCCTGCAGCCCATTGGTGTATTGTGCAGCCCATTGGTGTATCGTGCAGCCCATTGGTGTATCCTGCAGCCCATTGGTGTATTGTGCAGCCCATTGGTGTATCGAGCAGCCTATTGGTGTAATGTGCAGCCCATTGGTGTATTGTGCAGCCCATTGGTGTATTGTACAGCCTATTGGTGTATCGTGCAGCCCATTGGTGTATCCTGCAGCCCATTGGTGTATCGTGCAGCCTATTGGTGTATCGTGCAGCCCATTGGTGTATCCTGCAGCCCATTGGTGTATTGTGCAGCCCATTGGTGTATTGTGCAGCCCATTGGTGTATCGTGCAGCCCATTGGTGTATCGTGCAGCCCATTGGTGTATTGTGCAGCCCATTGGTGTATCGTGCAGCCCATTGGTGTATTGTGAAGCCTATTGGTGTATCGAGCAGCCCATTGGTGTAATGTGCAGCCCATTGGTGTATCGTGCAGCCTATTGGTGTGTCGTACAGCTTATTGGTGTATCGAGCAGCCCATTGGTGTATTGTGCAGCCCATTGGTGTATCGTGCAGACCATTGGTGTATTGTGCAGCCCATTG
The DNA here is from genome assembly GCA_949987565.1 of Luidia sarsii. Lineage (NCBI taxonomy): Eukaryota > Metazoa > Echinodermata > Asteroidea > Paxillosida > Luidiidae > Luidia > Luidia sarsii. The sequence continues at coordinate 23,552,420 of OX465103.1, read as the reverse complement.
GCGTAACGTACAGCCCATTGGTGTATTGTACAGCCCATTAGTGTATCGTGCAGCCCATTGGTGTATCGTGCAGCCCATTAGTGTATTGTGCAGCCCATTGGTGTATCGTGCAGCCCATTGGTGTATCGTGCAGCCCATTGGTGTAACGTACAGCCCATTGGTGTATTGTACAGCCCATTAGTGTATCGTGCAGCCATTGGTGTATCGTGCAGCCCATTGGTGTATCCAACAAACCGATAGAAAATCACAACCCCTGTCAGAAAGAAATGTTAACTCTAGATCCTACCAAATGCAATGCTTATTATTCAAGTCGAAAGTAACATTTCATGTTCTATATAGCTGGCAGTGCCGACAGAAATCTAATAAGCTTGGCAATGTCGCCCACGCCCAGTCACGACAAACGACGAGGGCGTGGCGACCAAACTATATGTGGGGCGAGGATATGAATGTAACGGCTGGCGAAACATCGGGATCGCTTGGAAATACCCAATCTTCAATGCGTCGGGTGGCGGCATTCCAAAGCTCGCAGTTGTCTATACATTTGAATTGTGATTGGATCGACCTCGAAGATGGGTATGTTCTATTGGGCTGGGGGTGGCAGTGGAATACTGCCCAGTCTAAAAACGAGGGTACACGCAGGTAAGACGACTAATGACAACCCTGCCCCCACTTCTTCGGGGTAGCCTATAACCTGACCCAGGCTTCATTTTTCGCACTGGAGTTAATGCCGTAATGCCTTGGCGCGCCGTCTATACCCCATTTGCCTCGCGCCGTGCAGCCACCCGAATGATGATGCGTGCGCGCACGAGCGCCTTTCCCGTAAAAAGGTACCCGCGCAGTTATGTCAATACAATTACTAGGCTATACCAACGGGCCAAGACTTTGGGCGCACTATACGGACTACAGTGAAGTACGACCATCGGTGTGTCTTCATCTCGCGGACTTGGAAGACACGCTAGGGAGGGGGGCTTTCCAGAAACCGGCTAAAAGGCTCTGGCTCAGACTTTGTCACCATGTCATTCAGAAGTACAGCTGCACAGGGCGTGGGAACGATGCGCCTTTGGGTTTGAATTTGCAGGAGATAAGCAACTTCAACCATACGGGAGAATCCAATATGGTGCGCCCTTAAGAGTTTGCGACGCGTTGGCCAATCACAGTGCGTGGAATATGTCGACCCTTTGCAAACTCTTGAGGGCGCACTGCTCCGAATTGCCCGTATTGAATCCCAGCCTGGGTTTTCAATTTTTTTTTTTTCAATAACCGAAACTCAGCTGGAATTTGAAAAGAGGATAAAAGGAAAGGTTCTAGAGGAGCTGTCCCTTCAATACGTGGGTGATACGTGGGCGTACTAGGACCATTCTAATCACTTTGTTTTCATAGATATATAACATGATGTTTTGCGTCGAGGAGAATGTAATTCAATGAGGTTTTGCCCTTGCTCGACGGGATAAACACTGAGTGCTCAGTGCTTTGCCCGATGCCTGATAAAAAATGAATTACATTGAATTACATTCTCCTCGACGCAAAACATCATTGTCATCACGACAAAGGAGACGGATGAGTACAAGAAGTGAGGGAGGCGTGGCTGGTGTTGATGGGGAGGGAGTAGATGGTATTCGATGCCAACGTTGCCGTCAAGATGCTGACGGAGAAGATCAAGGATAACAACCCCTTGCTCGACGTGATAAACACTGAATGCTCAGTGCTTTGCCCGGTGCCTGATACAAAAAAATATTTCAGGCAACTCGGGCGGGATTCGAACCCGCGACTCCCGAATTCTAGTACGGACGCCCGAGCTGCCTGAAACATTTGTTTAATCAGGCACCGGGCAAAGCACTGAATACTCAGTGCTCGACGTGATAAACACTGAATGCTCAGTGCTTTGCCCGGTGCCTGATACAAAAATATTTCAGGCAACTCGAGCGGGATTCGAACCCGCGACTCCCGAATTCTAGTACGGACGCCCGAGCTGCCTGAAACATTTTTTTAATCAGGCACCGGGCAAAGCACTGAATACTCAGTGCTCGACGTGATAAACACTGAATGCTCAGTGCTTTGCCCGGTGCCTGATAAAAAAAAATTCAGGCAACTCGGGCGGGATTCAAACCCGCGACTCCCGAATTCTAGTACGGACGCCCGAGCTGCCTGAAATATTATTTTTTTTAATCAGGCACCGGGCAAAGCACTGAATACTCAGTGTTTATCACGTCGACTAAGGGCAAATCCTCATTGAATGACATTCTCCTCGATGCAAACATCATGTTATATGTATGAAAACAACCCACAGAACCACCGTCCCGGACGTAAACCTTCCCGGGCGCACAGACCCACGTTGCCCGCCAGCCCAAAGTCGTTCTCTGTCCGGAGAGTCGGACCCCCACCCCCACCCGAAGATCCCGGGTGGCTCCGTCTATCTCGTGTGAGCCCGCGAACATCCCCCCCGCTGCTGAGGCGGAGAACGTTCTCTCCCATGTAAGGCCACCCCCCCCAAAAAAAATAACCCGCATAGAGGAACGCACGAGCTCTCCGAGTCACGCGCCCTTGGGTCACGAAGAACCCCTGTGTTTGGTATAGCGGTTTTAGCTTCAGTCCTTTTAGCATATTGGCCTAACCTCAATTGATATAGGAGGGTTTGCGGTGACACCAAGGTCTCTTAAAGAAGAGGTGTGGTTCTGACAAGAACCTGAATGGTAACTCGACGTTTCGACCAGTATGCTCTGGCCGTCATCAGGAGAATCATTCGCAAACCTTCCTATATTGATTCACCCACCATGCAAAGCCTTAACTCTTATTTAACCTTCATTGATTTTTCGTCGTGTGCGTGTGCGCACAGACATGCACATTGTCATCTTGGCATCCTTGTGGAGACATTGCTTTGTTCTCGTGCACTAACACAACCGAGCGAGAACCAATGTCTTAAAAACTCCCATTTTAGCCACCTTCACTTTCCTGGGTAGAAATTTGGACCGTATAATGTCCCTAACACATAACACTTTAATTTGCGACGGATTCTTACCCATCACAAATTTCCCGTTTTTGAGTTACTTCCAAATACCAGTTTCGTGAAAACCTTGCCGAGACCGATTCACCTTTACAATTTCCCTGTGGAGACCTATTCAACCTATTGTCCTAGGTTTCCACAAGGCACTACTAGGTCTTCACAAGGCACTAGATTCGCGCCTATATTTCCATATTACACGGTGTGTGTGTGTGTATGCGGTTACTTGATTACGGCATGGACACACTCACGACACCGTGGAAATAACGCGACCGCGTCATTTCAGCCCAGGGCTCCAAGATATTTGGGAGGGAAAGCGGTCCGAGGAAGCGAGACATACAGCGCACGGTGCACGTGCGGTGCAAGCTCCGCAATTAAGCGCCTACGTTTGTCTATTATCAAATCACACATCCCACCTCTGACATACTTGAGACCAGTATTCGCGCTATAAAGAACACACTCTGGCAAATCAGGCAGTAAGCGTTCAGTCACATCACCCACGCCCGACCACTGAATAGACACACAGCGATGTAATTTCCAAGCGAAGGAGGCAAAAAAAAAAAAAAAACCACCAAGAAAAACCACAACAACAAACAAGAAACACACACACACATTCTATTATGCGTGCGGCGGCGGCGTGGCAGATGCGTTGTCATGCACGGTGTTGCTAGGAGACGGATCTAAGTCGACTGGCGCACTCGAGCTTAGATCGGGAGAGACACAGACAGACAGACAGACAGAGAGAGAGAGGAAGGGAGGGAAAGAGTTCGGGCGCTTGCAGATGAGGAGCCTATAATTATACGCTGGCTGGACCACAGTGCTTGACTGTTTTCCCAGTTGGCGATGATTTCGTCTAGCCGCTGAGGTGTGGAGGCAAGTGCTAGCGCGTTCGACGGTCCGGGCATCGAGATAAATCGCCCTGGATTACAGTCGGCAACTTTAAACCAACAAACGTGAGGAACTCCAGCTCACATACCAGGTAAGCCATATTGGTAATCGTGCATTTCTCTGGCCACTCTCTCTCCCCATCTCTCTCTATCCCCCTCCCTCTCTTTCCCCTTCTTTCTCTTCCTCTTTTCCCCCTTCTTTCTCTTCCTCTCTCACTATCTTTCCATCTATCTCCCCTCTCTGTCTCCCTCCTCTCTCCCTCCCTCCCTCCCCCTCTCTCTATTATATCACTCTTGCACCCTCTCTCTCTCACTCTCTCTCCCTCTCTCCTCTTTATCCCTCCCCCTCTCTCTATAATATCCCTCTCGCCCTCCCCCTCTCTCCTCTCTCTATTCCTCTCGCACTCTCTGTCTCTCCCTCCCCCTCTCTCTATAATTTTCCTTTTGCCCCATCTCTCCCCTCTCTCCTCTCTCTCATCCCCCTTTCTTCTCTATCCATATCCCTCTCGCCCCTCTCTCCCCATCTCTCTCTCTCCCTTCTCTCTTCTCTCTCTCCCCTCTCTCTCTTCTCTGTCTCTCCCCTCTCTCTCTCCTCCCCCTTTCTTCTCTATCCATATCCCTCTCGCCCCTCTCTTCCTATCTGTCTCTCTCCCCTCTCTCTTCTCTCTCTCCCCTCTCTCTCTTCTCTCTCTCTCCCCTCTCTCTCTTCTCTCTCTTCTCTCTCTCTCTCTCTCTCTCTCCCTCTCTCTCTCCCCTCTCTCTCTTCTCTCTCTATCTCCCCCTCTCTCTCGTCTGGCTCTCTTCTTTCTTTCTCTCCCTCTCTCTCTTTCTTCTCTCATCTTTCTCTCTCTCCCTCTCCATCTCTCCTCTCTCTCTATCCCTCTCGCCCCTCAATCCCCCCCTCTCTCGCTCTCAAATAAACACGCATACTTATATAAATTTTGTACGACACCGCAGAAGCAGGTATCTCGAGCAATCCCGCGCGCGGGAATCCTAAAATCAATAAGTCACAGATATGCTTTTGCCACGTGCTGAATTCCGAAAGGCGCCCCAATTCGACAGCGCTCACTCTGCACTCGGCTCAGCTGTACACACATGTACAGCACACGCACATGTACAACCGCACACAAAATCTACGCTTACAGCCAGGCTATGGGCTATCTAAAGGCACAGAAAAGAGGGAAAGGAAAGGAAATATATAATTTACCGAAGAACACGGAAATAGAAATAGAAAGAGAAATGGATTGCGGCATCAACTGTGAAAGGAAGAACCTAAAAATGGTCCTAAGCGGTCGAAGAGCTCAGGGATGTAAGGCAGTGCTTGTTCCTGACCACCGTGCAAGTCTCTCTTGACTTTTGCCCGGCGGCGCTGGAAACTGTGTTCATTAAAAAAACACGAATATTGGGGAATGATGTTCAAAATGATTTATGTTTATCATTCATAGGTATAGATTACATAGGGTTACTTATAATTATGGCAAACCAGGTGCTTTTATAGAGATACAAATAACAAAGATCAAATCTGTCTCTCAAGGTTGTACAAAGCAACTTTAAGAAAAAAACATTGAAATGGAAAGGCTGGGCAAAGACAAATTTAAACTTATTTACCTAAAGGGTAATGTTCTTTGTTCATTGATCAATGATGCTCTGAAGTTTAATTTCTAATATTTGAAGCGACAAAAGCAAACATAACAAAAACCAGTCATTCTTTTTAAACATTTGTTTTAAATTTTATTTTTCGTATATGATGTAAATATCGCTTGTGTTGATTGATGAATAAAAGGGAACGGAAATCCCATCTGAGTGGGGAAAAAATGATACAAAATTCACCAGTTTCCTAATAAAACGTTGCCGTGGCCGTGGCGATCGCGTTATTTTAAAAATACGCAAAGATAATAGGACTGGTGATGAAATATAAAAGAGACATAGTGCGCTGGCACGAGCCAGATGACTACCAATCACCAGGCTACTAAAGATGTATTATTTATTTTTATAATTGGCACTACACGCACTTTCACTTTATATTCTTTTTCCATATAGGCCTAATTATAGTGTACTGTTTTTGTCATACATTTAGTTTGGAGAGCTCCCTTGACAGAAACTAGCTCCTTTTGGGAAATCATACGGGCGCTAATTGGATGTTGTATCTGTTTTATTTATCTGATATACACAAATGTTGCAAACTGCTTACTGACTAAAATTACCAAAATGCAAATCTTAAAATTTAGAGGGCCTGACGTATGTTGGCGAGACCAAAAACACCCTAAAAAAACGTATCTATGGCCGTAGGTCTACAATCAAAACCGGTAAAATGGACACCCCTGTTGGGTATCACTTCAATCTCCCTGATCGTTTGATATCAGATATGAGTGTACTGGGCATAGAATCCCTTGGTCACCGTAGTAATGCTGTCCGTCTTAGCCGTGAGAAAATGTGGATGAAGCGTCTTCGGACTATTCAACCACATGGTCTCAACATCCAGGAGGGTAATGACTAACACCATGCAACTTTCTGATAACCCTTCTTTTGTGTTCACTCCTCCACACTTCTCTCTTTGATCTTTCCCCTTCTTTTCACTTATACCTACCCTATAGCTACTCCTTGCCCTTCCCTTTGATCTCTCCCTACCAGCTTTACTCTTTGTCCTTTGTTTCTCATCCGTGTCCTATTCACTCTCGTCCCCCTTCCTTCGTGTACATTGTATCTGTTTTGTCCTTGTCACTCTGCCTTTGAGAAAGGTCCTGCTAGGATTGAAACGTCAGGCCCATTAAATTTTAAGAGTTTTATTTATCTATTAGTCTTAAAAGTTAGAGAGCCTGACGTTCCGATCCCAGCAGGACTTTTCTCAAAGGCAAAGGCCCTCCAACTTTTGAGATTTATGTATTGCAGATCATTTTAGTCTGGTGAGCAGTTTGCAACAGTTTTTGTATTAACTTTTGTATTAAAGTAATGTACAAAAATGATGCAAACTGCTGACTGCAAACTGACTAAAATTACCAAAATTTAGTGGGCTTAAGGACCTAGGATCGTAGCAGGACCTTTCTCAAAGGACCTTTCTCTGCCTTTGAGAAAGGTCGAAACGCCAGGCCCACTAAATTTTGAACTTTTATATTAGTGTTAAATTTTAGTTGATTTGTTTTCCCCTTTATTGTTATTTTGAGTGTGATGTGATATGTACACATGTCATGTATATCTCGGAAAATGAAATAAATATAAACCTATTTATAATAAAACTACAAATACCAGTGGGAATAATAAGGCTTAGCATTGCCACGGTGCAAAATAGAGATCAAGATAAAGCAGAGCAAAATAGCATTAATTGTCAGAGCATGTGTGGCTGACGACCCTACATCCACCGTGCACTTCCTAGGAGCTTCTGGATATTTAGGGTGATGGGTGAGGAGGGGAGGAGAGGGGACGGCAGCTTGCCCTGACCTACATCCTCAACCTCCGATGGCTAGCTTCACAATCAGACCGTGGCGGCAGTGTTTGCCTTCAGACGCCAACGCGTCTCCAAGCCCTCCGCCCAACGAGGATGCTATAGGATCGATAGATCGGATTTCGGTTCGGAAGCCCCACCCCCCAAAAAAAAACATGACACGAAGTCGACAAGAAGGAAACCGACCGTGAAATCGGTTGCATCTTGTGCATCGAGGAAAAACTGAATAAATGGACAACGTTTTCACCATTACTCTGACAAACGAAGATCACCATGCCAACATAACATTACTTCTTTGGGTACCTTGCAGAAGGTCACTGATGTCGTTTATTTCCATGACCCAATATAAATTATATATTTAAAATATAAATTATATAAATTAAAAATAAATTGTATATTTTGTAATGCGCTTCAATCCAGTCCACATTTCGTGTTCACATAATTATTTAGGACAAGAAGACGTAAAAACTAATTGTACAAAGCCGTACGAATGAGTTCCAAGCAGAAGGGCATAAGATAATTTCAGCGTCTGAACGCACTTATGCCTTTTTGCCGGGCACCAAATGACTGGGATGCGTCTGCCAAAAACAATTATAAACTTTCAAAACTTAGTGTTGGACAACAAAGTGAAGCTGAATAAAAACCAAAACAAAACAGTGTATTTTTGTCGTTCATGCTTTAAATGATTTTGCTGCAAACAAAATAATAAACCCGATGAGTGTTTCACCAATCCGATGAGTAGATATATAAACGTTTGGCTCTTTACCTGATTGAATTTTTTGAAAAACAAATTGGCTGCTTGAAAAAAAAAAACCTCGGAAAGTTCAATATCATATTTCATACATGATAAATATATATACGATCTAGCCAGTTTTAAAAGGAACGTTAATTCCCTATCTCTGGTCTTCCCGAGTCCCTCTCTATCTCCTTCTTTCTCTAGCCCTTAACCTTGAGTGGCTTTTCGGCCTTTTTTGGAGCGATTTTGCATGAAAAAAAGTTCGGACGGGATGCGAATCCGCGACTACAGCTATCACGTGCCAACGTCTCAACCGCTTGACCACGGTGGAGGAAGAGACAAAAATACTTAAACCAGCAAACATTCCAAAAATTTTCCCCACCCCCAAAACAAAAGTCGGGACGGAACTCCAATAAAGCTAAAAAGAGAAAGACCAAGGCACGTGGATATTTCCCTCATGGCGCACACGTGTAGTCGCCGTTTCTCTTTTTCTTTCCATAATCACGCGTTCCCTAGTGTGCTGACGGCATTATGACAATGATATAGACAGTTAATAATTTCCGAAACAAGGGGGGGGGGGGTAATCTTATCAATTGTGGCGGGAATTACTGATACAAAGTGGGCTGAAATTGAGCAGACAAAAAAATACACCTGCAATTGATTTTAAGAACACGGCATGGATCTGGTTCTCTCTTCACCGTGGTGTGATTTGTGTAGGCCTGTCTATGTTTGTAACATGCTGAGAGCGGGATAACATTATGAATGTGCAAGGCGAACCCTTATGGGAGCTTTCCCCGTGCACGGTCAAAAAACATGCAGGAGTGTATACAATGCATTCGAAATGGAATCTTCGAAAACAGCCAAGGGTATGTGTGTGTGTGTGTGTGTGTGGGGGGGGGGGGGTTGGTGAGGAGAAGGTGTGGGATATTAGACACGGATGAGGTGGCGACGCCAAGTGACAAATTGAAAGGCCAGGTCCGACCGAGGATGGCCTCGAAGCAGACATGACGGGAGTGACAATGAGATCCATCTCCACTCCTTCTCGTCCTCCTCCTCCCCACCCCCAGGTCCTCCCTATTACCTCCTCTTCCTTCTTCTCCTCCCGAACTACTCCTACTTCTCCCTATCTCTTCCTCCTCCTCATCCCCACCTCCCCCTACTCCTCCCTGTATCATCCTCCTTCTCCTCCTCTCCACCTACTCCCGATCCACCTCCTCCTACCCACCTAATCCTTGCTCTCCCCATCTCCTCCTCCTCCTGCTTCTCCTCCTAATACCCCTGCTTCATCTCCTCCTTCAACTCTCCATCTCCTGCGTCTTATCCTCCTCCTCCCCACCTCCTCCTTCTCTTATTTCTTTTCATCCTCAATACCCCCTCCTCCTCCTCATAATACTCCTGCTTCTTCTTCGCCTTTTTCTCCTCATCACCATCTTCCCTGCTCCTCCTTACACTCCTACTCCTTCTCCTAACCCTCCTCCTAATATTCCTGCTGCTTCTCCTTCTCCTCCCCACCTCCTTCTAATACTCCTACTCCTCCTCCCTACCTCATCCTAATACTCCTACTCCTCTTCCCCACCTCATCATAATACTCATTCTCCTCCTCCTCCCCACCTCTTCACCTTTTTCTCTTCCTCACCATCTCCCCTGCTCCTCCTTCCACTCCTACTCCTCCTCCCCACCTCCTCCTAATATTCCTGCTGCTTCTTCTTCTCCTCCCCACCTCCTCCTAATACTCCTACTCCTTCTCCTCTCCACCTCCTCTTTATACTCCTTCTCCTTCCCACCTCCTCCTAATAATCCTACTCCTTCTCTTCCCCACCCCCTTCTAATACTCCTTCTCCTCCTCTTCCCCACCTCATCCTGCGCCAAATACCGACGGATGACACTGGTTTGCCTACTACAGACCCGGCTCCCGCGACCGCACAAAAGACCCTACGTTGGCATGACGATGAGCAGGGGATGGCACTCCCACCTCACCGTCATCTCAATAAAAAAAATTAAAAAAAAAGAGAAGAGAAGAAAATAGAAGAGAAGAAAATAGACCATTATGGGTAACGAGGGCCTGGCATCCGAATGCACCTTCACAAAGTTTTCTGTCAAAAGCCATTCAGTGATTAGAATGCATTAATGGTCAGGGAGAGGGAGAACGCTTTCTACTCCACTCCCTGGTCATCCATTAGCACCGGACAACGGCTGGCAGCCCACGGCAAATCAGGGCGAGGGCAGCGCGCTGGTAAGGTATACCAAATCCACGGGCGAGGATAATGCTAACGGGGAGCCGGCTTTCTCTCTTCTCGCTCACTCTGTACGCCAGCCAAATCCAGACAACTGACGCAGTTCCGGTAACTCGTCGAAATAATGGGCGGAAAATGCTCCTTTCTCTATCTCCCTTTTCTCTCCTCGATTTTGTGTGTGTGTGTGGGGGAGGGGGTATTGTGAGCATGTTCGTACTGGTTATGATAATTCAGCTAGTAGCCTGCACGAATATGCAAACTAACAATAGAATAAATTGCATAGTTTGGGAATTACCGGTAATTACATTACGAATCCCTGAATTCCTAAAAAAATCGGTTTCCATGTCGTAACTTGTTTCATCGAAAACCGTTCCACTGTATAACTATTCTCTATTAGACCCGCGTAAATACTTTCGTGTTTTTCTGTTTATGTTTATCTTTTTCTGTTTTTGTTTTCACTTTCTGTCTTAAGTGCGTTAGGCCTTCATGCATTTTAATGAATTTGACGCAGTGCCAAAGAGACTGATTTATAATGTGGAAAACACGGGTCGTTTCAAGTTCAAACCATTGGCAATCAATTAACTACCGGTATTACTTCCACTGCCAGTGTATAGGCCTTGCGTGTACAACCCCTGCAGCTCAGTACGAATGTTTCTTCATACGAAACCATGGCCTCCTCAACGCGCGCACCGTATCTTCAAAATCACAACGAATTCCTGTTGGATAGCAAACTCGATCAAAGGGTCTCTGCAATGGGCATCTTATCGCTTAAATCCATGCTACAGAACTGTTTTGGAATGTTGCTAACAATCAGACTGTTTTTCACACTTGTTCTGTTGTTGTGTTTGCAAGTTTTACGTTTTTATGCTGAAAATTGCAATATTCATGTGCAAATAATGCGTCATCACAGGATCATGCAAGAGAAACCCATTTGGTTGTGTGCACAAGTTTCTAAACATTTCGGGTTTTTCCTGCAGACCTATCCCTAAACCTGTTGATTTACAGCCATAAGGTATGCTTCATAATCATTTAGTTAAGGAGTTTTTCATGAAACCTAATCCAGAGGGATTAATTTGCAGTTTGAAAATTCATGTTTTTCCCTTGTTTTTTAAAATGTGGGTTTCTGACATGACCTTACAATACCGCCCTCATTTTTATATTTCTAAAGGTAAAAAAATTCAAATTTCTGACTCCAGACAAGAAAAATACACTTTGGATCCCTAGATGACAGCAGAAAATGAGCTTGACTGCGATAATTATTGCAGAGACCCTGTATGGTCGCATACAATGTTCGCAGTACAACATTCACGGCACATCCCACGAGGCACGTTCTTAGGGCTACACAGGAGCTGCGTAATATGGGAACAATTCCTTCTGTATGCATAGAGGTGTATACATGGCTTTATGGCTTTGCCAACCATAATACACTTTAGACGTCTCGCCGAGAAAAGGGAATTGAGAGAACAACAAGCCGTGCTTCGCTGTCATGCACGCCGACGGATTCTGATTAGTGGCGATACAAAAGGTAAAATTAATGTATAATATGATATAAATTCGGTTTGTTTGGCGTTCTCAGTATGCGACTTGTATAGATTAAGCGCGGAGCGACAAAGGCCCGCCGAAAGGGCTTCTGGGAACCCGCCCGCAATGCAATATGGGCGGGTTTTTTTGTTATCAGATGCTGAGGAGGCCGAGAATTCAATTTCCCAAACTAAAAGCATTTCTTCCACTCCATTAAAAGCGCGCTGATTGCGTGTGATTTGGTCCAATGAAAACGTCAATATGATTTCAGCGCCATTATACAAGCTGGGTAGAATCCACGTGAATAGTCAGTCCATCGATTCCTCTCAGAATTCGCTATCATTTCATATTTCCACTCCACTTAACTCGGATTGAGATCTTTCACGCTCGTGTCGCATGTGATTCTGTGGGGACGTGCGTCAACGTTCGTCTCTCTGATTGTTTGTTTATTGTTTCCCCTTTGGGTTGTTCAGCTGCAGAAAAGCTTTTTCATGCTCTGCTCATTTTGTGTCCCCTCCCCTCCCCCCGCAATTATTGGCCTTTTTCTTTCTTCCATTACTGTATTGATTTGGCGAAAAGGTAAACGATGTCACAGGGAATCATGTCACAATCACTCCATGCTTGCGCGCGCACCGCAACATAAAAGCTCCAGGGCATAGACCTTTACGAACACTTTTCTTTTCATGAAGTGAAACGTCTATGCGGTAAAATTACGAGCGTATAAGTTTGGATCACTTTTGCCACGGTGGCATTGGCCGGCGAACTTGTTTCTTGCTTGAATCTAAAACTTATGCTTGACGAAGCGAAACGCAACCTGCCTCAAGTTTGGAGTTTTTCCAGGATTTTCTACCGCGGACATGGTGTCATTCGGTCAAGACTCGATTACGGTGACACGAAAATGGTGACACGTTTAATGTGCAAATGTGCAAGCTACAAATCTTGTTCAGAAGATACTAACTGAATACGTGTTGTCACCGCATCTTATTCTTGACTTTCTCCCTTCACCACTGACGAAAAAAATGAAATCTCATCTGATCTTCTAGACGGTGCATTCGACTAGATGTCTAACGACAGTATACGTTATTTGCAGTGGCTGTTGTTACGGCAGTCGTCCGTGTGGTTCCCTGACTTGATTGTATTTCGTCAGCATTGCAGGCTGGTTGAACCAGTCTATTAGCTGATAGTCTGGTTCCAAGAGCTAAACATCCTGACAAATACTGTGAAGTCAGGGAACCACACGGACGACTGCCGTAACAACAGCCACTGCGTACATTATTGGCTCAGTCACGCTAGCGTACATAACTCTGTGTGATTCACTTTCCCTACTGGCGATTCCTCTAAGCACCGTGGGTCATGATGGCTCCTATACTACAAGCCCACTGAAAAATGGAGAGAAAAAAAACCCCAAAACAAAAACGCATCTGTATATGCGCGACAAATGGGCATCCTTCCGTTTCATCTTACGCGTGTTTCGGAGCCCTTCACGAATTGAAGGCTTAGGGCTGAGGCTTGGGCACTGTAGTTTAAATTATCTGACGCTGTTGTGTCTTTGCTATGTCAGGGCTACGGTATTACCCTCCATGGTATTACAGAGTATATTTTGTTTGGCGGCGAATGCTCCGTTCGACATAGGCAGGACAACATTCAGCGACAAACCACTAGGCTGTATTTTGCGTGGATAGGTTTTAGTATGACGGGGACGTAGCCTGCGTGGCACCGAGCCCGATCCAGACTCGCAGAGGACCTTGAAATGGGTTTTTTTTTTTTTAATACGTCACATCTCCAGGGGCGGGAATCATCACGGACCCGGTGGGAAAACGCCATCCAGCCCGTATCATTATTGGTACCGTGGTGGTAAACAAGGCATGACGTCACGGAGTCACAGCACGTTGCCGTGACCGGGGGTTGATTGGGCTGTGGAACATGAAAATGCGCGCCCGTCGTCGGTAAGAGAAAGATCGGGGAGAAAGAAAAAAGGGTATACAATGTATACAGCGTCATTGAGCGCGGCCGCAGTTTGGTGAGGTGTAGATAGCACTGCGCCCCGAACCCCAAGCAGTATATACATCGGCCGAGGAGCAGTGACGCCCGTTAACATCCCCGCGTAAAAAAATAAAATAAAAAGATAACGAGGACAGGCAGCGGCAGCTCGCAGGAGTCTGCTCACCACGTGGCACACAGACGGCGCCACCGGGGTGGAAGCAGCGGAGGAGCGGGCGCGGTCGTCGAGCAACGCCGCATGCAGTCCGTCGTTTTACCCAGGTATAAAAAAGGGGCAGACCGCTGCGAAACAATACCGTGCCTTTGTCCCTCGCACGACTGCACCGATTTTTTTGCCTCGGCTCGCTCGAGGCGACTGCAACGCGACCGTGTATGGCCACGCGGCCGGAGGGACAGCCGCGTCAAAGGATAAACGAACCGTGATTTTAATGGGCTGGCGGTAGGGACGACGCTCCTATACCCTCGGCCAGAGATCGAGTCGAAAGAGAACACAGGTAACGACTACAATATTTTTCTCTTTTCTGCCTCGTCATCGAGTGCTTCACGAGCCGCATTCCGACTGGACTGAATTTGGTTCAAAGTAACCGAGACGATGGGTTACTTTCTCCCATTTGAAGTCCGGTGGAGATGGCCCAGTTACATTTCCTCTCGGTTACTTTAACCGACGGAGCCGAATGGTTACTTTTACCGGCCAACCTCTGCCCAGTAAAGGTGACCTCAAAGGTCACGCACAGCGCCCGCGTGAGCCGTTATATTGCCAGCTCGGTTACTTTCACCATCGTCTCGGTTAAATTGACCATGAATTGACCGACTCAAAAGTTCAAGTGGGAACGACAGTCAACTTAATTAGCCAGTAGAAATTTAACCATCGTCTCGGTGAAGTTTCAGTCCAGTGGAAACGCGGCTTATATATATAAAAGTTGGTGATTTTTTTTTACGTCGGGGGGGGGGGGGGTTGAAGAGGCTTTACAATACCGGGATGTTTATATATGATAGTGTTGCATGCAACTAAATATGGTACTATACAAGGGGCTTAAACCCAGTAGAGCCACCAAACATGTTATATCCGATACCGCATACGGACTTGCCACATCGTATTGCGACACAAAGAAATGACGCGAGTGTGTCGCTATAGGCAAGCACTAATTTATCTCTGCTTTGGGGAAAGAGAACGAAGAAAAACACGCTAAGGGGGGAGGGGAAGGGAAGGGACGGGTGCTATTAGTGAGTTCGAAGGGTACTGACCCTTCGGCACAAAGCGAGCAATTTGATATCTATTTTTGAGGGTGTTTGTGAGTGTGTGTTAGGGAACAGAATCCCCCCCGATCCAATCCGAGCGTCCACCCACCTGCCCGGATGGTATTCGACAGACAGGGTACGATACGTTCATACCCTGGGCCCGTTCAAACTGGACTGTTTTTTTCTAGTACTTCTAAAAAATGGCCCGGTTCTCAAATGATACATACTGCGTCCTCTGAATGGTCCTTCTCTCATGGATGAAATGTCGATCGGATGGAGAGGAAAGAGAGAGAGAGATAGAAAGAGAGGGGAGAGAGGGGGGATAGAGGGAGAGTGGGAGAGAGGGAGAGAGGAGGGGAGAGAGGGAGAGAGGGAGAGAGGGAGAGAGGGAGAGAGGAGGGGAGAGAGAGGGAGTGGGAGAGAGGGAGAGAGGGAGAGAGGGAGAGAGGGAGAGAGGGAGAGAGGAAGAGAGGGAGAGAGGGAGAGAGGTAGAGAGGGAGAGAGGGAGAGAGGGAGAGAGGGAGAGAGGAGGGGAGAGAGAGGGAGAGGAAGAGAGGGAGAGATGGAGAGAGGGAGAGAGGGAGAGAGGATGGGGAGAAAAATATATATATATAGAAAGAGATGGTAGAGAGGGGGATAGAGGGAGAGTGGGAAAGAGGGAGAGAGGAGAGGAGAGAGAGGGAGAGGGAGAGAGGGAGAGAGGGACAGAGGGGGAGGGAGAGAGGGAGAGAGGGAGAGAGGAGGGGAGAGAGAGGGAGAGGAAGAGAGAGGGAGAGAAAGTGAGGGAGAGAGGGGGAGAGGGAGATATGGAGAGAGGAGGGGAGAGAGAGGGAGAGGAAGAGAGGGAGAGAGGGAGTGAGTGAGAGAGGTAGAGGGAGAGAGTGAGAGAAAGGGAGAGGTGGACAGGGAGAAAGAGATAGAGAAAGAGAGAAAGAGAGAGGGGAGAGTGAAAGAAAAGGGTGCCCTGGTTTGGGAGATAAATGCACACAGTATCGGATGAAATCTCGACCGCATGGAGAGGAAAAATAGAGATAAAGAGAGAGGGGCTAGGGAGAGAGGGAGAGGGGGAGAGGGAGAGAGGAGAGGGGGAAGTTAGAGAAAGAAAGGAAGAGGTGGACAGGGAGAAAGAGATATAGAGGGAGAGAGAAAGAGAGAGGGGAGAGTACTAAAGAAAAGGGTGCCCTGGTTTGGGAGATAAATGCGCACAGTATCGGTTTTTCTTCCTTTGTTTAATACATTTTCATGCATGCCTTCAGCGAGGACAATGGAGACTGCAGTCTCTTTTGGAGTCTCCTCTCTTCGAAATCCTTTCGTCCGTTAACAAGTCAACTCGTCGTGCCTCGCTCGTCAAATGCACACTGCATAGGGCCTACGTCTCCTCTCGGGGGTCTTGAACAAACGGGAATGCCATTAATACTAATACATTTTACCGGAAAGTGCAGACCACTGTAAAGGATATCACAGATATCAATTCCAGTTTTCACCGGTGAAATAGAGCATTTTCAGACGACTATAGAAGAATCTTTACAAATTCACCCGTGGTAATCTAATGATCCTGAATTTACAAAAAAGGTAGACAGCTTCTGAAAGGTAAGCCCCTTTATAACTCACAAACTCTAAAATCAGACTACCATACTGAAATACTGTCAATGCTGTGATAGTGTAAAATTCGAAAATAGGAAAGAAAAAAAACCCTAACCCTAACCACAAAAGAGAGTGATGAACAAAGGTACAAAATTAACTATTACAGTAAAAAATAAACTACAATCCCCCCAAAACCCAAGTATACATGTCAATATCGCGAAGACGACAGGTGAAATGTAACAAGACTTTCGGGGAATCCAAGATGCGGGTCGTGGCGAATCCCCCAACGGCACACAGTGACCCGTCAATATAGTCCCGCAAAGGCTGGCCGTTTCCCAGGCAATTGAAGGGCCCGGGCCCCGCCGGTATGTTCACAGGTCCACTAACCTCCGGGTGATGAGGAGACAGCCTACTGACTGTACTCGCCCTGCCAGTTCTTCACAGAACCACACCTCTTCTACATAGGCCCCTGACCAGGGTATACCAAGGAGGTACTAGGCGAGCCCTCATTGGGTATACAAAAGAGGTATACCCACAAACGGACTAGTCACGTACATCACCATGCAAAAGTCCCTTCATGTTTCTAAGAGTAACGGCCGTGTACGTATCAACATTCTGTACAGGGAATCCGACAACAAGTATACTTTGTAGTGGTGAGTAGACTATCAAGAGCTGTCAATCATTTCGACCGCCATCAAGGCGTCCGTAGGTATAACGTGTCAGCCCACGGGGAGCTTTGGTGGTATCGATGGAGCAGAACGCGTGCACCGTTCACGATTAGTTCTGACTAATTATCCTCCTCAACCCGATCGACTGCACTTTTCACGAGAAGGGATGCGAGCCCGACTCATCCATTTTTCAGCGGGGAATGTGGGGTGGGGCGGGGCGGAGTTGAGGTCTCCGTGGACAATCGCCGTCGCAGCAGTTGGGCAAAGAGAGGGGGGGGGGCATCGCCAGCACGCATTAAACGAACTAATGAGGCAGAACAGCGGCGTAATTGAGAGGTTTTACCCTCCACAGAATGCCGCCCTTCCACTCTGCGACGGACAACAATAATGTGGCATCCACCTTGAGCTTGGATCAATAAAATATCTCGCGCACAAGTGCCCTCTACTTCGGTCGTCAGGGTTGTGGCAAACGGCAGTCGTATCAGGCAAAAAAAACACACGGATACGTACAGGAAAAGGACGCCCAACCGAAGTAATGTGCGTGTGTGGGGGGGGGGGTTAAAATGGACCAGTGAACGCGACTGGAGACCTGATGCATGGATTTGTTGCGTTCGAAAAATAATAATGGAAACACAATTTCTTTGCCGATTTTTCTAAATTGTTCAGAACATTTTTTTGTCTTTACTTTGTTTAATGAAAGCATAATTATAAAGCCGCACCCACTGTGTACGATCCCCGAACTGCTGTAGCCTGGTTTACAGCAATGTACTGGAAACACCGTGTATATAAAGGCTGAATAGCTCATTTTGTAAGAGCACTTGCGCGTTCAGCCAGAGGTCTCGGGTTCGTGTCCCGATAATCACTTGGTTAGCACTCAGCCAGGATTGTCTGCCTTTTGTTTTGGCGGGAAAACATTTCACACTCGTCAGAATTCTTAGTGCATTTTGGTCAGAGAAGAAGACTACTTTGCTATCGCAGCGCTGCGGAATGACTCCCAGTGTATCGACAATTCAACATAACCCCCATGCACCCCCCCCCCCCCTAGAGTGACAAGTCGGCAGGAAGACAGCCATGCACTCCGTCGAATCTCACGGCCGGTGATGACCTTCCCGAAAGCCTCGCTCGATTAGCGCTAGGCGGTCGCGACGCCTGTGGGCTGAAACATTGCACGTCGACGGGATAAAGCAAGTCATGGCCGCACGCGCTGCCCATTCCCACGGTCTCGTCTCAAGTTCAGTTCGTGAAAAAACCCGTCACGTAATAATAACGTGTATAAATATGACCCTCCTCGACCAAAAACGTGACGTTTAGAGCCAATTTGTGTTCGCCGTATGTAGTCCGAGTCGGTTTACGGCGAACGCAAAACGCCGTTAGTCGCCGGCTGTGGCGCCAGCACTTTTGCACGTGCACCGAAAATGAGCGCATTAAAATAGAATGGTAATTTGTTTAAACGAAATAATTATTTCTATAGTGATGATAAATGGTGGACTTCAATTAGGCCGCATCACGCCTGATGGGCGACCCTTCAGCGCCCACAGAGAAGCGGATTGAAGCATGATTCAAACCACCATTGTTAGACATGTGTCAACAAAATATAGGAATAGCAGTGCCAACACCAAAATGTCAAAATAATTGCAAACTACATCAGCGTAAATCAATCAAGCTATATTCAAAACGCATCGAGATGTATATCAAAGGTACGCTTACGAACACAACCTAACAAACATAAAGACAATAAAACAACACCGACAATTTTGTTTACTTGAGGTATGACTTTCGGCATATTTCCGACTTGCCTATACATGGTTTTTTTTTCGTGTACATTATCACGTGCACGTTTTTCAACGCTTAGAAATGCCGTGCTAGAAAGCCCTGTGGCGTTCATCGAGGGGTCGGTTCCTTTCTTGATTTTTAAGGACGGGATGAGAAGCCTCTCACGCGAGGACGCTGGGGAAATAGTGAAACCAAATTCAGGGACATGTTTCCCTTTTTTTTATTGAAAAAGAAAGAAAGACCTAGCCCACGCAAAGGACGCCAGCACGCACTCAGCCGTCGGAATTACCTGAATACCATTACAGCAAAATGTGTGGCTTACAGTATATATAATATATATACATATAAAGGCAAAGAGATTTTGCCCAAACCTATAGGCAAACCAAATACCCAGATACTATATAAAAAAAATGGCTTGCTTCCACAAAAGAGGCTTATCGGGAGCAAAGAAATGTCTACTATTTTTAGCCACTTGGTCATATTTTTGCCAGACGTGCAAATTGGCTATTCAGGTATAACAAAAGCAGTTTGCCACATGTTTGTACATTAACTTAACAATAATGAGTGAAGTTCGACCATTTCCGGGTCAAGGAATTACCAAGTTCCGCTATTTCCCATCGTCCTTCAATGTTACGGCATACTACTCTATGTATACATTTCTGCTCCATGTACGCAGTTAACATCGACGGACAGAATAACAGCATTCCCAAAGTGTGTTTTGTTGTTGTTGTACATTTGGCAATCTAGCATATCGTTTGCCATTCTGCCCTTGGCGTGTTCCTCCAGCGCCGTCGTCACCGCCCGTTTCCCCCCATCACCGTCCTCATTAATCACCGTCCTTTCTTCTGGCGCCATCATCACTGTCAATCGACGCCATTACAGGGAGGAGGAGGAGGAGGAGGAGTCGCCTTCTCGCTCCAACTCCAACCCCAACCCCAACCCCCGCCCCCCTCCCCGCGGGGATCGGAGGACATCCGTCGGCGACAACGCCAAGGTCGTGCACGTCTGGCTCCGCCTCCGTCGACACATTCTGCCCTTAGCAATCGCCTCCCTCTTGAACTTCCATCCCTCCCCTCCGCCTACTCTCTCTCTGATCTCTCTCTCTCTCTCTCTTCTCTCGCTAACATGGACTGATCACTGATCACGACAGCAGAGTCATTACCTTCCTCTGACGGACGCCCGTCTTCCGTCAATCCCCCCACCATTCTAATTTTCACCCCTGTCTCAAATCTCAATGCGGCTTTCCCCTTTCGAAGCCATATTTTTTTCGAGCATGACGATTCGTTCCTTCCTCTCCCCCCCCCCCGTCTTCCGTCAATCCTCCACCATTCTAATTTTCACCTCTGTCTCAAATCTCAATGCGGCATTCCCCTTTCGAAGCCATATTTTTTCGAGCATGACGATTCGTTCCTTCCTCTCCCTCCCCCTCCATCAGCTCCCCGCTCTGTCATCTTATCCCCCCCTTAACAAATCAGTTTACTACGTGCCTGTTTGGCAACATATCGATTTCAGGGGAGGTCTGAAAAACAGTCAGGACTTGGGGGCAGTCTGTCTGCACTGACGTATTTCTATTTTTTTTTTTTTTTTTTTTTTTTTTGGGGGGGGGGTGGTGTGTGTTATATGCCTGTGCAAACGTAACACTCTCACGGCCAATTACGCCACGCAGCGAGTCCTTCAGACCGCTGGTTCCATCTTTGCCGTGTACGGTATTAATAACGCGCATGTACGTGCACGCACACGCCTTGCGAGAGATGGAGCGTCACACGAGGAAAAAAACAAAAAAATGATCACGGGATACCGCGACCGCCAATTTCCGTGACTTTTCTCCTCGGCGACTGTAATCATGAAGTTACTCGGAGCGTCGACAAGGTATAGTGCATCGCTCAAGGCCCTGTCATTTCCTACCCACCCGCGATGCAGCCTGGCGTTCTAATCACGACTTGTGCCAACAATTTAAAAAAAAAAAAAAAAAAAAAATCCAATCCAATCCTAAAGCCACCAGCAGTAGACTATGCGGGTTTGGCGTCCCTGCATTCACCCCACCCCCCCCCCAAAAAAAAGAGCCGGCCTGTGACAACGATTCAATCCTCAATTTATTTTTTCTACGCGAGACATAATACGGCCCTGGGCGAACTTCACAGTGAGCATTCCCTCCCCCGGTCAGAGCGCACTGTGGGCATTTCATTTATACGCCGTGTAACATGACCGTGCATGTGCTCCCGACATCCCGTCGTGCTGTTCCGAAGGTAGAAGGTAGACGGTATGAAACTCAAAACGGTCGTGGTCCATTACGGTGAAGGGAGGAAAACATGGTAAAAAAAAAGTAATTGAACATGTAGCCTCCTTGACCTTAGGGCATGAGGAACATGGGCCATAAAATGCAGGTTACTTTCTATTTTGAGACCGACTAGGTTTTTTTTTTAACAATGCTGCAGTAACTGTGCCCTTCCAAGATGTCTATTCCGTTCGCGTCGTGCAGTATCTACCTGAGATCATTTACCCCTGCATTTTGCTCCGTCCCACCGAAAGTGTCTATTTATCGACTGGGCCAGGCGCAGGTACGATAGCCGGCACCTGTCGCCCTGCAAACAGGTGTTTTTCGCCCTTGGCCCGAGCACGGAGCGGAGGGAGTCGGTACTCCCCAGGGGCAATGCCTCCAAGTTTGCCTTGAACAGAGAGCAAGAGAGAGAGAGAGAGAGCGAGAGAGAACAAGAGAGAGAGAGAGAGAGAGCAAGGGGGAGAGCAAGAAAAAGCGAGAGAGAGCGAGAGAGAGCAAGAGAGAGAGCATGAGAGAGCAAGAGAGAGCAAGTGAAAGCCAGAGAGAGCAAGAAAGAGAGCAAGGGAGAGAGCAAGAGAGAGAGCAAGAGAGAGCAAGAGAGAGCAATAGAGAGCAAGAGAGAGCAAGAGAGAGAGCAAGAGAGAGCAAGAGAGAGCAATAGAGAGCAAGAGAGAGCAAGAGAGAGCAAGAGAGAGCAAGAAAAAGCCAGAGAGAGCAAGAAAGAGAGCAAGGGAGAGAGCAAGAAAGAGCAAGAAAGGCCGAGAGAGAGCAAGAGAGAGCAAGATAGAGCGAGAGAGAGCAAGACAGAGATGGCAAGAGAGAGAGAGAGCAAGAGAGAGAGAGAGCAAGAAAGAGCGAGAGAGGTAACAAGACAGAGATAGCAAGAGAGAGAACAAGAGAGAGAGAGAGAGCCAGACCCTCACTTTGCCATGTTCCGAAACAATAGAAAGGTTATTACACCAAACAATAAAGGCATGGGGTGGCTACAACGATGGCAAGCATCGGCCGTTCCTCCTTATCCCGAATCCGTTTGATTCCTTCCAGGAAAAGACAATCACGACTGCCGAGTCTTAACTATATAGGTTGCTAGGCAGATCTCATCGTCTGCCGAAAAACAGACGAGGAGGAGGAATCTACAAGTCAGAAAAACGTGCTGTTTTGGAAGTTCAAACAAATAGGGGAGCCGCTTCAAACATGGTAATATACGCTCCATCACGCGTAGGGCTGGGGGGGGGGGGGTTGGGCTCCAGGAGATACAGTGAACTCATAGAGACAGGCCGAGCTGACGGGCTCACTGCTTGAAAGGGTCCCCACGATAGACATGTTATCACCTAAAGGCCCTATACAACATTGATAAAGGTCAAAAGATTGCCAAAATTTGCTTATACCATTACACATTCCAAAACAGAAGATTTTAGCTCAAATGGTAATCTGAGAAAGTAGAAAAATACAAGAAAACGTCACGGTTTACGCACCGTTTTGTAGTGTAAGAAATAGTTTATTACTCGCGAGTAATGAACTATTTGTCGATGTTTGAGTGAAGATTTCTCGCAAAGTACAGCATCACAGACAGTAAGATTTAGGATTCTATCATAACCATCTACAATCTGTGTAAATTAGAAGGAAATCTGTGGACATCGATGATTGCCGATCTTCCCAATGTTGTATTGGGCCTTTAAACCCATGCTACAGAACTGTTTTGTAATGTTGCTAACAATCAAACCGTGTTTTTCACACTCGTTTTAGGGGTGTATAGGCCTAGCCTATTTTCAATTTTTCAGTTTCTATGCTAGTCTAATGAAAATGTCAATATTCATGAGCAAATTTGTGATGTCATCACAGGATCATGCATCAGAAACCCAATTGATTGTGTACAAAAATATTATTAAAAAATGTCTGGTTTTTCTTGAAGACCTATCTCTAAACCTGTTGATTTACTGCCAAAATGTATGCTTCATAATCATTTTGTGAAGGAGTTTGTCATCAAACCTAATCCAGAGGGATTATTTTGCAGTTTTTCTTATATTTTTTAGACTGCGGGTTTCTGACATGACCTTACATTAGCGCCCTCCTTTCATGAGGATAAAAAAGGGAAAATAAGAGGAAAAAAAGGTGCCCAAATTTCTGACTCCACTCAGAAGAAGCTCGCCAATATGTTTGTATATATTATATATCAGATCCCTAGATGGCAGCAGAAAATGAGCTTGACTGTGATATTTATTGCAGAGACACTTTAAGGAAAAGGGGGATGGTACTGGGGTTCAGACAGGAGAGATGTCGCCACGCCTACGCTGATAGTAAGAACATCACGACTCCCTTGCCGCCAGCAAGATGGCGGGATTCCGCCGCCTTTCAGAGTCAACAATAACAATTTTGTAGACGATGTGATAAGATGTAGGGGTTTGCTCGGCGGAGAAATAGTAAGAGGATTTGCGATGCGCCAATCGCTTTAGGGGATAGACTCGCTGCATTCGGAAGAAAAATAAAATCGACTCGAATGTATGAAAATAGCGATGAATCTTCGACTGGACCAGGATTTGAACCAATGCCTGTGGTTTACAGTACCAATGCTCAACCCCATGAGCTATCCTGCCCTTAGGAGCACGGGGTCTTCTGGAATAGTCAACCATCTTCGCTGGGGTTGAATTGGGGCACCAGTCAGAATCATTAAACCATTAGCTGCCGTACATCTCCGACAAGCACTGTACATCGTCGTCTAGAAGAGGACTTCAAGTGGTGCAAAGCTTAACTGTAATGCGACCTGCTGTAGATCTTATCGACTACTATCTACAATCATGAAATGCTATAAGTATCAGGAAAGGCTGTATCAGTATTTCCATCTACATGTATTTTACTCAGCCATCACCTAAGGCTAAATGACACTTCCTACTAACATAATTGATTCCGAATGATAACGAACAAACATATCAAGAACTCCATGACGTGAAGCTACCCCTGTGTGCGAAGGAACTGGGAACATTGCAATGCTGGACTGAGGCCATTGTTCTGATATAAAGAACTTTTTTTATGTATTCTTGTTTTAAATGACTCATTTACAGTCATACAGATTAGACATTTTATATCAATGTTTAATGGTGCTATTTCTGTAACTGGCGGCGCTTGTGAGGTTGAATGTGGTAAATGAATGAATAAATAAATCCATCAAATGAATACAATTCTCGGCACATGGTCTGAGCAAGACAGAAGCAAGCATCCGCGAGTGATGCACGAGGGAGACCAAGACAACGGCCGAAAGCTTCCCGAAGCGCCACGAAATTGGCCTGAAAGGTCAGATGGGCATGTCAATCTGCCCTCGCATTCTCAGTGGCACACAGACGGCATGGACAAACCCGCGGGGCAAAGCGGGCAATTCAGACAAATCAACTTACGGTGTGCTATTTACACGCGCATCACGTGAACCGGGACGGCGGAGTTGGCAATTAAAAAAAATACAGTCTTTGGGTTACTGTCAGGTAAATTGCATGAAAGCGGACAATATTGTTCGCGTCACAGTACACGTTTCTGAGGCGGGTCCTTCGCGTAAGAGGTTCGTCCTTTTCCTTTACAAAGGCGTTTTACTTCACGTCCAGTATGCAGCTGAGAACGTTTCCCTATGGCTTGCTATTTGCTAGTCTGTCTGTTTATTTGTTTGTTGTTTGTTGTATGTTTGTCTGCTTGCTGCTTATGTATCTTGTTTGTTTGTTTGTTTGTTTGTTTGTTTGTTTGTGTAGTACTGAACCAAACCCGAACCTTTAGCATAGAAAAAATTGTCGTCGAGCAAAGCTAGGGTTTTATATAATTGTCTCCCTATTGAGTTAACGGCGATTGCGTTGCCTGCCTTGAGACTCAGTTGGAGTTTAAAACCCACGGTAAACTGTCAGACCTCGTTTGTCTTTCGGTACCTACCCCCCGGCTTGTTTCTAAGACACGCGTTGCAGCACCTCTCCGCGTTACACCGGTATCTAAACCGGGCACACATCCGATGCGGACCGTCTTACACAATTATTCCGGCGTCAATTCAGACCCCAATCTCCGGCGCTGCTCCTGCCGCTGCTCCAATCACCGGGGATGAGTTTGGATATTACCGTACGGCTCCCGACACCTTTCCGCTCGCTCCTCTCCCACATATTCTAATCAGTTTATAGAGAGAGATAGAGAGACCGCTGGAAGAAATCGAGGCAGAGGCTTCTGCATAGGAAAAAAAATGCCGGTGCCGAACAATGAAGAGGGACAAGAGCGTTCTATTATGCATTGATGAAAGAAAACCGTGCCTGTGTTCAATATCAATATGCGCCTATACCCAACCTTCGAGCGTCCATGTTCATGGGTTGGGTTAATAATACGGTCTGAAAGCAGGTGGCGCGACACGAGCAATACACAAGGAACGCCAAGTTTAAACCACGGCGGGGCAGCATTAACTGACGAAGAAGTCTTTTGCAGAAGCATCGAGTGACGCTCAACGGCTTTCCCCTTTACTGCGTTATTTTGAATCTGACCAACAACCCATTCACCACTTGGGATCGGGTTCAGTCTTAATAGACAGGTGTTATTCAGTGTAGCCGCCGAATCTGCCCTGCTTGTAATTACGCCAGACAAACCAATCGAATACGCTGGCTTTTAAAGGGGCCCCATACAGTAGGGGGCATTACCTCGAGTCCTGTTTTTTTAATCTTTAATTCGCCGAGGTAACAAAATCCTATAGGCCAGAAACGAACAAGAGCCGGAGGGATTGAGGACGGTGTGGGTATCAGGCCCTCCTGAGTGGGACACCTATCACGCAATCCAAATAATATCGCACCGACCCCCATCCAACCCACCCCCACCACAAATAAAATGCCCTATCAACGTGAAGAACTGACACCGTCCAGTGCTCGAATTCCAAAGATCGGGCGGAGTCCCGTCTGTTGCCGCCTTGCTTAACAGCCCGCCCTCCGCCCGCCCTCCGCCTTCCGGTCAGCCGTGAGATCAGGTTTCCGGGCCGTAGGGAAGAGTGGCCTCCTCTCCGCTCCAGCGAAAGGAGGAACATCTCCGCCAGGCAGGGGCACGAGAGCGTGCGGGGGGGGGGGGGGTCCCTCTCCGAAGACAGCGGCACGTCAGCCGGCCTGACGGATTTTTCTTTTTCTCCCCAGGAAAACCGTCATACCTAGGGGATGTTGATTGTCACGGTTAACGTTTCCAGACGAGGGAGGTTTATTTAATTGTGGGAGGTTGTTTTTTTTTTTCGTTCTTTTTTTGTGTGTGGCGTGGGCAGTGCATGTACCATCTGTGTCAGTTTAACTTAGGGTGTGATTTTCAATTAGATGGAAGGCGCTTCATAGAATTTTTTTCGAACTTTCACCTCACCCACTTCGTAAATGTCGCCGTGGAGAATGTTTTGCTTTACATTAAGCACTGAATGCTATATATAGGTATGCTTTGCATGTGCTCTTCGATCTTATGTCTCGTTGTACACAATTTCACTGATTTTTTTTATGAAGCAGTCTTGATGTCTTTCTACGTTTCAATTTCGGATGCTGCCTATGATTGCATACTCCGAAACTGTGATCAATTACCGGTATCTGAAGTCCGTCGTGTAATGATATATATCTCTGCTTTGGGAAAGATCATTGCCTACCGTCAGTGAACGTCAGACCCACTACATTTGTTTTGGAAAATCATGGATATAATAAAATGATGTTTGCGTCGAGGTAAATGTAATTCAATGAGGGTCTGCTTACTTAACGTAATAAGCACCGAGTGATTTGCCCGATTGCCTGCTGAACACAATTCAGGCAGCTCGAAAGGGATTCGAACCCGCCGACTCCTGCTTAACCACTTGACCACCAGAACCACTTGACCTCCGAGTTGGTCGGACCACCGAGCTGGTCGAGGTCGTATGTATGTATGTATGTATGTATGTATGTATGTATGTATGTATGTATGTATGTATGTATGTATGTATGTATGTATGTATGTATGTATGTATGTATGTATGTATGTATGTATGTATGTATGTATGTATGTATGTATGTATGTAATGTATGTATGTATGTATGTTTGTATGTATGTATGTATGTATGTATGTATGTTTGTATGTATGTATGTATGTATGTATGTATGTATTTATGTATGTATGTATGTATGTGTGTATGTATGTATGTATGTATGTATGTACGTATGCAAGTATACTTTATGTAAGTATGTATGACACATGAACTCGACCAGCTATAGGTGGTAAAGCGGTTAAGACGAGAATTTTCTTTTAGCAGGCAATTGGGCAAAGAACTGAGGACCCAGTGCTTATTACGTTAAGTAGGGCAAATCCTCATTGAATAACATTCTCCTTAACGCAAAAATCATATGATGCAACGCGGTACCCGCCGCTATACAATAATAATTCTTGAAATCCGACACACGTCCTCGACCAGCTCCGTGGTCAAGTGGTTAACACGTCTGCACTATAGAAAGCAGGAATCGTGTGAAAACCCTCGTTGAATGTTTGAGATTCATAATTATGGTTACCTGTCAGTAGGTGTATTGTGCAACGTTTTCCTGTGACTTTAATTCCATCACTTTAAGGTATTAATGTCGAGCTCTCCAGCACCCCCTGGTGCTAATTTGTGGATGAACACGCCGTAATGTATCACACCTAATAAATTCAATTATTGAATTTACATTTTGGATGGATCTTCTTCACACTGATCAGTCAGTTCATCCATTGGTTTGACGACGGTGACCTCCGGACAATTCCCATCGCAGTCCAAGTTCATTTTGATTTCGCCCCACTGCCTGTAATGCCCGCCAAAACAAAATCGAATTGGCTCTATACCTTCTTCCTGCGTCAATAAAACTGCATCAAAATCGTGTGCACGAGATTCTGTGCAAGTTCAAGGGTTGGAATAGGAATGTCCTCCCCTGGTGAAGTTCGCTTTGGGGAAACAAACCCCAAAGCGCCATCAATGCCAGTGACCTACACCGGGTATAGCCTTTCCCTGACCAGCACAGTGGGAAGCCAGACTATTTCGAAGAAAAGCCTGTGGACCGGCGAGGAAGGACTATTGTAGCCTCTTTTAATTCGAGGGTGGATGGGGTGGGGGAGGGGCTTCATATCCAAGGATCTCGGCCCGTACACATTATACTGCACAGTGCCAACCGGCCATTTGCAGCCCTATACCACAGCGACGTCAGCAAGCGAACCCATACGGTATGTAATACAGCCAAACTGCGATCTGAACCGTTTATACGGACAGAAGAACGGCAACACGGGTATAGAAATAGTAACCACTGACTCATAAGTCCACTCTGGCAAGGACATTTTGCAACTGAAAAACAGGAAGTACCGAGGCTGAGATGCGACAAATAGGCCTATAGATGACAAGTATTTTGAATTCCCCAAAAATAGTCGTTACCGAGATTGGCTTGGACGTAGTAACTAGCATAAATCTGTCAAAAACGTGTTTTTCCCAATTTTTAAGTGACATTAGCTTTCAGCAGACATTAGACCATGGAATCGTAACTAAATGCTGTGCAAATCAAAGTTAACACTGAACAATGAAGAAGGTGTTTCTATTTTTCGTGAGATGGTTACCATGCGGCAAACAGTATTCGCAATGCGCAAAAATTGATGAAAATGCTTTGGGACAGTTTCCCCAAACTTTGCGAAAAGGCAAATGAAAACATGTGAACAATCTTTATCCTGCATATTCATGAATTACACATCTGTGTAAGTTTTGGCTCTATCCGTCAACCACGTCTTTCAGACATAGAGGGCGGTATTTGCAAAAAGGTCGCCTTTGTTCCCACGATCGTCCGCGAACGACCGACATAAATCCATACAAAATTCCTCTTTCCGTGCAATGCGCTACAAATTCACATAATTTCTGATACTTTTAATATCGTCCTGATGAGTAAGTAATTTTTTAGATTTCAGAATGTCAGGAAATTGGGCACTTTGCAAATCTTGTATATCAACTTCCCTATCAAAAACTATAACTGAGGTACATGTCCAACTGATACTCATTAGAGGTCATTAGTGTCATAATTTTAGAGGTCATTCGGGCATTTAAGGGGTCATTCTGGTTATGCATGGCCAATCTGAATGCAAAAGGTCATTCTGACTACTTGAGGCCATTCTTACTGTAAGAGGTCATTATGATTATAAGAGATTATTATGACTATAAGAGATCAGTATGACTATAAGAGATCATTATGACTATAAGAGATCAGTATGACTGTGTAAGAGCCCATTCTAAACTGTAAGCAGTCATTACGACTATAACAGATCATTATGACTATAAGAAATCAGTATGACTATAAGAGGTCATTATGACTATAAGAGATCGTATGACTATAAGAGATCAGTATGACTATAAGAGGTCATTCCGAGTCATAATAGGCATAATAGGACAACTGCGCGCGGTGCATTGACCGATGTGTCTTCTCAATCAGTTGACCAGCGCCCATGATAGCAGCAAGACAAATGCACAGGGATTGGGTGTTAACGAGGATTCCCGGGGGTGTATATACATGCACATGGGCGCGCATACTGTCCTTGCAAAAAATAATGGGAAATTAATGGAAAAGACAGAAATGCATTTTCGTGTACATCACATCCCAGTGATCCCACGCCCGCTACATAATAGTAAACTGCGAGACTGCAAGCAGCAGCCGTGTACGCGCGCGCACGGCAGCGAGAGAATTGATGCTCCCGAGTGCTGGAACAGATTAGATTATCTTTAAAATTCAATTATCGTTCCGATTAAATTAGCCCTCAGGTAAGAAAACAAGAGCCCAAGTGAGTGAAAGGAGTGGCTGTCAAAATGCTGCGGGAGTACTGCTCTCACCTCGACCTACAGGGCATCCGGGTTGATTAGCCAAAAACGGTGAAATAGAACCTCAGAAAAGGCTCGGATTTCGAAACGGAAATATTCGCCATCCCACGAGAGTGAGGGGCAAAAAAAAAGAATCGGAAAGATAATTGCAGGTAATTTTTCATCTTCGGGGTCGTACAAAGCTAGGACCAAATGAAAAGAGACTACACAAAAAGACGGGCCACGGGAAAAACAGAAATGCATTTTTGGTGGGGCAGAAACAACCTTGACACCCACGTGCAATCATCTACACACGAATTTACCGGTCATGCTTAATGCTGAAGTCTTGCTAGGAACAAAAACAAACACCGGAATACCTTGGTGGCTGAACAATTACTTCGTCTTCGACTGAGCAGTGCACCAATTTAAAGGAGCATGATTATAAGTCCCCAGTGACAGTTACGCAAGTATGACAGTAATTAATCCGCAATTAAACTTACACTTCCTTTGGTCCTGCTTCGACTCCGATGGACAGAGAGAGAGAGAGAGAGAGAGAGAGAGAGAGAGAGAGAGAGAGAGAGAGAGAGAGAGAGAGAGAGAGAGAGAGAGAGAGAGAGAGAGAGAGAGAGAGAGAGAGAGAGAGAGAGAGAGAGAGAGAGAGAGAGAGAGAGAGAGAGAGAGAGAGAAAAGAAAGAAAACTGCCCGAGTCGTCGGGGCAATAAACAAGCGCGCCAGCTAAGTGGGTAAAAACATTTGCAATGACGGAGACCCACGCTCAACCGTTAAATCAAATTCCGGCGAAGCGGTGGATGCCTTTCTGGTTGGCTGGCTCTGGGGGAAAAAAAGTACGTGCCACCCGCTTAGCTTCGGCGTCTTATAGGGTCCGGTCTGTCTTTTGAGGGGCAAAAAAGGGGGAGGGGTAAGGAGGCATGGGAATTGAGACGGAAGAACAGGAACACGATCCAGTGGGGAGGGGGGGAGGCACTTTTTTTGTTAATACCAACGGCTCCGGCAGCAAAGGGGGACCTGAGGGGGGCATCGCGGGGGCCTGTAAGTGGGTTGTTACTCAGAGGTGCATCCGAGGGATTGAGGCGCATCTAAGGTGCGTCTGAGGTGCGTCGGAACGGGCGTATCGGATACGAAGGCAATGGGGGAGTGCGTTGCGGGTTGGAAAGCGTTATTATTATGGCTGGAGCCTCGAGAGTCTTTTCTCAAGGACACCGCGGCGGCGGGAGGGAAGGAGGGAGGGAAGGGGAGGGGGAGGTAGATGGCAGATAAGCTGTGCTTGGTGGCGAGGGAGTGCACGGGGGCTGCCTCGCTGTTCCTCGTTGTCAAAACAAGTCCAAGGATATCGCTGTAAAAATATTAGCCTTAAAACCTGCAGAATGATTGCCGAGACGGAAGAAAAAAAGGAAAAAAAAAACCCAGTCCGGCAGTTCGGGTCGTTTCCACTGAGACCGAAGGTAGAAGAATATAGGGCCACTTGAGCTACTTATCCAAATTGAATGGAACAGGTAAAGCGGGATGAAATGGAAAACGTTCTCAAATATTGATCAAGACCCCAAGTGTTTCTTCTGGCAGTCCCAAGAGGATGGTGGACGGGTCGGGGGGAGGGACACTTTAAAGCAGAAGCATCTATAGCTGGTTACTATAAAGGGAGCATGCTTGGGGGACAACGCATACAGGTGGAGTTGCGGATATAGGCCCTTTACCGGTAGGCCTTCATGTGCGAAGAGTTCTTCTCTTAATAGTCGAGTTCATGGAGTATGGCTGAGTGAAATCTCTATGGGGGCAGTTAAGACTCGAAGAGTTTGTCCTCTCCTGCTTGGGGGACAACGCACACAGGTGGAGTTGCGGATATAGGCTCTTTACCGGTAGGCCTTCATGTGCGAAGAGTTCTTCTCTTAATAGTCGAGTTCATGGAGTATGGCTGAGTGAAATCTCTATGGGGGCAGTTAAGACTCGAAGAGTTTGTCCTCTCCTGCTTGGGGGACAACGCACACAGGTGGAGTTGCGGATATAGGCCCTTTACCGGTAGGCCTACATGTGTGAAGAGTTCTTCTCTTAATAGTCGAGTTCATGGAGTATGGCTGAGTGAAATCCCTATGGGGGCAGTTAAGACTCGAAGAGTTTGTCCTCTCCTGCTTGGGGGACAACGCACACAGGTGGAGTTGCGGATATAGGCCCTTTACCGGTAGGCCTACATGTGTGAAGAGTTCTTCTCTTAATAGTCGAGTTCATGGAGTATGGCTGAGTGAAATCTCTATGGGGGCAGTTAAGACTCGAAGAGTTTGTCCTCTCCTGCTTGTGCGAAGGGGAAACCGGTCTTATTCTGCGCATTACTCGCGGCGAACGACACCAGCCCACTGTCTTGCAGTGTCTTGCCACGTTGGTGATGAATCCAAAATATCCATCCTTGCTCTCACTGGGTATTTGTAGCGCTATGTTGTGCTGCTAGGGTAATGATTAAATTGTCAGCATCCATATATACGTCCGACTACAAATCAATTTCCTGACCACTTTGAGACCGCCTGTCTATGGATAATAGTTCATGTACATGGTAATAAGCAAACAAATATGATTTAAATACATAACGTTAGGTATCGAACGGCAACTTACAGTGAGTTTTCGAGACTTGAGAAAAACTCCCTCAGCCATATGACATTTCAGCATTCACACACCTACACAAATATATTCCCAAGGGCCTGCAGCCATGGATCAGCTTGTTTATAAGACGGCCCCCGTAAAGAGGTCTTCATCTTCATAGGTGAAAGGAATGTTGGTTTGTATACCTCGTGGAGGCAGTCACAAAGTCTCAGCCCGCTAAGAGGGGGGGAAACCGATAGCGGTGGCTGACGAGAGTCGTGCATCCGCTGATCCCGATCAATCCAGGCCCACATCGAGACAGAAATATCACTCCCCACTTTCTCGGCGACAGCCCCTCTCTCCCCCGACCCCCCTCCAACGCCGTCGCTTTCAGTGCGACCCTCCTGCATCAGGGGTGCTCCACTTTATCGCATTACAGTCACGTTCCCATAGTGCAGGCACTTAGGGCTACTCAGGGGGAGGACACGGGGAAAGGCACGGCCTGCCACAACTTTTGTGGATGGACATCTGTAACAGTATAGCCACGGACAATCCACAGCAATCCTTCTCTATTTCCGCCGTGATTACACACACAAAATACCCGTTGAAGTGGAGAATGATCATAATCATTTCTCCACGCTATGAAAAGACAACGATTTCCGCAGGAAACGGGTACAGGAAATGAGGCAAAATGGATGAAATTGATAAATGCCGTAGGCACGGGATGTTTGCGGTATTTTAGAAGAGTTTTTTTTGCTTGTGACTTGCGCCCCCACCCCGGCAACGACTTGCTGACTATATTTGGGAAGGCCGGCGTCTATAAAGGCTGGGTAGTATAAGGGCACGATTAATGTGTCAAGTGCCTTAGGAATAATGCCCAGTTGCCTTTCAATGCGCTAAAGTGTCAACATTTTTTACTTCCAAAACCAAGACGCTGGATTGAAGCACCACAAACAGCCATCTTCGCCAATAGCCGAGCACTGGTGCTACGGCACCACCCAGGACACCGTTATAGGATGTACACTGCTATCAGCTGACGCTGGGTTCGCGTACCTGGTGCAATGTTCGTGCATGGAATCATTCACTTCCAGATCACGTTGGTGCGAGGCACGGAGATCAGCAAGTGTGTGGTGGACCGTTCCCGTGCATGCAAAGCGCTCCGTGCAAGCACGTTATCTGCACCGCATAATACAGTAATTAATGGACAAATCTTGGGACCATAACACATATAGGCCTATACTGAAATTCCTTTACTCTTTCAAGAGCCTCAACAAATGATAACATCTGTACCTTAAAGCCCAAACACAACATTGGTCGAGGTCAAAGAATAGCATCCATACGTTGTCTGATCCAACATATTCATGAAATAGCACTCCTGCGAAAATTTCAGCTCAATCCGCAAACCGAGTCTCGAGAAAATCGTGAAAACCGCTTCATTTGTTTCGCGAAAATGCAGCATTCAACGACATACTGTTCCGAAAAATAGCTCAGATCTCGATGAGACGTAAACGATTTCGTTTACTCTTTTCTCCCAAAATACAACATTTTAGGCAGAAATATTTCAGGGCGAGGTTTCTACTATAACCATCTTCAAACTGTATAAGTTTAATTTAATCTGTGAACATTTCTATTTTTCGATCTTACCAATGTTGTGTAGGGGCTTTAACAGCCTAATAAGTTCTTAATATCGTTTGTTCTTATTCTTTACAATAATTTCTCAGCGTTTAAGCGATCCATTAATTTTCCGAATGTTATTCAAAATTAAGGCATCAAGATGTAATGGGTGGTTTGGGCATAAATATTATGCTGCAACATTTTCAGATGATGATACTGTAATAGTAAAACTGCACAGGGTACATGTAAATGTATTGCTTCACAAACGAGGAATCTAAAATATTAATGTATAGGTCTATCCCCCTTCCATTATAAGTTAACCGTTCACGAGAAGTAAATATAAAGAATACACTTGCTGAGGAATTTGCACAAAATTCCTTATAATTGCTGTATAATCATGCAACGCGACATATTATCTATCAGAAGTGAGCCAAGATCAGCTATATAGTTTATAGGAAGCTAAAAGTAATAAAATCATCCTTCAAAAACTCCTTTGATAAGAGGTCAAATTGTCACACGAAGAAAGAGAGGGGAAGAACGAAAGGGGTCGTTTGGCCAAAGGTCGGCGATCTTAACCGGCCGTACGAAGAAAGAAAATGCACTCAGTAGTCAGTACACAAAACAAGTTTGGCAATGCAGATGAGAGGCCAGGCCAGAACTTGGCTGTCACGTTCCACAGGCAGCTGGCTTGCCACGACTTGTTTTCACAAGCCAGTCATAATTCCATAACCCTTCCCTTCGCCGACCACTCTCGGCCCCGGTATCGATCCGGGGGGCAGGCAGGGGCAGGCAGGGGCAGACATCTCCCTCCCTCCCCCTCCCCCCAGAAGGGATAAACTTGCAAATGGGCCTGTCAGAGTGTCAAATCCGCACCCTAATTACACTAAAGACTTCAAGCATGATGGCCTGGCTGCTTCTAAACCACCAGGAAAAAAAAAGGGGAAGGCACAAGAAAACCCCGGACGAAATTCTCCTCAGGCGAGCACGACATTAATCGATGTGCCAGTCCTTCAGGCAAGCTCCTGTCAGCTCGGAGAAACGGTCCACGAAGTTGCTCTCCGACTGTCTTTAGGAGGGGGGGGGGGCTCCCGCCTGACGTACCTGGCAAGAATCATGACCCTTCCCCCGACTTTCCCTTCTTTCTCCGGTTCCATATCTGAAGCGACGGCGTCACTCGATAGGGCGGTTTACTCTCAGCGCGGCCTCTCCGACGGATCCGACCGTCGGTCACACGAGCGCCAATTACGGCGGCGCACAGCGCGGGCCCATCGGAGGGACGAAAGATGCACGAGCATGGACTGACTGGATCGCGACATTTTGCCCGGCTAGCATTATTATTAAGGGGTCTACGGTGACGGTTGCATGCTCCGCATGCACGGCTTGCCCGATATAATGCTGGCGCGCATCGCGGTCAATTATGACCTCGACAGAAATGGGACTCCGCGAAATGGTGCGGGTGTGTGTGGCGTTAGACCGGTGGGGGACGCCGTCTGGTTGCGCGCACAGCCTGCAAGAAGCGAGGGGGCTCACGCCCGGCGAAACCCATCTCTAGCACAGAAACCAACTCTAACCAGGCCGGACAGAGACATCTATATTGAATCACGTCTGTTCGCATCTGCTGTTAGACGCATGGCCTTTTGCAAGGGCACGCACATCCCCAGGTCGCTGATCCGCGGTCACCTATAGGTGTAACACCTAACTCGTAGGCTACGGCACACTAACCCATGCATGCCAGGTCCTGCAGGTTTTAGATCATCTACCAGGATAACCCACACCACCTCGTACCTAGTACAGGGATAGCTCAGGTCGCATGCCTATTTACATCAAATGCGAAACCAAGGAGGATCTAACCCTATAGCATACCAACAAACGAAGTCACTTCTACGAGGTACAAGAAAACTATTCCTAATTTCCTAGTATACCAAATCATTTGGTCTATCCAGAGGCCATTTTCATAGAGCTGCTTAAGGTCGCAAACCTTTCCTGTTATTTTATTCCTGTTAGATTAAGGATGCCAGCCGCGGATCCTATTTCATTGAACGCTTCGACCCAACAATAGTCAAGATACAAGTTAAAAGCCATCACGTGAGTTATCCTTGTTATAATGAAGAATAACCGATAGCAGAGTTCCACGCTTAAAAGCTCTACAAAATGTGCCACAGGGATAGTTCAAGCAACGCAACTGGCTCCGATATCCTGGATTAAAGTATTAGACACAGCAAAGTTCAAAAGCAGCAAGTAAAACTTTCCTTTATAAAGGTTGGCTGTAAAGACTTTTTAAGCAGACAGGTGTTCAATACCCTTAAGGAGTTCTGCAAGATGCTGGATCATCATCCAAATTGTCTGACTTATGCAAGCTCACAAGAGGCTGCGTGCCTGCGGACATCATGATCAAAAATGTCGTCCATCATGCAGGGACGTCCCTGGTCGCACACCTAGCTTCTATAATCATATTCTACAGCAAGGGGAAGGCCGATCCTATACCCCTCGCCAAACGGTATCAGACTGCAATGGGACCCCCCCCCCCGTCTGCCCATTTCACTTATCCACAGCTCGCAATCAGCGGCCCGGGCACATCATCAGGTTCTCATGTTATCTGCCCCCCCCCCGGGATACCTTGCCACGACATGAACCCGATTTCGAGCAACATCCTGTACGGGGGAAACGGGAGGCATTTTGCCTCGTCTGGCCCAGGTGACTGTCTCGGCGTCTCCTCGGTAGGTTTGTGCACATTTCCGTTATCTACATGCCTGGGGGTAATCGCCTTTGTCCCTCCTGACCCGTTCTCTGCTCGTACATCATCCCTTTATCAGATCCAAGGGTATAGAGACGAACTCCCATGACCCATGGGGAGGGGAAAAGTCATCGCATATCAACGTGCACATGGTTTTACCTCGTTGGAAAACAGCCAAATAACCAGGAATTGACGGATTACCCGCCTGACATTTAAGGTATGCAGACAAATCCATATGGCCATTTAGCTCGTCGTATAGATCTCTTGCAGAGACGAGAAGACGCACAATAGGTCAACTCAAACGCGTGCCGTTTAAGCTGCAAATCGTGTCAATTCCACGGCGGCTGCTATCATTGAAATTCCCGCAACCAAAAATAAAAGACGAACTTCCCGGGGGAACCCTCGCCTGGTTCGTAAGACGTTCTGGTTCGCCGGCCCTGGCAAGGCTCGCATGCACCAAGATTACTGGACCGACCGCCCCACTCCCGCACGGCACACACGGCAGCGTGGAGGAATGGGGGTGAGGGGGGGGGGCGGGGGGGGGGGCTTCAGACGGTGAGCCCCGCCCGGTCTCGGTCGTCGGTTTATAACGAGGCACAAAAAACACAGGGGGAGCTCGGGTAACGAGGGACATGTCTGGCGATGCAGCGGCCAGATGCCCTTCAGAATTGCCTCAAAGATCGGGACTCCACCTCCCTCCTTTCCTCCCTCCCTCCCTCCCTCCCTCCCCAGAGCACTCGGGCTTGTCAATTGGGATGTCTCCGCGGGGACTCGTGTGACAGATCGGGAACGCCCTGACAACAGCGACTGACCCCTTTTTTTTTGTTAATACACAGAGGCGAGCCGAGGGAAGGCAATCTACATGCAGTATATAGAAATGGTGATTAACTCCCTCAGCACTTTTTTGCCTTCGACTGCGGTGGGGTTAGGGAGACCACGAAAGGCGTGTCTACCATTAGTGCACGTGCTACGATACTGCGTCGTGCAGCTATACAAGCTTCAACTTTACCTGCCTCTGGTTAGAAAAAAAAAAGAGTCGACGCTTGAGCGTCCGTGTTTTTGCAGTGACAATTCACGCAAGAGAACTCTTCACTCCTTCTCGAAAGAAATGACTTACGAGGCGCCACTGCAAACTTCCCTTTGTGCTGACCATCCCAAACGGTCAGTCGTCACGACGCCCGAAACGTTTTTTTGTTCTCAGCAATTTCCGGACCAAGCATAAGCCTTCGTCGTGACAATAATATAGGCACGTATTCTGGCCAAATCAAATAGTTTTTGTCTTTCTCCAAGTAGACAGATGTATGTATTCAAGAGACACTTACCGTTTTCCTGTTGGTTACATTCCTCTGCAATCACTCTGACATCACCTGCAACTGATTTAAACACAAAAAATACACTGTATCACAGCCAAATCCAATGCTCTAGGTATATTCCAATGCTCTAGGTATATTCCAATGCTCTAGGTGTACGGAAAACGGACTTTGATCAAGACTTAGTGTAACATTTGTTTTCTTCTTTAATTCAAAGCGGTTTAACCGAATCGAGGCCGTACATGTATGTGGGCAAATAGTCGGCTACCTTTGTTGTGACGTAGACATCTGTACTCCCATGCCACTGGGGATGCGGGAAACAAGTCGGCAATTAATGCAGACTGGAAATGGCTAGGCCCTATCGGTAGTTTTTGCGACCAACGGTAATTGAGTTGAGAACGAAAGTCTGGAACAAAATGCTAGTATGATGGGCTAGATGAGCACAGCAGCAGACAATTAATATTTTCAAATGACGTTTTCAGTCACTCCACGTAGGCCTACAATCGACCTTTAAAAAAATGTATGGTTGTGAGAGGAATCGAAGGACTCATCGTCACAGAAATAGCATACTTTGTCCATCGTCATTAGACTCTTTTGGAAAAGATTGTGTGACGCATAGCAGACATACACTCGATCACTGGAGGAACGATATGACACATGTTCCAGATTGTCTAAAACAGTGTCCATCTTTATCCGTCTCTAAAATTGTGATATTGCAGCCAGCAAACTTGATCGGAATGCCAATGCACCGAGTCATGTGGGAACAGCATGCTATGGCACAACAGGCGGGCGATGTATGGAACATTTCAAAGAATTTTAGAAAAGCAACTGTAGTTGACCAAGTGAAATCGGGTCATTACTTCAGCGTGTATAGACTAGGATACCACGTGAAGTCGTTATGTGCATGCTGAGTCATGTACAATGTACGCACAATATGCACGCACAGCTGCGTATTGGGCCAGTATATGCCTCGAAGGGCATCCAGAGGTTGCTCAAGTTGACCACACAATGATTATAACCACGCTCCGATGAAACAAATACATCAAATGCCTTTTTCCTCAATCATTCGGACAACAAAAGGACAACTAAATTCAAATAACGCAACCGACTAACACAAAAATGATAATAACCCAAACAAAATGAGACTGAGAGGAAGCAAACATGGCGGAGGCAGTGCGAAAGTTAAGGCGACAGCTTATAACAATGGATATAAAAAACCTTGCAAGGAATTCTCTCAAGCGAGAATATAAACAGTGCCATGCTCGGTTACATAAACCACGGTCGTGTATTTGAGTGCATTCACAATAAAACGACGAATCAATATAAATGGTGTGCACAGCCCATGGTATTATGGAGACGATACAGTCTAATGGGCTAATGTGCATAAGAAAAATAAACCACTCACTTGGTGAGCGAAACGAGACCATCTATGTATCTATAATTTAGTCAAGCATTGTTTGCGTGTGGATTTTAGATTGACCGTTTCCACAGCAACGGTGTGTTTATCTTCTAAACAGAACCGGGATCGATGAAGGTGGAATTTGTAATGCCGACAGCCCGCGACGATGGGTCGAGCACCAAGGGCGCAAAAGACCAA
Organism: Luidia sarsii; assembly: GCA_949987565.1. NCBI lineage: Eukaryota > Metazoa > Echinodermata > Asteroidea > Paxillosida > Luidiidae > Luidia > Luidia sarsii. Next base: position 23,512,432 of record OX465103.1, on the reverse strand, counting down.
GGGGAGAGCGCGGTCCTTGACTAGTAATTCCTTGACTACTGGAATTGGAATTATGGGCCTCGAGCTTTGACGTCATATATGACCCGGAAAAGCGACATGAGGAATATCCCACCAAAACACTTTTCGAGTAAACAACGCCTGAACTCAAAGTATCTTCTCAATTCGATAAAAAAAAATCTATTTTTTTTTTTGGGGGGGATTTTCGGAAAGTTAATGTATTGGAGGATATTATGTCCAAAGGATTTTTCCGAAATCCGTCTCTAAATGTTGAAAAAAAACGAGGATTTCGGGGGAGTGTTTGTGTACTGTTTTCATGAAAATGTAAAGTTCCTGCCTTTTTTGAATGGCCGCTTTCGAGGCCGCTTTATAGCGCTGCTATAATTGTATTGTGTCTGGTACCAAATGAACGAGCGAAGTCCCCTTGTACTATTTACAACAAAGGTCACACGGAAATAATGTTGATATCATTTGAAAGCTAATGGTATACTCTTTCACATCATTAGAAAATCTCAAAATCTCAAGAGTGGGGGTTATTCCTCATTATGCTGTGCCGGGAAACATATCTCCGACGTGGCTGGGCGTGAATCTAGTGCCTGGTGGAGACCTATTAAGAAAATAGGTTGGATGGGTCTCCACAGGGAAATTGTACAGGTGTACAGGTCTTCACAAGGTTTTCACGAAACTGATATTTGGAAATAACTCCAAAACGGGAAATTGGTGATGGGTAAGAATGCGTCGCAAATTGAAGTGTTATATATAAGGGATAACTATAATATATAGGGACGTTCGCTAGAAATTTCAGCCTAGGAAAGGGATTCTGGTTCGAAAGGGAGCGATTTGAATTAGGCTTTTCTGGGAGCGTTTTTTTTTTTAGTACACGAGAACAAAGGGAATACCCCACAAGTATACGCGTGTACGTGTGTGCGCGTGTGTGTGTGGGCGCGAATCTAGTGCCTTGTAGAGACCTAAGATAATAGGTTGAAAAGGTCTCCACAGGGAAATTGTAAAGGTGTATAGGTCTCCACAAGGTTTTCACGAAACTGACATTTTGAAATATGTAGGGGTGCGTGCGTGTGTGTGTGGGCGCGAATCTAGTGCCTTGTGGAGACCTAGTCCAATAGGTTGAATAGGTCTCCACAGGGAAATTGTAAAGGTGTATAAGTCTCCACAAGTTTTCACGAAACCGATACAATTTTTGAAATATGTGTTTGTGTGAGTGAGAGAGGGGGAGCCAATACTTGCTTGTCTCATGCATTTTCTATCATCGGATGGCCGGTGTGGATATTTCCAGGTGGCCATAGTGGATTTTTTGTTGGCCGCGAACGCAAACCAGCTTTGACTGTTTACAAATGCTTCAATGTTTGCGCGATTACTAGGTGTTGTCAAAATGTATGCGCTTCATAACCCTGCGTAGCTCTGACCTAACTACGACTACCAGGCAAAGTCTGGGTGGACTATTGTGGAATAATGGTTGAACCAATTCATCTGCCCATACGGTTTCTGATGACGTGTGACTTTGTGTGGCCATCTGAGAACTGGCCACTATTATAACCTAAGCAAGGTTTCCCCTGGAGCATGACTTGGCAACCTATATTCTGTTCAATAAATGAGTCTGGCGCGCTTCGGATGTCATAGATTGATGTTCCAGAAGTCCAGGACTAGATTGGGTATACTATAGGGATCTATGCATAATCGTATATGGAAGCATACTTTGCCAGAAAAACAAAAACTCCTTTACACATGCTGGAGTGCTTTTGCTGAATAGTCGCATGTTACTGGCCTCACTTTGACCCCTCTGTGGTGGTAGTTCTCGGGACAAAGACCCGAGGTGGCTATGATCAAAGCAGTAGGTGGGGCGCCTCACACACAGTGTAATAGGTATGCAGTTGAAACCCTGGTACCAAGCCCTTCACACGCCGCCGGAATGGAGCATGCAACGTGCATTTGCGTATTATGGGCTTTTGCGCTTTTTCAAGAAATGGCAAATGTATTAAGAGACAGATTAATTTTGCTTTGTAAGGACGGCTGGTGGTATAATTATGGTATAGGCCTATAATTATACGGTAAGCATTTCGAGCGTGTGCGTTTTCCCGCACAATTTCATTACAGCCAGGCAGTACAGGCACCGAATGTAGCGCGCGTTTCAAGACACACGTTGAAAATGAAAACGTGACCGCGTGATCACGCGACGGCCGCCTGATGACAAAAAAATTACATCACTGAATCGATGCCCATTTTCAAGGAACTCCATCGGCATGCCTTTTTTTTGGGGGGGGGGGTCAAAGGCATCGTCAGAATGACAGGTTTCAGTCAGCAACGAACGACACACGGAAATGAAGTCCCGAGAGATACACAAAAAAAAGAGAAGATGTCAGTCGGAAACTCATTTGCGTGGGCATAATCAGGTACCGGTATGGCATGTGCATGGGTTCAATTTGCCGAGTGGTTTTATGAAAGAGGCGGCCGTCGGGGAGCGTTGTAGGCCTCAGGAACTCGGAACTTGCCGAGTCGACAGTGGACAATCTCCGCATTGTGAGCTCCTCTCGGCAATTACATTAGACGTTCGATTATGGGTCAGGATCTCTCAGAGGTTCTGACGATCGGAAGTGCTGTCAGAGAAAGAGGGGACGGGGGATGGATGGAGGGGGGGGGTGGGTGAGGGGGGATTCATCAGTGGCTGAAAGCGCTATACGCCAGTACGGCTCTATCCGTGTCTATTAGTCCGTGTGAATTGATGCTCTCGCACCATAACTGTCGACGATAATTATAGGCAGCCGCCGAACAAAGATTTGAAGCATGGCTGAACAGAGGGCGCACACATATCGAGGGCAGGTTGGGAGCACCGACAACTTCTTTTCTGTTTTGCCATTTTGTTTCCATTGTTCGGTACGGCGTGGGGTTCGCAAACTACTTAAATGTTGCAGATCATGTTGGACTTGAATTACCTTACTTAAAAGCAGATCACCTGTAGCTATAGGTGACAACTCAGTGGGCATATCGCGAGCCTCGTGCCGTACCAAACATGACCGAACAATGGAAACAAAATGGCGTCCAAATCTTAAGATGTCCGTACTCTAAGACCGGTACAAGGGCCGGGATCCCAGTGCAGCCCATTTCGTACCCGGACAGTCCCCGCAGAGAATAGTGGACGTCAACTCAGGGTCGATTGGAAATTGTAGAAAAAAATTGCATCTACTCAGAAAAAATAAACACTGCATTGATCGATACAGTCTGTTCATAAATTTTATTTTAATGTCAGCGGTACGTGCACATGATTATATGCACATACAAACCAGTTGACAGCTCATTTTTGCATTACAGAGAGAATTGTCTTTTCATAACGTAGAGTGGGGAAAACATCGTTTGTTTGATTCAATAGATGGGGTCCTATTATGTAAGCAGGGCGAGGGAGAGTTCGTAGAGGAGTATGGTGTTTGAGGTATGTGCGTGCCTTTAGCTTAATAGCCAGTTGGCAGGGCTTGGTTGAACGTATAAACCAGGGCCCAATTTCATAGAGCCGCTTAAGCGTGGAAATCTGCTAAGCAGGAAAAGTCTTCCTCGTGTAAGCAGGATTACAAACTGCACTGCAATGTGACGTCAATTATTTTTGCCTTATATTCCACTCCTCTGTTACTTAGCATGAAACACTCGTGGAGTTTGGGGTTGGCAAGCTGATCCTATGGCTCATGACATTTTGTGCTTAAGCAAATTTTGGCGCTTAAGCGGCTCTATGAAATTGGCCCAGCACGTCTTGTTCAATCTAATTCTTAGATTAAAGTATGAAATGGAGTAATTGATCACAACAAAAAATTCCTTTCTTTTTAAATGAAGATGTTAATGCTTTTAATACGAGCTTAAAATTAAGACCGAAAAGTTGAATCGCCATTAGGGTTTTCCAGAGCCTTTTCCTAATAATATACAGATTTATCTCTGGGTTTTTTTCAACCTAGGAAGATCGGTCTTCCTTTTTCCCCCATCAATAATTGAATTTCGTATAGAAAGGGAGAAAGAAATAAAAGAAGCCGCTGGTAATAAGTGCGCCGAATATGCTACATCCTTATATCAGTTCGGAAACTGTTGTGTGATTTTTGAACAAACGTCGGTAAAGCCACAATACACGTATATTTCTGCTTATACTTAATTGATCATTCCATTTACGAGCGGACATGATGGAGCGGTGCGGGAAAGATCCACGAGGCCCCAGGCCTGACGGTACCGTCTCTCGAGGTCCCCCACCGTCGGGCGACGACAGCTTTCGGTATTTGGAAACATTCTTCATGACAATATCGAGATGCGCCTCGTGGAGATCAATTGTACTGGGCGGGGTAATGCAATTACACCGTCTGACGCAATGAAAGCCGGTGTTGTGCGCTCAAAATGCTCACGCATGCATTATGTACTACGGCACTTGACGTATTGCGATACGCGAAGGCAGTTTTCGCATGACAAGCCATTTACCTCAGCATTGTCTACCTCCTCAGCCTTCTCCCTTCCGAAGACCACTTAGGGTAACTAACGTACAGTTTGAGACTCGGCCTTGCTGTATCCGCCGACGGGAAATATTGAACGTTCTTCAAACGACCTTGAAGTTCGTCCGCTACCGTACATCATTTACGCCGTGTGTGTGTGGGGTAGGTACACGGGATGCGGAATTTCACAGGGGATAGCCGAGCGTGCGTTGCCCGATAGTTTCACCTCCCCGTCTGTACCCTTCCCCGATTCGACCACCTCCCTGACCTGCCAACTGCGCGTCGGTCACCCTTTGAAGGCTCTGCTCCCCCCCCCCCCACCTGTCCCCCGATTGATTTCTGGCAATTAGCGAGCCAACCCGAGAGCCGGTTCGATTAAGGGGATGCGGGCTCGGGCGGCGCTGCCGGATACCGGAACGTTCCCGGACGGGCCCGCTCATTTGCCCGGGTGATCCGTTTACGTGCGTGCGGCGCGCGTGGTCGGCGTCGGCTCGTGGTCGACAAGGTGGCTGTCATCTTAGACTTGTCAACGCGCCACGCAATCCATATTCTAGGCACGATGTCGATGTCGGCAGTCGGCCCTTTTGGACGTCCCTGGCCATCTCTCCCTGCAGCCGATTTCACGAAACTTCAAATGTTGCGTACGCAACATTCTGTTGCGTACAAAATGTTTTGTTGCGTAACTTAGGCAACATTTTGCTGCCTTTGCTAAATACTGCAGAAAAGAGTCATTGTGGCACAAGACTTGCGCAACATTTGTACGTTGCGTAACTTACGCAACTTTCCCGAACTCGGCTGCTGAGCCCTTTTATTACTGTGGCAGAACTGGAGCAGCCATCCGTTCTGTGTAATTATAGCCATCCCTTCACAGATACATTTTACGGTTTAGCGTCTGTGAGGACGTAATTCAGTGAGGGTCTGCCCGACCCGACGCGCAGTATACCGTAAGCATTGTTTGCTCAGAGTTTAGCCCGATTATTACCTATACTTGCAAAATAAACCATTTACAGACACATCTATAGATGTCTGTTCCTCATATGCGGTCAAGTGGTTGAGGCGTCCGCACTAGAACACAGGAGTCGCAGGGTCGAATCCCGCCATGGATGTTTTTTTCTTCAAGGTGGCATGCAATCAAATAAAGCACTAAGCTCGCAAAGCGTTGGTAAGGGCAAAGCCTCATTGAATTACCCTATATACCCTTCCATACAGAATCTCCACGCTACACCATGCATCTAACGGGTCTGTTTCCCCCCATTGTGACGGCAGATATGCTCCCTCCCCACGGCTATGTCAGCAACACCAGTAGGATGCCTTACGTATTTTTTTTTTTACACACAGCTGAAGTCGCCTGTAAGAAATCCTATACATAATAGCCGTGGAGGATCCTAGTCCGCGCTGAACATCTTCACACGATGTTCTGTGAACTTATCCAACCCCCCAACGGGCAATAATTATGTGCAGCTCATGGCACATCGGGAAGGGGTAGAACCTAGCTTGAGATACAATGCAAGATCCAGTAAATTGTGACTGAGGAAAAACAAAACCGAGGGAACAAGTAGGTCGGAGTCTCGTGCTAAAACCCTTAACTATACCGCAGGAATATGCGCAAAGTGTTGAACCTACTCGACAGGCTCCACACTTGGCCCAAGAGCGCCCAATGCTTACCATACGTAAAACGGCGTGCATTTCGGAATTTGCTGTATAATCCACGAGCATTCGAGAGTTGGGGGCTTTGAGATGAGACGACTTGAGCAAAGCAACTCATCAGCATTTCAAAGCATATCAAGGCTACGCGCAGGCTATGCAGGGGGATATGACGGCTTTCCTCTGCACATGTCACAGGGTATGGAATTTTGTGCACATCATAATCTTCCCTGCTACGAACGACGCCTAGCTTTGGGCGGAATTTGCAACGTGACGCGATTAACGCAATGTGACAGGTTTCTGCCTGGGCCACGTGTTATTATTCACTGGCACAAGGGGCGTCGTTTCTGCAAGGCCTTAGGTTATATATGATGCACGCTGGGCCTTGCAGGGTTCTATGCTTGCATGCACTGCCACCATAAGCAACAAAGCTTGATACATTATGAATACAAGTTGGAAATAAAATTACCAAAGGAAAAACCTCAGTGAACGTTCCATCCCTCAATATTTTGCAGGTCTTCGTTTGATGGACCCGCTCCGTATTGGCAGTTCAAAAGACAAACGCAGCTAATCTACATGGGAAATTCCCCCCAAGTTTTTTTTCTCCATATTATAAAATATTATCAAAGATTATCTTTAATTAGGCTGAACATGATAAATGTGCAATCCGCTTGATTCTAGTTTTCCTGTGTTTTGCTAAAATAATGATACAGGAGACAATTTTACGATTTTCTGCTTTAAGTAAGCACGGTGGGCGCAGCCATGTTGTTGATTGAAAATCCCGCCACATCCGGGGAATTATGACGTAGTGTCTACACCTCAGCGCTTCCCCATGAGTGCGTGCACTAATGACCTTGTACCCAGACTCCGGATATGCGAAGATCAGTCACAACGCGTGATCAAGACATCCGTCTATTTAATATCTATCCGAATATCATCATGGTCCTTTTCCAAAACCCGGCTTAGGCTCCGGCTCCGGCTCCGGACTTCGTCTCTGTTATCCAAGAGCTGAAAACACAGTTTGGAGTGCTTTGTTGCAGTTTAAGCTTAGGATTCTTTTTAAAATTGCAGTGTAACATTCAAAAACAAAGCCAAAGGCCTCCCATTTCCATGCCTTATACTTGAAAATGGACGAAAGAAAGAAATAAGACTTAAGGCTTTGCATGGTGGGTGAATCAATACAGGAAGGTTTGCGGTGACACCATGTATCAGGTCTCTTAAAGGAAGAGGTTTGGTTCTGAAAAGAACCTGAGTGGTAACTCGAGTTACCACTCAGGTTTTTTTCAGAACCAAACCTCTTTCTTTAAGAAACCTGATACATGGTGTCACCGCAAACCTTCCTATATTGAAAGAAAGAAAGACAAAGCCGGAGACTGAGCCCGAGCCGGGTTTTGGAAAAGGGCCCATGTATATACGCAACAAGTTGTTGGTGGTAAACCCAACTTTACTTGCTGCGACTGTTTTGAGGATTGGGTTTATTACAGCACCGAAATGCTTGACAAGTTGGCATCCTTCATTCAAGTTTCATGCGTGCACGTGTGAGGCGAGACACCGACAACAACAGTTCTAAAAATGTACGTTTCGGTGTCCACAAAAATAGATGTATCGTTTACCACGTTCAAACTCAACCTTATAGGCTTGACATTAATGTAAACAAGTGGGTTTTTTTGACGTGAAAACTATGTTTTTTTCGACGACCTTGTATTTGCCGCCATCTTGGCCAAATCCCCTCATGAACCTAACTCCCCATGATGAATGGATTGGTCCAAATATGGTCACGAACAAGATGGCCGGCAACATTTCACAGGCACGAAATTTTCGTGGCCCATAAAAATACGTTTTATAGTATTGTTTGCTCTGATTGTATGCTTTAGATATAGATCTGGTTTGAAATTTGTATTACTTAGCATTTTTTTGAACTCGGTGGTCGGGTTTTAGTAGAACCGTTACCGGTAGAAGTAGCGCACAACAATAAAGTATAATAATACCGTCAAAACATACTGATTATTGTCAGGCAGTGCACCCGCATCTAGGTGTAGCCACTACGTCACAATACCCCGGGTATTGGTGCTTTTGTTTAACACATTATGGCGGCCTTATTATACTCAGCAAAATCCTTCTCTTCTTAAATATGCGGGAACATTTAACTAAAATAATAAACTACCAATCCCAATGAAAATGGTATGCTCTTTTCATATCAGCGTTATTTATACAAGGGATGGATTTTCACGCGTTTAAATAACGCTTAATCCACAAGGGCTCTCGGTAAATCATAGTTCTCTGCATCAGTTCGATGCGAACTCGGACTTACTCGGTCGCCCCAGGGCATTAGGCTAAACGATGAGCGGGTCCAATTACTCCGTGACCCAGTTCCAGTCTAGCAGACCGGGTATCGATTGTGTCTGTCTGATTATTACGTGAGTTAACCGCGATCAATCGTTGTCTTGTTTCCCCCCTCTCTATACAGATTACAATCGCAGCCCCATCTCGCCACATATCGATAACGAACACAAGGTAAGTCACCAATCCATCTTTGCTCGTGTTCAATTTCCTTCTTTTCTTTTTGAACTAAGACGAAGCGTACCGATGACTCGGATTTCATTTCTTTGAAAAAAAAGCAATCTCTAAAAATTCACCTAAACTAAACTCGGATAGTTCCCCGTGGCGTCACCAGTGATGGAATAACCATATATAGCTACTTCATCTTTGCAGTGGCTTTTTTTTTAGAGACTGATTTTGATGATTGCAGAGCGACTTTTCAGAATGGAAAACAGACATTAATCTATCCCCAACGACTTAGAGAACGAATATGTTGTTATACCCGTGTACCTAGTTCACCTGCACGCCATTCGGTGCGTTTTTATGGTTACATTTCGTTACATCGAGATGACAGAGGAGCACATAGCTTACCCGTGTCCTTGGATTTCGCATTAATGCATAGACCTAATGCGATGACATGAGTGTTACCTGACAGAACCGATAGGCCTTGGCATTGGCTATTACCGGCACGGATGGGACAGCCGTGTACTTAGGACATTGGGACATTGGACAAGCCATAGACCTGCATTCGGTTCTTGTTTATACGGCTCGTATAGGCCTACCCCGAACGGTGCATTTGATGCGTTGGAGGAAATGAGCGCACCATCCAGGGGCTATGGCTTATGACATTGTCACCACTAAAGACCTGGCAGCCCTAGCCTATTCACAACGCCAAGACGAGTGCGGGCCTGCGGGGTGCAGATACATGTATAATTGCATCGCGAAATGTGGCTCAAGTATGTGCGGTTCGTTTGAGGGTGAAGTAAAGGGGTTGAAATGGTCGTGAAGTCAAACTGTACAACAAAGCTATAACATTTTATTTAAAAAGAAAATCACTTCATTAGAGCTGTGATGGGTTGCTAATCTCAAGTCGCATTTTGAACCATCGCCGATACCGGATGCCTACGCGATATAATGCAGGAGTGTAGTATTACACGGGTTATAATTATATTAGGCAGAGACCCTTTTTCCCATTTGGCTTTTTAATGAAAAAGGCAAGAAAAGGAAGACGCCGTTGGGCGACTGAATAGTGGCAAGTGGTTTGTGGAAGGCATCTACTCGCGCCCGAGGAGAATGTGTGGACGTCGATCGTGCCGGATATTTGAGTACCGGTACTCGCCTATGGGGAGGGATACAAGAATGGTCTTGATATAGAAGGGCAGTCTGGTCTTTTATGAGGCTCTGAAGACCCGAGGCTGAATGGGATCCGAGGAGTGAACAAAGAGAGGAGGATTCCCAAGGGCTCCTGCGATACCCGAGAGAGAGCGAGGGCACGGTGCGTCTATGGAGCTCAGGGCGCAGCTAGTAGTGACGCTCGTCTGTGGCGGGTATCTCGAGCCAGGGTTGCGGGCGGGGAGAGAGAGAGAGAGAGACGGGGTAGCGACCGGCCAGGGCCGGGGCCTCGCACCCCGACTGCACCCGCCACGGGCTGCCCGGGGGCCGTGGGAAAAGTGAGACGAGGAGAGCCCAAATTACGAGAGATATCCCCGGCAGTGTGCCGCGAGTTCGTCTATAGGGGTGATGCAGCGATCGCATGCACGTGGACTTTTTTTTCACCGTCTCAGAGGAGAGGCCGTGGGACATGACCAGCAATAGGGGGGGGGAGGGGAGGAGGGAATCCTTGAAGGATTCGGATAGGTGAAATATCATGCTCCTTCTGAACTCGAGGGCCCGTCGTTATCCAACTATCCAGTCATCCTGAGAGACTTTACAATGTGGGACCCACTTTTTCCTATCACCCACACGACTGAGTCCAATTTCGCAGGGTTTATTTCTAAAAAGACCTTTTGGGGCATCGCTCCTTGATTATGTCAGTTTCCAGCTCAGCTCCAGATATTTTTTTTTTTGCATTTCACGCATAATCATACGTTTGCATCTTTGTGATAATCCTCAAATTCAATGTGGCATCATCATGTCGCTGTCACAAGGTGTATTCAAAACCATTGTGGGTACTATACAGATTGCAAGAAATGCTATCGGTCCAGCCCATCAAAGTATTTTTTTTTAAGGAAGCCTTAAATCTTGTCCAAAAAGTGGAAGGTTTCTTTCTTCAGTGTCCAAGACAGTACACCGATGGCTCTAAGTCTGAGGCAGTTTTCTCCAGCGTGTGCCAAGCGAGTTGACCGAACAGAAAACCGTGTATTGGAAAGGAACGACGATATTCTCTCAGCATCTTACGCACGATTTTACGCAAGATTATGATGCCGAGAAGTCACCCTTTTGTCGCCCTATTGTTATTCCCAATAATCACATACCCGTGCATCATCTTCAAGAAAGGAAATAATGACTATTCGGGCGCATAACATTTTCAGGCTGGCTCTGGAAGTGACAATGATAGAATCTACTACGTGTACATATAAATGCACGCGCACTTATATTAGTCCCACAGAGGTTCTGAACTAGATTAAAAGAAGCCTAAGACTGCTTCTTAAAAGATGAACGAATTACGCTGCGTTTCCATGGCGACTGAGGGGGTGGGGAGGGGGGACTTTGATGGCGTTCCGGGCCGAGACAAAGCCGCTCATCGGAGGAAAGTAAGGTCTTATCTTATCATGACGGCAAAACATGGATGCCAACCAGGCCGGCCCACTCCACCTCCCAACAGACTCCCTTTCCAACCTGCACCGGGAGGTAACAGGGGAATTGGCCTGCCCATTAGGGGGATAGAACGGCCTCTAGTGCCCGTCTGGGAAGTGTTTCTAAGTACATGTATATTTCAGTCCCCCCATCTTTGCTTTCGGCGAATCTGTGATCTTGATCAGCGCTAACGATCTCTCCGACCTTCCCACCCACCCCTCCCCTGTCTCCCTTTCTCCCTTACCTGTCTCGTGTATAGGATTAACGCGGGTATGTCTCTCACGAGGCAGACTGCACCGCCTCTTCCCCTCACCCCCACCCCCACCGGCCAAAGCGATCAAGTCACGTTGAAGAGAAAGTGCGCGCAGCGCAGGTGCAGACGAACCATTCAAATGCACGCACGAAGTACCTCCCCCCTTTTTTATTTTTTAACCCGATTCAGATAAAATGGACACCCCTGTTGGGTATCACTTCAATCTCCCTGATCATTCGATATCAGATAAGAGTGTACTGGGCATAGAATCACTTGGTCACCGTAGTAATGCTATCCGTCTTAGCCGTGAGAAAATGTGGATGAAGCGTCTTCGGACTATTCAACCACATGGTCTCAACATCCAGGAGGGTAATGACTAACACCATGCAGCTTTCTGATAATTCTTCTTTTGTGTTCAGTCCTTCACACTTCTCTCTTTGATCTTTCCCCCTCTTGTCACTAATCCCTACCCTACTCCTTGCCCTTCTCTTTGATCTTTCCCCCTCTTCTCACTAATACCTACCCTACTCCTTGCCCTTCCCTTTGATCTCTCCCTACCAGCTTCACTCTTTGTCCTTTGTTTCTCATCCGTGTCCTATTCACTCTCTCCCCCTTCCTTCGTGTACATGTATCTGTTTTGTCCTTGTCACTCTGCCTTTGAGAAAGGTCCTGCTAGGATCGAAACGTCAGGCCCACTAAATTTTACGATTCAGATCATTGACAAAAAAAATGTTAGAGGGCATGCGGTTTCGATTCTGCTACAATGATCGAAATTTGTGTATTTCGAATATTATTTCATCTGTCAGAAACCTCGAGTGCAAGACGTTTAGATCCTATCAGGATCTTTCTCAGAGATGATGTGGCTGTAAAGCGAGGACCGGACAGGATCCAAATATCATAGGGCCTGTACATTTTTGGGGGAAATTTGAATTTAAAGGCAAAGACACAATGCCTTTGGGTAGGGTCCTACCGGGATCGAAACATCTAACGAATGGAACAACTTTGATCGTTTGAAGCCCCTATACACAATATTGTGTAGGGGCTTTAAAATTAAATCAGTACCGGTATATATAAGTCAATGAGGGTTTGTCCTGTTCGGCGTAATAAGCATGAGTGCTCAGTGCTGTACCCGATGCCTTGATGACAACATTCAGGCAGCTCAGGCGGGACTCGAACCCGCGACTCCTGCTTTCTACTGCAGACTGTCTTTTAATAACCACGTGGCCAGCGAGCCGGTCGAGGTCGTGTGGCGGATTCGAATAATTGTATAGCGGCGGGGACCACGTTGCATCACAGATGTGTTTTATAAAATTAGGTTCAATCAGTATTATAGTCAGTATAGTCTGACTTTATGTCGCCTTTCAGCTCATATCCTGTCAGTGAGCGGCTTGCAACATTCACTGCACACTCTCGCGAGTTTAAGGGAGCTTACCTTTGAGGAAGGGGTGGAGCTTGCGAGACAGGGTCTGGGCCGAATCCTGGTTCATGGACCCGGCCGAGTCGTAATGGCTGAACTTCTCATCTCCTCTTCTGAAGACCAACAGGCTCCTGAACGGAATGAAAGGGCATCATTGACACTCACTTTTCATGGACACGAAAAGACGGCTGGTTAGCTTTCTCATTAAAGCCCAAAATAGCATTCGATCGTGGCACGATCTTTCTCAAAGGTAGACTGACAAGGCAGAACAAATAGCAAGGGGAGAAGGGAAAACGGGGAGTCTCTAACTAGCTTGCAGCTTGAAAAAATTGGCATTTGCCAATTTTCCAATTTGTTCAAAAGTTCCCACAGTTCAAAGTTCTTTTGTTTGTTTAGCTTGTTTTCTTCAACTTTTGTAAAATGGCAAAGAAAACATTGACTGGACTAGGAGGGGATGGGAGGGCAGGGCAGGGCAGGGCAGGGCAGGACAGGACAGGGCAAGGCAGGGCAGGACATGACAGGGCAGGACATGGCAGGGCAGACATGGCAGGGCAGGACATGGCAGGGCAGGGAAGGGCAGGGCAGGGCAGGGCAGGACAGGACAGGGCAAGACAGGGCAGGACATGACAGGGCAGGACATGGCAGGGCAGACATGGCAGGGCAGGACAGGGCAGGGCAGGGAAGGGCAGGGCAGGGCAGGGCAAGACAGGGCAGGACATGGCAGAGCGGGGCAGGGCAGGGCAGGGCAGGGCAGTGAAGGGCGGGGCAGGGCTGGGCAGGGCAGGACAGGGCAGGGCAAGGCAGGACAGGACAAGGCAGGGGAGGGTAGGGCAGGACAAGGCAGGGCAGGGCAGGACAGGACACGACAGGACAAGACAAGACAAGACAAGACAAGACAAGACAGGCAGGACAGGACATGACATGGCAGGGCAGGACAGGACAGGACAGGACAGGACAGGACAGGACAGGACAGGACAGGACAGGACAGGGAAGGACAGGACATGACATGACAGGACAGGGCAGGGCAAGACAGGGCAGGACATGGCAGAGCGGGGCAGGGCAGGGCAGGGCAGGGCAGTGAAGGGCGGGGCAGGGCAGGGCAGGGCAGGACAGGGCAGGGCAAGGCAGGACAGGACAAGGCAGGGCAGGGTAGGGCAGGACAAGGCAGGGCAGGGCAGGACAGGACACGACAGGACAAGACAAGACAAGACAAGACAGTACAGGCAGGACAGGACATGACATGGCAGGGCAGGGCAGGACAGGACAGGACAGGACAGGACAGGACAGGACAGGACAGGACAGGACAGGACAGGACAGGACAGGACAGGACAGGACAGAGCAGGACAGGGAAGGACAGGACATGACATGACAGGACAGGGCAGGGCAGGACAGGACAGGACAGGGCAGGACAGGGCAGGGCAGGGCGGGGCGGGACGGGGCGGGGACCACAGCCACTTTAGCTCAGGACGTTGCTAGTGAGGACACATGCCTCTTCCTAACATTCGCCGATGTTTGAAATCGCGGAACTGCGTCGCCAGCGCACGGGAACCTCCGTCTCGTTGAGTAACCCCGCACTGCTTGTATGGAGGAAACGAGCAGAGCGCTCCCGATAAACAGCGGGCAGCTTGATATAGCTAGCCCGTGAGAGAGTACACACAGGCCGCTGAGTGGGCGGCGTGCGTTTGCAGACAGAGGCCACTTGTAATCTGACTTCAATGGCTGTATGGGCCCAGCTTGGGGGCGGGGAACAGCGCGGGTTCAAATACTATACTATTTATACATTTAGCGGGAAGACTGAGCAGTGTTCGCTTCCTCCCTACCCCCAGTGGTCGGGTGGGGTGGGGTGGGGTAGGAGAGATCGGGGAAAAGCTATAATTGGAGGTGGAGGAGGGGAGGTCGCCAAACACTTAAAACGGAGCCCCTCGTATATACCGACCGAGCGCGCGAGGCGAAACTTTGGAGTGTTTTTTTTGACATTTACACAAGGCTTTGTCAGCGGTTTCTTCTCTCTTGTCCGGCGCGTCCTTGGTCTCGTGCTCGACGGGAATTGAATATCGGGGCGAAGCTGAGGGAAAAAAGGGGGTTGGGAAAATGACTGCGCTCTGACAATAGTGGTTGGCAAATCAATCGTTTACCATCCCGTCCGCGAGATCGTGCCTGAACGCAAAACCGTTTTGAAGTGTACGATGACCGTATTAATTTTTAAGCGAGGCTTGTATTTGTTATCGGCGCAAGGTTGTGCTTTCTCTCTTCTCTCTCTCATGGGGGTCTCTCATTGTGGTTTTTTCCCCGTTGCTTGCTTCCGCCTCTTTGTCGGTTAAAACTTTGTCTTTCTTTCTCTCCCTCCTCACTTCCTCCCTCAATTTCTCTCTCCCCCTCTCCCAACGAACCACTTTGATGGTTCTTTGAAAGAGGGTTCTACCGAGGAACATGAGAGGATGGCAACTAGAACCATTTTTGGTTCTAATTTCAACCTTTTTTTCTAAGTGTGCAATTTCCTCTCGTTTTCTCTCTCTCCCTCCCCATCCCCCGTCTCCCCTCTCTCTCTTCCCCTTCTCCTGGGCTCCCTCTCCACCTCGTCTCTCTCTCTCCCCTCTCTCCTCGTTTCTCATCTATCACTGCCCCCTCTATCTCCCCCTCATTCTCTGTCTTCCAACCCATCTCCCTCTCATTTCACTTCTCTCTCAATTGCTCAAACTCCCTATCCCTCTGCGTCCATCTCTCTCTCACTCTCACTCTATTCACCCTAGCCCACCCTCTCTTTCCATCTCTACCCCCATCTCTCTCTCTCTCCCCCCCCCCTCTCTCTCTCTCTCTCTCTCTCTCCCTCCCTCCCTCTCTCTCTCTCTCTTTCTCTCTCTCTATCTCGCTAAGATGATGGAGGACGGCGAGCGGGTAATGGTGCACACAAATCTCGGGCATCTCTGAAAGCAGTCTCATCCGAGCTTCAGTTGACCAGATGCCCTTACCCTGACAGAGTCAACACCTCGTGTTGACAAGGTGAGGGATCCCAGTAGGAAGGTCAACTGATATCCGGTCCCAATATCCACGAGAGATGCGCGTATGCTGCTGCGTGTTATTTCAAGACAAACGCCACCGCGTGGAAACCCAACGTATGGCCTTGACCCTGAGCGAGCATGCTGCTATAGTGTGGCCATTACCTGCGAGAGTCACACACAAAATACCCGATGGAGCGGATCGGGCATCGCGGCAGCGTTGCACCTCCCAAAGTGGGTTTGGGCTTTTGTTTGAGCGCGATCGCTGATTCGATTTGGCAGGGGGAGGAGGGGGGGGGGGGGCTGGGTAATCGAATCAAAGAAGAACTGAGAAGAATGTGTTCGATTCATCCATTAGCGCGGGGCAGGGTGAATGGCTACGGTGGGGGACGTGGGGAGGGCTGGAGGCGGAGGTTCTACCAGGCCTCCGTTCTTACCAATGGGAGCCACCCGCCGTGTCTACCGCGGAGTGGTCATTGATGGCCATGAACACGTAGTCCTTGCTGGCCAGGTCCAGAGGTTCAACGAAGATGCCCACTTCCGCAGCTGAAAGGTCAAGCACAGGGGGAAATGACAACACAGACGGGGGAAGGCTCTATCGGAACTGGGGGCGATTTCACCAAACTCATCGTAACTTACGATCAATCGCAATGCATATAAGCCATATGGTGTATCACAACTTACGATGGGTTATCCATCGTAAGTTGAGTTACGATGCATCGTAAGGCTTTGTGAAATCGACCCCTGCATCAATAAACTCGTTCCATGTCATCTTTCATAAGTCTCTGAATACACCGATGGGATGGCACTCCAAGTAGGCCCCCTTAGCTGGGCACTATTTTAGGGCCCATAGGACTCCCTGTTTTGCTGATATTGTTGTACATGTATGTTGCAGTTGCGTTGCTGTTGCTGTTGTTGTTGCTGCTGCTGCTGTTGCTATTGTTGTTGTTGTTGTTGCTGTTGTTGTTGTTGTTGTTGTTGTTGTTGTTGTTGTTTGTTGTTGTTTGGGGGAATAGGGTCATGGTAATGTCCATCATTTTCCTTGTATACGATAATTGCAAGTCTGCAAGACGATACCCATTGTGTGTGCGGGAGAAGTTGACAAGCGTGGTGCTGTTGATGATGAAACGAAAGTCGTTTGCATTTCGACGTGCACAATTCAATTAACAAAATCCCTGGAATTATTTTTATTGTGTAATCTCATGTCTGCGCAGAAAGATGGGCCTTTTGGATTAGTCGATTAATCACATTACAATATATTCCAGCTCCCAATACGAAGTGCAAACGTCGGGGTAAAAGGTTTGTACGCTTTATCCAGGCCGTCAAAGGGAACCGCCGTGAAACGACAAGGTCGTTCCCGAGCAATTTAGTAGTTTTCCAGGAAAAAGTCAATCTATATTCATAGTGTCAACTGCCCCCGTGGAACCCGATGACAATGGAGGGCAGGTAATGGGAGCCAGCCGGCAACTCGATCCATTAAACATTCACGGATCGCTGCTTGCTGAAGTCCAGATGAATTATGGATTTTCTGTTGTTTAAGCAACTTGATCCATGAACAGAATCCTTCCCGTTGTCATCCAAAAAGGAACACACAGGGAGAAATAAGCATACACTGATATCTATACGTGTGCTTCAACAGCATTGCCAAATAATATGTGGATGACAACCAAATTAGTTCGTTTTGCAAGTGCACGCATATGTAGACATCAGCCAAAGGCTACTCTGGTTGATCAGCTTCGCTGATAGGCTTTTGGTACCTTTACACAGGTTAGATATATACCACCGTATAGGAGATAAGAATAGCCTACAGAAATAGAATTTAACAGGCGGGAAATGAGATGACCTTTGAGGCTCTTGCTGCTGCCAATAGTCCTTTTTTCTTCTTCTCCAGATCCTTTCATTGGATTACTGATGGCTTTGGTCATAAATAAGCCTGGCAGACACACATGCCTGACCGTAAAGTGTAAACTGAAGCGCACCTGCAGTAGCAGCATGCAGCTTGTCAGCGCTATCTGAGGCTTTGCCTGGTGATCCAATCTAACTTATACTGAGGTCTGATAGTGATAGTGCTCTGAACAAGTGGTGGCACCACACGAATGCATGTATATCACCTGAACGGTACACATGAAGGACTGGTTGTAAAAACACAGTGAAGAGTGGTTCTCAAAGTGGCCCCTATAAGTCCTCAACCCCCTTAAGGTTGTTCTCAGCCTGGGTGGAAGTTCATTTCGGTTGCCATCACCAAGTTCCACCAACATCTTCTTGAAAGAAATGAATACTGGTCAATAATTTTTTTTTCTCCCCACATTGCACTTAAGGCTGTGGGGGAACTGAGGAGGAATATCTCACCAGAGCTCAGCTTAATGCATTGCGTCACCTCGGGTCCAATGAAGGCCACTTTGTCGGCGAGAGCCTGAAACTCGTCGAACTCGAAGTATCTTGGGAGGGGGAGGGGGAGGGGGAGAGAAGGGGGAAGTTAAGGGAAAAACCACAAGACAAGGGTTTGCTGCTGAAAGGAAGCAAGGTACTCATATGCGTGCATGCTTGCTCTACACTCTAATGCGTGTGCTGACTGTGCTCGGCAAATGGAAAGCAGTTACATAGATTGCACTCGCACACACGGCATGCAGGGTTTCCCCTAGAATCTTGTGAGTCTGAGGTGGCAACCAATCATTTTCTCAGTACATGAGTTTGGTATGCTGTTCATGCACATGCTAGATTGATGACATTCCAGAAGTCACAATTTTGATTTGAATTGGGTCTGTTGCACTGGAGTACACGACTGTGGGAACGTACACGCACATGTGTATGTAGTTTGCCAGGAGAAACCCTGTAGTACATGTACATGTACATATGCTGAAGTGCTTTTTGCTCAAGGGTGTTCATCTCTGTAGCCTGCTTTTGTTGCCCTGAGGTGGCCTGAAGTGGGCCCATCAAAGCAGTGAGCTGAGGTGGGCCGTCTCACCCTCCATGGTCTCACAGTTTGATATGCAGGGGAAAGCCCTGTCACACGGACACGGTACATTTCATAGCACAGTAATGTACTAATGTTACAAACTTCTTGACTTACATCTATGACCAAAATGGAAACTTCAAAAATTGTAGACAGCCTAGATAGGTTTTGACCAAAGCAGGACCTTTCTCAAAGGCAGATACTCAGATAGCCTTTGAACAAAATCCAGGTGCTAGGATGGAAATTGCAAGCCCTTATAGAAAACATAGGCTAGATTCGTGATAGAAGAGTTCTCACATACGCTGTTATGTATATAGTGCATGAAGCTGCAAGCATGTACGCACTTTGACAAACACTTCCAAAAATCCAAGAATTTTACTTCCAGTCTATTCACACAGTAGCAATTATTGATTTGGAAAAGAAAAGCTCCAGGGAAACTAATTCGCCTCAGATATTACTAACACGCCATCTGTGTACTTTTCTACTTTTACATGGGAAATTTTAGGGGAATTAAGAACACACACTGTATACCTGTAATGCACACTGTGTAAACACTTGAAGGAAGTGCAGGCTGTCAAAATACAGAGTGTAAACAGATGTCCATTTCAATTTGGTAAATTCCATTGATCTAGGAGGGGAGTAGCTGTAGTGGATGTTACTCATCATTTTTATTCATCCAACAGTTTTATTTCATCAAATAATTTGTTCTACTTTGTTTTCTTCTAACAGCCAAGGAATCAGCTGATTGACTTAAAAATATCTCTTATTTAACCACAGGCTTTCCCCACTGCATTTCTCTTACTTTACAAATCTCTGTGCAACCACACCCTTTGAAATGTATTCCTTTGTGCACTACTGGACTCAGAAAGCTCATTCAATTAGTTCTAATTTTTGTTCGCCTGGAAAGCACACTATTCCAGTGGCAGCACTGTAGTAAAGACAACAATGCTAAGCTCTGCCCTTACTGTTCATTGCTTTATTGTTCACTTAACCACAGACCAGACAGGCAGATTTTCTTTATTATGTGTGTACATCTCTGTGTGGACCTCAGTAAAAAAAGCCCTCTGAGGGGCCACTCTGCTTCCAGCTTGCAACGAAGTAACAGTGTACTGTGCATGTCTCTGCAGTATTTTCTTAGCAATTAGTAGATGCCTTAAATATCTACACCGTGGTACATGTAGTTGAATTAACAAGAAAACTACATGTAGGCTATTGGCAGTTCAGACACTCGGCACTACACAGACATGTTCAATTGTTCCTCTTTATGTGATGCACAAAATGTATCATAGTATGCAGGCTCAGGCCCCAATGTACATCAGGGCTTAGCTTGAGCAGTGACCCGAGAGAGTGGACACTGGATATAGTCTTCCAGACTAGGGTCTTGGTTTTCTCCTGGAATTTTGTGACATCCGAGGTGTTATATTTAATAAGGGGGTGTGCTAGCTTGATATTCCACAGGTCTAAGACTAAAGGCTTAAGCGCTGTAACATTACAGCACTTTAGTCGGTGTACATTAAGGCTGTTGTCGTGAAAAAAATTGTCGTGGAAAAAAATGTCGCGAGAATTTAATGCCGACTGTCAACATTGTCACGACAGAGACCCGATTTAGTCAAAAATCTGTAGTCACAATGTCGGAATTTTTTTAGTTAATAAACAAATGGGGCATGTCAAACCGCCATGGTTGTGAACTTGTGAAATTAGTTTTCATGGATAATCTTAATTTCGAAAAACCTTGTCGACATGTCGGAATATTTCTTTGTCGCGACAATGTCGACAAAAGCCTTGTCGACAACAGCCTTGGTGTACATACTACATAGGAATCAGTGTATAGATGTTCGTAAACTCTCAAGTTATTCATTTTTTCTTTTAATTCACTGGTCTTGTGAACTCAATGTGTTCTACATTCAGACTGTGAATCAGTGTCTCAGTAATAATACATCATTCTATAAAATGTGTGAAAATGTGTGTAATCAAGAAAAATTTTGTTTGATGGTCATGCACATAATACTAGTACACTTTACTACATGTAGATAGGTCATACAGTACTGAGTACATAATTTGTTCATCAGATTTATTTTGATGTTCTAAAACACAATGTACAGCCTCCAATTTCTTTCTGTCAAACATTTTTTTAAATGAAAGTGCATCACAACCATACACAGGTTTAGCTACACTGCAGTTTCATTGTACAAATACATTGTGCCTTGCCAACGGTATTACGGTCTAGGGCTGTGGTACAAGTAAGTAGTGAAGTACTGACTGAAGTACTAGTACACTACACGTGTACACTCTGTGTAGGTTTCGTTTCAAGAACTCTACAACATTATTCAAGCTAGGCGGTGGAACGCACACAATTGTGTTCATAATTAGAGGCTGGCTCAGGGTGGCCCAGACAATGCCTGGCTGAGCCTGAGCACGGCTGTACTGTCGATAAGCCAAATGACAGAGTCATCAGTCAGCCCTCTTGCTCCTCGCAATTGCCGGAATAACTGTCCCCGTTCTCACGAAATAGCTTAAACGCAAATCCCCATTGTATCCCGAGTGACCGCAACAATTTGTACTCCCTTTCACCAGCTGCGCATTACAATACGCGTCAAAGCCCACTCACTCAAAAGCGAAGGCGATCAGCTTGTCGTTCAACCACTTGGGCCCGTCCAGCAGACTCAGATCAGCGCTCGTCAGCAGGCTGTCATGGTAACTCAAGACTTTCCGCTCCGAACTGGCCGCCATGTCCCCCTGAAAGCAGTGCAACAATAGAGGGCGCTACCAACAATAACAATACGAGGAAAGAAGAGAAAAGATAAAGAAACTCACTGCGTGCGAGAGATAATGCAGTACATGTACTGCTGCTTATCAATTAGTTCTTTACAATGTGGGAGATTCAGGCTCAGGCCTGGGTTTCATGTTCATTTCTCCCACCAGGTAAGTCACTGGTATCGGATAACAAGTTCTTTGCTGAAGTTTCCCGGTGTCATGCCAAAATAGTGTCCCCTGCCAAATAGTGTCCACTCATTAGCATACTGATCGCTGATTGGTCCAATACGTATGACATTCAACCACCGTGGTTGGGGTATGGTTGCGCACTACACACGCATTGTGTATGGTTGCTGGCCTAACACACGCAACGTTGGGCACTTTGGTACCGTTGGACCCTAACTGTAACCGTAACGCTAACCCTAACCCAAACAACCCTAATCCTAACCCTAATCCTAATCCCAATCCTAATTCTAATCCAAACCCTAACCCTAACGACCCTAATCCTAGTCCTAACGCTAACCAATCAGCGATCAGTATGCTAATGAGCGGACAGTATTTGGCAGGGACACTTTTTGGCATGACACCGGGTGAATACTTTGTAGGCTGACCACGAAAGCAAACCTGCTAATCCACTATCAATATACGACCGCAGCCTGTGTGCATTAATTCTGATGTTCTTCAGGTATTGTGTGACGGAGAGTGAGACGAAGCCTGAGCCCTAGCACGAGCCATGGATTCGTGGAGGAGCTACGAGGTTCATTAATTTGTTACCTTTACCTTATAACATGTCAGATAAATAGTTCGTTTTAGAACGAATTAATTAAGGGTTCACACTGATCTGACGCAAAAGGGCTTGAAACGGACAACTTTGAGTTCGATGCAACCATGGGTCCAGAAAGACGTGGCATTGACGTTTTGTAATTTATTGGAAAACCTCTTCTCCAGGAGAGACTTCTTCTGCGTTACGCATAGAGTTATTTCATGTGTGAAAATAGCAAAGAATGGTACGTGAAACCATGGCAACCGTCTCTTTTTTTGGGGGGGGATCAGTGTGTTAAATTTTCAGCCAACATGCCCTGTTTTGATTTTTAATAACAGATACTTCAGTACTTTTACAACATTTCCAGGGGAACGGGTAGTTCTCTGCTGATCATTTGGTGATAAAATCAACACTTCTCAAAATCCCTTTAGTCTTTTTTTTTTTATCATAGGCCTACCTACGTAGCTTTCTGCAGGCTAAAATAATGCCTACCCCAAAGCTGTCATTCCCGTTAATTAGATTCAGAAAAATACTGTTGGTCACCTACACCGCCGGCCAGCTCTTCAAAAAATATCGCTTGCAGCGTTGTTAAAGTGGCATCTCACTGTCAGCACGATGGCCAGCAATGGTGGCTGCCTTAAGCAAGGGCTGTTCCCACTGGACTTTTTAGCGGCCCTGTTAAGTTACCGTGGCTGAGCGGAAGTCTTCCGCGACTCCTCTCGCCCCCTGTTAGTTTTACATCACGGTAGCGGTAACTTGACAGGGACGTCCGTTTGCCGAGCGTCCCCACTGGACTGTATTAATTTTTGTCATTCTTCCGCTCAGCCTCGGTAGTTTGACAAAATTAAGTCCAGTGGGAACACGGCTTTATTATTTTTGTCCTCCAAAATGTGCTTATTATTTTGCCTTTAGGCCTATAGGCCTTTACTTGGCTGCTTTCATTTTTTGCAATGCCTGTAAAGGTGCCTCTCCGAACGATGCATTTAGCTATACAGTAGCTGACAGTGGGACAGAGTGCAACGTAGCCTATCTGCTATACAGCCTATATCTGAGTAGTTTCAACTTTCAATAGTCTTTTACCAAGAACACGCTGTGGTAGGAAGCTACATTTCTTTTTCCATTTTTCTTCTTCGTCATCACCCCCTCTCCCTCTCCTTCTCCTTCTCCGGCTCATACTGCTTCTGCTCCTCCCCTCTTCATCCTATTCCATTTCCTCCCCTCTTCCTCCCCTCATCTCCTTCGCCTAATCTCCCCATCTCCTACTCCTCCTATCGTCCTCCCCTTCTTTCCTTCTCCTACTCTCCCCTCCTCCTACTCCTCCCCTCATCCTCCCCTCATGTCCTTCTCCTAATCTCCCCTCATCCTACTCCCCCCTCTTTCTCCCCTCATCTCCTTCTCATACTCTCCCTCCTCCTACTTCTCCCCTCTTCCTCTCCTTCTCTCCTTCTCCTACTCTCCCTTCCTCCTACTCCTCCTCTCTTCCTCCCCTCCTTCTCCTACTCTCCCTTCCTCCTACTCCTCCCATCTTCCTCCCCTCCTCTCCTTCTCCTACTCTCCTCTCCCCCTACTCCTCCCCTCATCCCTCTCCTCTTCTTCTCCTACTCTCCTCTCCTCCTACTCCTCCCCTCATCCTCCCCTCCTCTTCTTCTCCTACTCCCCCTTCTCTCCTCATCCACCCCTCCTCTCCTTCTCCTACTCTCCCCTCCTCCTACTCCTCCTCCTTCCTCCCCTCTCCTTCTCCTAACCTCCCCTCATCCTACTCCTCCCCTCTTCCTCCCTCATCTCCTTCTCCTACTCTCCCCTCCTCCTACTCTTCCCCTCCTCCCCTCCTCCTACTCATCTCTTCTATGTCGTCCTCCCCCTCCCCGCCTCTTCTGTTCTTTCTTCTTCTCCTCCTTCCCCTCATGTTCCTCCTCATCCCCTCTACTCATGCTTCTCCATCTGCTCCTGCGTTTGCTCCTGCAACTCACTCTGTCCCTCCCTCCATCTCCTCCTCCTCCTCCATCTCCTCCTCCATCTCCTCCTCCTCCTCCTCCTCCATTGTTCTTCTTATTCTTCTTCTTCTTATTACCCTTCTTCTTCTTCTTCGTCTTCTTCTTCTTCGTCTTCTTAGTCTTCTTCTTCTTCTTCTTCTTCTTCTTCTTCTTCTTCTTCTTCTTCTTCTTCTTCTTCTTCTTCTTCTTCTTCTTCTTCTTCTTCTTCTTCTTCTTCTTCTAATTCTTATTCTCCTCCTTCTTCTTCTTCTTCTTCTTCTTCTTCGTCTTTGTCTTCGTCTTCGTCTCCTCCTCCTCCTCCTCCTCCTCCTCCTCCTCCTCCTCCTCCTCCACCACCGTTTTTCGCTTAAGCCAGTCGAGGCTTCTCCCGGGGTTAATATAAAACCGCGGGCCGGGCTCTTGCACGACTGGAGGGTGTGGAGCACTTTGCTAAGAGGTGTAGAATTACCCGCCGGAGATTCCATTAATTTGCCGTGATTACTTCACACCTGCAGACGGGGCCATTTTTTTTTTTGGAGGGGGGGGGGGCAGGGGACCATAGGCCGTGCACACGGTGCACACGGGGACGGGTCTACGGAGGAAGGTCTCACGAGCAGGCCCGCGCTCGAGCGAAGCCAATTTGAATGTCTCGTACTTATAGATTTGTGTGGTTTTTTTTTTTCTCTCCAAAGGTGTTTTCCCTGACACTCGGGAGTACACCGAATGGAAATGTTATCTCGATTGCGTCCCTATTTGATTCGGGTTTAGCTCACGAATTCCATCAACAGTTCCCAAGAGAAATACGTTATTTTTTACTCAAGTGCAATCGTTCAGGCATTTCCGTATTAAGCGGTGGGGGTCTATTGTGCAAGTCGTTATAATGTTAACCATTTCAATAGGAAGTGGAATTCAAAATTCGCTTAGAAAGGTTGCTTTGTATATTTTCGGCATAAAGATCTTCAATTACAACACTAGCGTGATCATGGGTTTGTTTTTATCAGGTCTGGGCTCCTTAGTACATTGATTGATTGAATTATCTATCAATTCAAATTCTGATTGTCATGTATCAGGGGTGGCGCTGTTTTGGTGTAAATTCACAGGGTGTGTTATGGATGTAATGGGACAAAAGGAAGGGTGGTTACCAAAATCAGAGGCACCAGAATGTTTCTTTCGATTTGCAATGTGGCTCATTAGGCCCTATACAACATTGGCAAAGGTCAAAAGATTGCCACAGTTTGTGTGTCAACCATTAAACATCCCAAAAAAGCAATCCTGCGAAGGTTTGAGCTCTAATGGTAATCTGCGAAAGTAGAAAAGGACATAAAAATCCGTCACGGTTTTCGCACCGTTCTGTAGTGTAAGAAATAGTTTATTACTCGCGAGTAATAAACTATTTGTCGATATTTGAGTGAAGACTTCTCGAGAAGTACAGCATCACAGACAATAAGATTTCAACTTGAGGATCCCATCATGACCATCTACAAACTGTGTAAATTAGAAGGAAATCTGTGGACATCGATGTTTTCCGATCTTCCCAATGTTGTATTGGGCCTTTAGTTTAAGTCAGTAAAAGGTTAGCAGATTTCGGCATTATTACAACGCTTGAATAGATAATTATGGTGTGTGCACGTGACGAAGAGGGGGGGGGGGGGGGGTTAAAATGTACAAGGGAAAGAAAGCATAATAATTTTACCTTGGAAAAATCTATTTTTGCATAATAATTTTACCTTGAAATAGATTGGATTGATTGTGTACAACCAAGGCGCTCGCAGTTTTTGTCTACCGGGGAATAGAAATAGAATAATCAAGATTCGTCAGAATTTTTATAGGCTTCGCCGTTCTTCATCTGCCTAATTACACGAGCAATAATGTGAGACACGGAAAAGGCCAGGATAGCTCCACCACGGGTGGGGTGGAGGTGACGATGGGATGGGGTCGGGGGAAATCAATGCCCTTTGTTTGCTCCAAAGCAAAAGGGAATGGGAAATAAAATCCCCAGGATTTTGTTTCTGAGGGGGAGGGGGAAACTCGTCATACAGATTCATTAACATTTCGCCATCTGCCTTCCCGGACCGAAGCAATGTTGCACTCCCCTACTCGTAGCCTTCCCGGATTATGGAACTCCTTATACCTGCCCACATTAAGAACTCGGCTTTGATGGATCCTGTGCAACAATTCCTACGGATTCTAAAGCAATCATTCGCTTCCAATACCGATTAGAGTCCCCTCTTCTGTCTTCAGTCTCTGCCCGACCGTCATTTTGTTCACCGCCAGTGGGGCCATTTGGGTTTTGTTTGTTTGTTTGTTTGTTTGTTTGTTTGTTTGTTTGTTATGTACCCATCAGCGTCTATAGGCGGGGCTGCATACCTGCGGGTAATAGTAGTTGAAGGTATACAGAAATCAAAATTAAATTGGGATTAAATAAATCGGTATTGTTACAAAACCAAAAGTGTCTATCATTTTTGAGACAAGAAATGATTAATTTAGCCAAAAAACACCTATATTTTGGTCCGAAAATTGTGCCCCCCACTTTGGAGACGAACGTATACTACGTCACATACAGAATTTGTGGTCAGCCTTGAGGTCGTGCGCTTTGCACTGGCCCTGCATTGTCTCTATTGTCTATCAGCCGTAAACACCGCACTGTCACATGCGCAGTAGCGCACTTTATCGTCTCAGCATTTCGATCTCTTCCCTCGGCTTCTTTTGGTCTGTATGTGACGTCACATGGAGGCGGGGCGAACATGTACTTTGTTCAATGTTTTGGGGCGAAATTAGGCGCTAACAATTTTTTTTTTTAAATCAATCCTTTATTGATTTTATTGTGAACATTATCCAAGGAGAGTTTTTAGCTCTTTTTCAAATCCTATTTCTGTGGACCTTAAATTTTACTTGTGCATCCCCTGATGTTGTCTTCTTGTATTCGGATTCTCGTTTGTGCTTTCGGCCCCATCTACTTGTTGCTTTGTTGCACGTTTTGGTCTATGTTTGTTTGGGTCAAATTAATAATAATAATAATAGTAATAATAATTCCAATCAAATTGGGACTGTGATGACTGTGGCTCGAAGTGGTGGTTGTGGGTGATTCGGTGGCTGTCGTGTATATGCTGTAATGTGGAAGGTGTTGTGCATGGACGCCGAATCACGGTATACCCGCGGCTGCGCAGATTCGAGTCGGCCGCACGGTCTCGACCAGGTCGGTGGTCAGGCGGTTTGAGACGACTGCACTGGGGAGCGGAGATATATAACAGAACCGACATATGACGCTCAACCACCATCGCTGGTACTCCGTTAATTGTGTGGGGACTATACAAGGACATGTTTTGTAAACCAGTGTAGGTTAGGCTTAGGGTGTTACGGTTAGGGTTACGGTTACGGTTAGAGTTAGGGTTAGAGTTAGGGTTGGGTTAGTGTTAGGGATAGAGTGAGGGTTAGGATTAGGATTAGGGTTAGGGTTAGGATTAGGGTGGTTAGGGTTAGGGTTAGGATTAGGATTAGGGTTAGGATTAGCATTGTTTGGGTTAGGGTTAGGATTAGGGTAGTTTGGGTTAGGGTTAGCGTTACGGTTAGTGTTACGGTTACGGTTAGGGTCAAACTGGACCAAAGTGCCCAACGTTGCGTGTGTTAGGCCAGCAACCATACACAATGCGTCATACGTGTGTAGTGCGCAACCATACCCCAACCACGTGGTTGAGTGTCATACGTCGTGACGCATATATGCCTGGGGAGCGGGAGTCGCGGGTTCGAATCCCGAGCCGTCTGCGATTTGTTTTAGGCGGCGTTAATGCCATGCACAAGCGTCTTGCGTTCCCGGGCGCCCTCTGTTGTTGGCAGGCTTCAGTTAGAGATGTTTTGAAATTAGGCAAAATAATCACGAACACTGTACTGTCGGTGGGTGAGAATTCAACAGATTCCTGGGAGCTGCATGTATTTTTCTTTTTTCCATTAGTATTGTGTTGAACTTATTGTCCGATTTTAAAGCAGCATTACAGTAATGCTGTCCGTCTTAGCCGTGAGAAAATGTGGATGAAGCGTCTTCGGACTATTCAACCACATGGTCTCAACATCCAGGAGGGTAATGACTAACACCATGCAGCTTTCTGATAATCCTTCTTTTGTGTTCAGTCCTTCACACTTCTCTCTTTGATCTTTCCCCCTCTTGTCACTAATCCCTACCCTACTCCTTGCCCTTCTCTTTGATCTTTTCCCCTCTTCTCACTAATCCCTACCCTACTCCTTGCCCTTCTCTTTGATCTTTCCCCCTCTTCTCACTAATCCCTACCCTACTCCTTGCCCTTCCCTTTGATCTCTCCCTACCAGCTTCACTCTTTGTCCTCTGTTTCTCATCCGTGTCCTATTCACTCTCTTCCCCCTTCCTTCGTGTACATGTATCTGTTTTGTCCTTGTCACTCTGACCTTTGAGAAATGTCCTGCTAGGATCGAAACGTCAGGCCCACTAATATTTTAAGCATTACATTACCGTAGTTCCTGATTGTGTGTCTCCATCGATGGTCTTCATACACAAATTTAGCAGTGTCGGTTTCTAGTTTGCCACTTGAAATTGGATGGAAGAACAGCGAAAAGGTTGGAGCCCGAGTTTGCAAATTCCTCTCTATTTAAGTCTCGTTTTCTACTGTTTGAAAAAAAACCACACGTCTGTTCCAACTCTATGTCGTTCCAGACGTAATCATAGCCTGTTGGCGGCGGGATTTCCTCTTCAGAATCTTGTGGAAAATTTC
The DNA here is from genome assembly GCA_949987565.1 of Luidia sarsii. Lineage (NCBI taxonomy): Eukaryota > Metazoa > Echinodermata > Asteroidea > Paxillosida > Luidiidae > Luidia > Luidia sarsii. The sequence goes on along the minus strand of OX465103.1, from coordinate 23,483,356 downwards.
CATTAACAGCGGCAACCAAGCGGTCGAAAGAGAGAGAGGTGGAGAGAGATAGAAAAAAGACAGAGGGGGTGATAAATAGAGGGAGAGGGAGTGAAAAAAAGAGGGGGAGAGAGCGAGAGAGGGAGGGGTGGGAGAGAGAGGGAGAAAGAGAGAGAAGAAGGGGGAAAGAGAGGGAGGGGTAGGAGAGAGATATAGAAAGATTGAAAGGGAGTGATGTAGAGAAAGATAGGGATAGAAAGAGAGGGAGAGGAAGAGATGGAGGGAGAGGGAGAGGGTGGGAGAGAGATAGAGAAAGAGAGAGGGAGGGAGGGGACGAGAGGGGAGAAAGAGAAAAAGAGAGATGGAGGGAGGGAGTGGGAGAGAGAGAGGGGGAGCAAAAGAGAGAGAGCAAGGGAGGGAAAGAACGAGAGGGGGAGAGTGAAAAAGAGAGATGGGAGAGAGGGGAAGAGGGTTGAGAGGAGAGAGGGGAAGCAGGGAGAGAGCCAGGAGAGAAAGAGAGAGGAGAGCGGGAATAGAGATAGAGAGAGATAGAGAGAGAAACCGACAGAGAATGAGAGACGGAGGAAGGGAGAGAATGTGTGAGTGGGTGTTGGAGGGGGGGCTAGGGTGAGGGAGAGTAAACATGCTTCACTTTGGCCGTGTCTTTTCATCCTCGTGCATGCCCCTGGCGGTCCTATCTCTGGCGCCTTTTGCCATCCATGTTCGGCCCAGTGGCCACCCCCCCCCCCTGTTGGCTGCTCATCCCTACATCTGATTCCTGAAATGACCATGCTTGGTGTACAATTTGGTGCTGAGAGAAAGAGAGAAAGGCAGGCAGGCAGGCAGTCAGGCAGGCATGCGGGCAGACAGGCAGACACGGGCGTCTCCCAGCAACCGCGCAGTTCACAGACATGTGTCTCTCCGAGCAGTGCAATTTAGGACAGAGTGAGAGAGAGAAAAAAAAACAGACAGAAAAACAAACACAGAGAGAGGGACGGTAAGAGAGGGAGAGAAAAAAACCACAAGAACGGGAGAAAAACAACAAAAGCAACCAAAGATGCCCCGTCATGGAGTTTCCCCTAAAACCTTAAGAACCTTCAAAGTGCTTGCTGCGAAGGTGCCATACGAGACAGTACGAATTTGCACGGCGCTTTCTCAATAGCTGAAGGGGAGGAAGGGGTCCTACTAAGTGCTGGGACCGCACGCCCGTACGGTTAAGTGGTATGCGCGGGTGCCCGGCGTGGACGTACATGTACGCAGACGGGCGGACGGACGAAGCCATCCGGACGATCGACCTGATTCTATAAGTGCCCCCATTTCGGTTTGTCCACCGGACGAACTTATCAAAGCCGAACGACGGAGCGAACCTTGCGGCCGAGGTTCCTTGCCGGACGCTGACTCGGGGTAACCTTTCGGCACGCAGGCGCGAGTCGGCCTAGGACATTTTCCTCCATCTCTCCCCCCCCCCCCCCAAAAAAAAAAAAAAAAAAAAAAAATTAAAAAATTAAAACATCTTGCTCCGTTGCACTGACGGGGTCAGGTTCAATATTTCCTCCTTGGCTGGCTGATTGGGGCGCTTAGCCGCCGATGCTAATTCCATAAAGGCTCCATTAGTTCGCCCAATTGCACTTTAGTGTGCACAATTGCACATGATGCACGGGTTGTTCAGATTATCACGTCGCCAGACCGTAAGCCAGCATGTTATTAACTATGCTTTAATAACTGTTATATCAAATGTGAAGCTTTTTATGGTGGCTCAACAATAAATAAGAGTGTGGCGGTGTCAATATACCCACAACCCCTCAGAACGACCGGGTGTGGCTCTAGTGGAGTATAGACAGGATTTTTGAAGACAAAAAATGATGTCTTGAACTGTTTAGCACATTCAGGGTGCTGTACGATTATATCCTCTGCTGCCACCAAGAGTTTGCAAAGGGTTCCTCATCACGTGATCATAGATATAATATCACGATGTTTTGCGTCGAGGGGAATGCAATTCAATGAGGCTTTGCAAGTGATGTGATGAACGTGATGTGATAAACACTGAATGCTGCCAGTGTGCATCACGTCGATCAGGGCAAGACCTCATTGAATTGCGTCCCGTGCTAGTTTTGTCCGGTTTCAGGGCCAGCTCGACGACCCTATACGGGCTACGGGAACAGGCCGCATTATTTTGTCCTCATTACTTTTTTCCTCTTGATTTAATTGCTGTTGCTGTTGCTACTGTTGTTGTTGCTGCTGCTGTCGTTACTGTTGTTGCTGATGTTGTTTTGTTGTTGATGTTATTACTGTTGCTGTTGCTGCTACTGTTGCTGTTGATGTTATTACAGTACTGTTGTTGCTGCTACTGCTGATGTTGGTGATGTTGTTGCTGATGTTGTTGTTGTTGATGTTATTACTGTTGCTGTTGCTGCTACTGCTGGTGTTGGTGATGTTGTTGCTGCTACTGCTGTTGACGTTGCTGTTGTTTCTGCTATTGTTGTAGTTGATGTTATTACTGTTGTTGTTGCTGCTGCTGCTGCTGATGTTGATGCTGCTGTTGTTCCCAAAAGGGGAAAAAATGTCCAGTGAGGCAGCAAATAACTTACGCAGTGGCTGTTGTTACGGCAGTCGTCCGTGTGGTTCCCTAACTTCACAGTATTTGTCAGGATGTTTAGCTCTTGGAACCAGACTATCAGCTAATCGACTGGTTCAACCAGCCTGCAATGCTGACGAAATACAATCAAGTCAGGGAGCCACACGGATGACTGCCGTAACAACAGCCACTGCGAATAAGTTAAGCCAGTTATTATAGGCATTTTCTCCATTAAGTGTTGAAGTTATTCTCGCACAGATGGGATGATTAGAAAAATAAACGTCCCACGGCAAATTTAAAGGGCGATAATTCTTGCCACGACTTCTGGCATCTAAGAAACCGCAAAGCCAATAACGGCACGACCTCTTACAGAATACGTCCATTTTTGCCTTCTTTCATGCGGCGAGCAATACCGACGAGGAAGCGAGCGACGCACAGGTCGTCATATTGAAGCCATTTTTCTGATTTTTTTTTTCGTTTTGATTAAACCCGTCCGCCGGAACACCGGTAACGATTATGATCTGTGACAGAGGGCGGGAAAGGGCAGTTCGCGTGCACTGAGAAAGATCTAATGTGTGTGTTCAAACCACACCGTGTGTTTTTAGGTCCGTTACGAATCGCAGAGCTCAGGTTCGCTTTAACTGGAATTGGGCTTCATCGTCCATCGTCATCTGTGTTTTCATTCATTCTCCTTGTTCTCTAAACGGCAAGCCTTGATCATTTTCTCCCCCTTTTTTCCTTTAAGTAATTTAAGTATTTGTTTTAATGCGCGTTAATGGACTGGCTATGCTTTCAATTCCTGTGGAGCTCCTACCTCCTTGCCTCCCTCCCTGCCTCTCTGCCCCCCTGCCTGCCTACCTGCTTGCCTCGGCTTCCTTCCTCCCTCAGGCCTCACTGCCTTCCTCCCTGCCTCCATGTCTGCCTCCCTACCTTCTTGCCTGTCTCTCTGCCCCCTTTCCTCCCTCCATGCCTGCCTGCCCTTCCTGCCGCCCTGCCTCCCTGCCTCCCTGCCTCCCTCCTCCCTCGCTCCCCTCCCGGCCATATTGTCTCATTAACAGCCGCCCACGAGGCAGCGATCGGCAACCCATCTTCAACTCCTGCGGACGCCACCTGACACCGCGCCTTCGACCGTGCTTCGACTCGTCCCTTCGGCCGTTCATTGCGAGTTATCGTCGGTGTAAGGGCTCCGGTAAAAACCCCCCTCCCCACCCCTACCCCACCCCACCCACCCCTGCCCAATCCAGCGCCCACGTCACTGAGGCATCTTTATCCTCTGGATATTTTCACTCCCTCCCGAGAATGAGATGAACAATTTGAATAATGAGAAAGAAAAAAAAATCAACACCTTATCTTCCAGGACCAGTGAGAGTCCAGCTCAGTCACGAGAGAGATTACGTTTAATTCAGACTGTGCAACCAGCGCATACATGGTTTGAAATCTGCGGTTTGAATCATGTTGTTAAACGCACACTCTCCGATATTGTCTTCCACCCCCGCGCATGGGCCAGAGTTAAGCCTTTACTTACAGCCTCCGTCAGGAACAGTTGCCCACGGCGTTGCACTTTCTTTTTCCTCGGGGTTCCCCGAAGTATGCATCCATGCGTTTTCCCCATAGACCAGTGATAACACATTCGACCTCTCGCCATTTTTGGACACCACGCAAGACCGATGCCTGTGCGTGCCTCACTGCTTTCATGTTTCATCGGCATTAATAATATGTTTTGCTCTATAGTGATTACGTACTATAGACTGGATCAAAACAGGTGCTAATATCCACCATCGGAAATTTAGACGCACTGCCCTATCACGATTCGACACCGCATAATCTAACACTTCTTTCTATATGGTTGTCAAGCAAGCGGTTTTTTTTTACCAAGGCTCATTAAAGTGCAGATGTCAGTCCCCTAGGCAGTGGCCATAATTGTTGTCTGACCGTCGATTTCGAAGATGACCATTTCCACATCCAATGCAAACAGCCAACGTAATTCAATCAGGGATCATTTCCTTCTTCCCTCGTTGACACGAAGATAAGTTCGATTCGTCCCTTGCAACATCGACTGCCCAAAGCATTGCGTAGATAGCGAGTTGCTTTGGGACGGGGGCAATGGTGTGAGCGCATTTTTTTTTCTGGAAGCGCTTTTCTTCTGCTGCAGTAATTCTTTTGATATTGGAGCTCCTTCAAGTAACTCCGCTATACTGTACTGCTATGAGCGCTTTAAAGTTACTTCGCTATACTGTACTGCTATTGAGAACCGAAGCGCCTTAAAGTTACTTCGCTATACTGTACTACTATTGAGAACCGAAGCGCCTTAAAGTTACTTCGCTATACTGTACTGCTATTGAGAACAGAAGCGCCTTAAAGTTACTTCGCTATACTGTACTGCTATTGAGAACCGAAGCGCCTTAAAGTTACTCCGCTATACTGTACTGCTATTGAGAACCGAAGCGCCTTAAAGTTACTCCGCTATGCTATACTGCTATTGAGAACCGAAGCGCCTTAAAGTTACTCCGCTATACTATACTGCTATTGAGAACCGAAGCGCCTTAAAGTTACTCCGCTATACTGTACTGCTATTGAGAACCGAAGCGCCTTAAAGTTACTCCGCTATACTGTGTACTGCTTTTGAGAACCGAAACGCCTTGAAGTTACTTCGCTATACTGTACTACTATTGAGAACCGAAGCACCTTAAAATTACTCCGCTATATTGTACTGCTATTGAGAACAGAAGCGCCTTAAAGTTACTTCGCTATACTGTACTGCTATGAGCGCCTTAAAGTTACTTCGCTATACTGTACTGCTATTGAGAACAGAAGCGCCTTAAAGTTACTTCGCTATACTGTACTGCTATTGAGAACCGAAGCGCCTTAAAGTTACTTCGCTATACTGTATTGCTATTGAGAACCGAAGCGCCTTAAAGTTACTTCGCTATACTGTATTGCTATTGAGAACCGAAGCGCCTTAAAGTTACTTCGCTATACTGTACTGCTATGAGCGCTTTAAAGTTACTTCGCTATACTGTACTGCTATGAGCGCTTTAAAGTTACTTCGCTATACTTTACTGCTTTTGAGAACAGAAGCGCCTTAAAGTTACTTTGCTATACTGTACTACTATTGAGAACAGAAGCGCCTTAAAGTTACTTCGCTATACTGTACTGCTATGAGCGCCTTAAAGTAACTTCGCTATACTGTACTTCTATTGAGAACTGAAACGCAATATAGTTACTCCGCTTTACTGTACTTCTATATTGAGAACCGAAGCGCTTTAAAGTTACTTCGCTATACTCACAGACAAGCTCGTTAAGAACAGGGACAAAATCGAAAGTGTACGGTGGAACAGCTTGGGCGAGAACAACACATGCAAACAATTCAATCAACCGCAATGAGATGATTCTAGGCAATTAACGGGAAGGAAGGGACGGGACGCCTAACAGACGGATGGATGAGACACGAATTAAAACGGTTGACGGATCGGGCTGACGCTTTGCCAGCTTCTTGTCTTCCATTCTACGATCGCCAGGCACCTCAAGTATGCGATCGCCATCTGCTAGCCTGATAGGCCTAAATGAATCACCGTTCGTTAGTGGGGGGGGGGGGGGGTTACCACAGTCCTCTAAAAACGGCAGGGCCACTCTCATCAGAATGTGCAGCGAATCGCTACATAATCCGCTGGCTTTCTGTGGGGGTGGGAATGATTTAAGAATTTGATTTAATTATCAAATGAGCATGGTCCCAGCAAAGATTGTTGAAATAGCTACGCTATTTTGGTATAGGGCCTACGCATTTTGAGGAGGGGGATTCTCGATGTAGTAGCCAATAACGCCAAAATGGCGTCCTCGTGTGACGACTACTCCAATTCACTGGCTAAGGCCTCAATTTGGACGGGAGTCTACGGCAGCCAACCGGCTTAGCGGCTGCATGCAGTTTCCACAGACTGCTGCGCTAAGTCTAATAGCCGTGAAGCGCAGAGTTCGTCGCAGGCCCAACGCCGTCCAGTCGGGGTTCTCCTGGCCGGTTTTGCGCATGCGCATGGCGACGTCGAAGCCGCCGCAGACGACAGCCCAAGTGCACAATAAGGTTGACCTCCTTGCTGCGACTCCACAAATCTATAAAGGACACGAGGGTTCGACGGATAAAGTTACTGGGGGAAAAAAAACCACTACGCCGATACTCTTAATACAGGTACCGCTTTTCCGAGTCGCGAATTTAATAGCCACTTAACTACAAGTCAGCGCTCCAATATTGGCGGTGTTAGGCCCACTTTTACCCGAGTCTTCGCCCGACTCGTGCCTTCCCTCCTCTATTCTCCGATGTCTATACAATGTATGCGAGACAACGGTTGGCATCGATCGCGAAATGCTCGCCCAGCGGCGCTTCCATCGGTGCGAACGTGATGCACGAGCTGCTCTGGAATCTCCGCCGGTCTTGTGCCCAGTCTCTCCCTCACCTCTATCTCAGCACAAAGGCATGAGCACACGCCGCGCGCAGTGCATGGAGAGGGGGGGGGGGGTTTCCGTACCACATATTCGCTATGGGTCCATATGTTTGTGCACAAACAAAGTATGAAGAATTGAGTCTCAGATCACTCAGATTGTTCACGTATATACGTTGTATTCGCTGTGCAGAAAGCCTAATTAGCTGTGCAGAAAGCCTATCCCTCGCTTGAACTTAAACTGGTATAGCCCCCTCCCCCTCACCCCGCAATATATGGGCCCATAGCGAATATGTGGTATGGAAAAAAAATCGCAGGCGGGAGAGCGGTATAGATATAGTAGGAGCAGTGCCAATATTTGGGTTCGGATCTTACCTAGGTTGGTTCTAGTCAGGCTCCGGGTTGGTTATTTGCTTCATTTCGGGATAATTTCCGGCGTTCTCGAGATTTCTGAGATACCCCCCCCTTTCCACTCTTGTTAACCAAGCGTCGGGTAGTCTTTCTCTATTGGGCCGATCGTATTTCCAACGCTCGGCAAACACTGGCTCCGGCCAACAACTTTGCGTCAATATGCGCAGGGGAAACGAAATTGGCCGATAATAACCTTCCTCTTCTGAGCAAGGTTCGGGGAGGAGCGATCGAGAGCGAGGTATCGGCCGTGGGTTTTTTGGACGACTACAATAATAACATATAATAACAACAACAACAACAACAACAAGAACAACAACCACAGAAACAACAACAAGAACAACATCAACATCAACAACAACAACATCATCAGCAACAGCAGCAGCAGCAGCAACAACAACAACTGCAGCATCAGCAAAAACAACAATAACAACAGCAATGACCCCGTTATTAAGTTATTAAGGGCTCCCGGCTAGCAACTTCTTTCTCTCAAATTTTAGTCTCTGTCCCAGCAGGACCTTTCTCAAAGGCAGAGTGACAAGTACAAAACAGATGCATGTATACAAACAGATACAGATGCGTGTACAATGTATCTGTTTTGTCCTTGTCACTCTGCCTTTGAGAAAGGTCCTGCTGGGATCGAAACGTCAGGCCCGCTAAAATTTGAGATCTGCATTTTGGTAATTTCAGTCAGTAAGCAGTTTGCAACATTTTGGTATACGACTTCTTTCTCTGTTAATTCATCGGCTGAAAACACAGGCTCGCGGTCTCTGTTGAGTCTGTTGGGTCTCTTGAGCTCGTCCCTGTACACAAGTCTTATTGTCGTGGACAACGATGCCGAGATCTGCACAATGCTCCCCCTTCCCCCACCCACCTACATCTTGGCGAAATTCTTCCCAAGCTTAATAACTGCGAGGTGACAGGGGGGGGGGTCAGTTTAATATAATATGCACCAAACTTAATCTGCCTCAATCCACGTCTTTTCACTGATATCCGCGCTATGAGAGGCACCGACATAACTAGAGTCAGTCACGGACCCACAGCGAGTAAAGTTATACGGTGGACGACTGCAGGAAGAGAGTCACGTGGCGCCATATGGGGAGTCTATCGCGATGACGCCATGATATTGAAGAAAGTGTAAATTTCCGTTCTTTCCTGTCGGTTCTCTCTCTCTCTCTCTTTGTTTTCTCTCCCCTCCCTCTCTGTCCCCGTCTCTCTCTTCCTCTCCCTATCCACCTCTTTTTCTCCCCTCTATCTCCCCCGCTCTATATCTCCCTCTCCACCTATTTATCTGCCTCCCTCCCTCTCTCTCCACCGCTTTCTCTTCCCCTCCCCACCTCTTTCTCTCCTCTCTATCTTTCTCTTTCCCTCTGTCTCTCTCAACTTCTTTTTCTTCCCCTCTCTCTCCCCTACTCCCTCTCTCTCCACCTGTCTCTCTTTCTCTCTCTGTGTCTCTCTCTCCCCCTCTCTCTCTTTCTCTCTCTCTCTCGCTCCCTCTCTTGCTCTCACTCTCTCACTCTCTCCCTCTCCGTCTCTCTCTCCCCTCTCTCTCTCTCTCTCTCTCTCTCTCTCTCTCTCTCTCTCTCTCCCCTTCTCTCCCTCTCTCTCCCCCTCTCTCTATCTCTCTTTCTCTCTCTCTCGCTCTCACTCTCTCTCTCTATCTTTCTCTCTCCATCTGTCTTTTTAAGTCTCTCCCCTCTCTCTCTCTCTTTCGTCTTTGGACAAGCGATATCATTTCATTTCCCTGAAAACCGAAGCCCTTCGGTCATTGGCCTCAGCCGGAAACTTGGTGGTGGGGGATGGGATGGGAGGAGGGGGGGGGGGTACTGCACTTGTCCGGATGAGTTGGAAGGACCGATGTGGAGTGGAGGGAGTCCTCCTCCTGTAGAACCATCTTATACCTATACCCCTCCCTCCCCTCTCCCCGTTGCTGCAAATGGAGCGTTCCAGAGCCCTCGAAGTCGGTGTCGGAGGGTTTGGGCTTCACACGGGAACGGCTTCTGGGGGAGGGCGTTGGTTGGCATGCCGACAACACTCAGCCCGCCAAAGACGGCCGGGATTTTGCCTGTGCCCGCTCTGGCCGCCCACTGTGCTGAAAGTGCAGGGTAAGCGATACATTGAACCCGTCCCGAAGGTTCTTCTTGATGTTTACCTAAATCACATTCCCGACGGTGATGGGTACAATCGAGGCACGTACCAGAAGTCCTTGGTAAACTCGGACTTTCCGTCAGAATTATAAGTGGCTTTGTATATATAGGTCCGTTTTACCGGTACCCGTTTTGTTTGCTTTTTTTCCCACCAATTTTACAAATGCCTCGAGACTCGGACAACCCGAATCATTCTGTTTGCCCTCTCGATGCTACGCGCCTTGGTATAGGAGTATACGGGCAGTAGACGACTCGGGTAAGATTCGAGCCTGGCACCTTTGATATGGCGCAAAGCACCACTTCGATCTAGAACCGTCGTGATTTTGCCGGGAGTCCAATCTGTCTGTCCGTCAGTGCATGCGTTCTATTCCCGAGCCGTCATGAAGTCAATCATTATTCCACGTAAAGTGATCACAAGGAGGTTGCAAATTGCTTAACTGTCCGCGATATCCTGTCGTCGAGAAACTCTGGCTAGGATCGCAACGCCAGGCCCTGTACCGTATACACAATCATGTGGAATGAAAATTATCATGATAGTTAATCATGTTCAATTTTGAAACATCTAGGTTGAATCTGAGGTGTGTCGCTGCCTTAACAGAAACGAGGTTAGGCCTATATGTTGGGCGAACAATGGTTGGACTAGTTAAGTCGGGTTAACACAGTTATACATATTATGTATATATATACAGAACAAATAAAATATACAGCAGAAAGATTTAGTTAGTTAATGGAAGAAGATATATGGAAAAGAGAACCAACTAGCAAGGTACAATCCCTGATCATGACGGTGTGATCCATGTGTGGCGGAAACGTCAAGCACGCGAATGCGGAAATTCAAAGGACGCGGCCCGCCGCGAGAAAACGCGCCTTACGTAACTAGGGTGTTTAATACGTAATGATTGGCCGGTAGGGTGAACTATTGACCTCCTGCAAAAATACCTCATCGGCGGTGATAACAGTTATTTTGGCGGAGGTAAACATCTTTATATACCTTGTAGAGTCTTTCGGGCCTCAAAGACGAATGAGGAGGTAGGTGAAGTGGTTGTAGTCCGCTGCGTTTGCTACCGTTGCTCTTCAGACGAAATCTTGTTCAGCTGGGTCATCTGGGTCAATATCGCTACAAGAAGCCGACGGCACGAAGAAACGTGGCTTTGTCAACCCTATGTTCAAACCCCCACCCACCCCATGAGATCCCCGATGATAACCATCACCTTGCTGCCCTTCAAAGAGACGACAATCAAAGGAAATGAAGTCCCGAAGAAAGACCGATCATCTCCAACGGTCACCCGGAGACATCCCTTCTGAAGTTATATAATAACGGGCCATCATCATCAGCATCATCAGCATCATCATCATCATCGTCATCATCGTCATCATCGTCATCATCGTCATCATCGTCATCATCGTCATCATCGTCATCATCGTCATCATCGTCATCATCGTCATCATCGTCATCATCGTCACCATCGTCACCATCGTCATCATCGTCATCATCGTCATCATCGTCATCATCGTCATCATCGTCATCATCGTCATCATCGTCATCATCGTCATCATCGTCATCATCGTCATCATCGTCATCATCGTCATCATCGTCATCATCGTCATCATCGTCATCATCGTCATCATCGTCATCATCGTCATCATCGTCATCATCGTCATCATCGTCATCATCGTCATCATCGTCATCATCATCGTCATCATCCTCATCATTATCATCATCATCATTATCATCATCATCATCATCATCATCATCATTATCATTATCATTATCATTATCATTATCATTATCATTATCATTATCATTATCATTATCATTATCATTATCATTATCATTATCATTATCATTATCATTATCATTATCATTATCATTATCATTATCATTATCATTATCATTATCATTATCATTATCATTATCATTATCATTATCATTATCATTATCATTATCCTTATCATTATCATTATCATTATCATTATCATTATCATTATCATTATCATTATCATTATCATTATCATTATCATTATCATTATCATTATCATTATCATTATCATTATCATTATCATCATCATTATTATCATCATCATGATCATCATCGTTGTTGGTCCGTCTTTCTCTCCTTCCTTCTCGTCAGATCAGCCGCATGTATACGTATTCCGAGCGTGCCTTCACTCGCAGTAGCTCGCCGGAGATGGTTATTATTAAAGGGCTAGGGGAATTGAAAGAGAAGGATCGCCGACTGGTCGTGTCGTTACCGGAGGCCGTCGGATCTCCACGGGGGAAAAGAAGCGTTGCTGCCCCCTCCCCTCAACACGGCTCGATGTGCCCAGGAATCCCCACTTCTTCCACGTCTCTACCCCCAACAGCCCCATTCCACATTTCCTTCGATCCGCGAGGGACGGCCGCCTGTAAAATGTATGCGCGCCCCCGAATTGGGTCAAGTGGTCCCGCGGGCTGACTTCCATACAGTCGGCTCGATTTCCCCTTCCGTCCTTCATGTTCATTTTCCTCCCGGTGCACTTCGACAATCGCCCGGAATCAGCTAACACTCGCGAGCCGGGGAGAATCTTGCTGTCGGAGACAGTTTGAAAGGATAAATTGTAGTATTGTGTGAGTACCGCGCTGAATGAGAAAGGAAGGGACGGAGCCTGAGCGCTAAGAAAGTATCTGCCTCTCTCGGTCTCGCCCTGCCTCTCCCTGCCTGTATCTCCCTCTCTCTGCCTCTCACTGCCTGTATCTGCCTCTCTCTGCCTCTCTTTTCCTCTCCCTGCTTCTATCTGCCTCAATCTGCCTCCCCTGCCTCTCCCTGCCTCTCTCGCCTCCCTTTACCGTTATCTGCCTCTGTCTGCCTCTTCCTGCCTCTCTCTCTGCCTCTCTAGCTCTCTGCCTCTTTCTGCCTCTCTCTCTGCCTCTCTAGCTCTCTGCCTCTTTCTGCCTCTTTCTGCCTCTCTCTGTCTCTATCTACCTCTGTCTCTATCTGCCTCTATCGGCTTCTTTCGCCCTCTCCCTGTCTCTCCTTGCCTCTCTCTGCCTCTCTCCGTCTCGTTAAGTAGGTTTCGGTTTCAGTATGTTAAGTATGTTTCGAAACTGTACTATTCTCTCACCGGCCTCTCTCTGTCTCTATCGGCCTCTTTCTGCCTCTGCCCGCTTCTCTCTTCCTCTCCCTGCCCCTCTCTCCTTCTCTTTGCTTCTCTTTGCTTCTCTCTCTCTCTCTCTCTCTCTCTCTCTCTCTCTCTCTCTCTCTCTCTCTCTCTCTCTCTCTCTGCCTCTCTGCCTCTCTCTCTCTATTCCCCCTTCCCTTACTCTTTCTCCGTGTCTCTCTTCCTCTCTTTCATTTTCTCGCCGGCTCATTTTGCCTCTCTCTCCCTATTTCTTACCCCTCTCTCTCTCCCCTCTCACTCTCCCCCTCTCCCCCCTCTTTCTCTCTCTCTCTCTTTCGGATCCCCTCTCTCACCCCTCTTTCTCTACTCTCTCTCCCTCTCCCTATCACTATCTCTCTCAGCGTCCGAGACCGCATCCCAGCCACTGGGAGGAGAGTGACCGACGAGTCCTCTCCACAGTCGGCACCGCATGCTACGCCCCGTCTGGGATGTGACGGAGCACGCCCGACCCTGGTCCAGTTTCATATAGAGCCGCTTAAGCAATCAAACCTGCTTAAGCATGAAATGCTGTCCTTGTCTGCTACAAGACTGCCGTCCATATTTTCACCTGATGATTTCCGCACTCAACTTGTAAGCCGGGTGCCCAGCATGAAATACAAGTGGAAATTTGGCTGGCAACCTGATTTGTTTTTATTCGGCAAGGCTTTTCGCGCTTCAGCAGATTTCGGTGCTTGAAGCGGCTCTGTGAAATGGGCCTTTTGGGCGTTGCTGTTCATAGGCGCTGTCTGGTTCGACCCGAAAGATAAAACCCAACCAAACCCGACGCTGCTGATTACCCCCCCTCCCTTTACTGAATACTATCGCACGCTTGTATGTAAACATGCATATGAATAATTCTTAATGACAAGTGAGTCAACAAAGGCTGCCTGCCAGATATGATTAAGTCAATCGCCTGGAGACAAGTCTAGCACTTTGCTGACTGGAAATACAAAATGAGCACGAGAGCGCACCGACTTCAGCCTTAGCCATAAGGGTATGTTCAGACGAGGGACTGGCTTGGGTGTTAGTTCGCTGTTACTAGTCTTTCTCAGCGGGGTTCGAGTAGCTGACTGCAAAGTCCAAAATCACCTTACGTTCATATGCTACCACTGACACTGATGATTACGCAACACACTAGGGACCACCGACACTGGATGTGTGGGATGGGGACTGGGTAAGCTTTGTCCAAACAATAACACAGTGGGTGGTGGGTCGTAAAGGAACTCCCGCAGGGCATGGGATAAGGACTAGACCCACTAATTTTCAAGGCTAAACTCGATCGGGTAAGCCTCGAATTTAGTACCACGGTACTAAAAACAAATTGTGTCCAAACGACAACTTTTGTTATTCGAGTTTAGTCTCGAAGTTAGTCCGTCGTATGAACTGACATTTCGGATACAGCCTTGATCGTCTCGCATCGTTTTCGTTCAGGAAACGCAGTAGATGAGTGCATACAAATCTTGATTCAGCCTACCCCTGTCCAGTTAGACAGGGTCGGATCAGTAGGGATTTGGGATTTGAAGGGCTTTGTCATGGTGGATTCACATTGTCGAATCATTTGCGGCGATACCATAGGCGTAATTATTTTGTTTTGCTTTGAGAAGAAGACCTTTTAGTTAGACGAGACGAAAGGTTTGCATGCACGGCGGATTTGCAGAACGGGGAACGGTTGCGATGATACCGGGAGCATTGTCTCCTTCGACGATGAGTGCTGCTCTGAGGAGAGGGCCGCCTAACACGCCGCCGCACACGAGAGCTATCTGCTGAGCGAACATTCTCTCGAGATCGTTAGCTCAGCACGTAGCTCTCGTGTGCGCTGAACCTTTGCAGCGATTTCTGCCTCAAGAGGCCGTGAGACCAATATCTATCCTGTTTGATTTTGTTTCGCCTCTCGTGGATGAAGACTCATCGTGTGCGGCGACTTGAGCTACGTGCTGAGCAAAAATATATATATTTTTGGCAGCCATCACGTGAACAGAGCGTGCGCCTGTTATTTAGATATTGGTCTCACGGCCTCTTGAGGCAGAAATCTCACCCAAAGTTCAGCGCACGCGGTGAGCTACGTGCTGAGCTAACGACCTCGAGATATTTTTTGCTGAGCAGATAGCTCTCGTGTGCGGCGGCCTTCAACACGCCGCGGACCTGGGCCAATGAGTCCAGAAGGCTGACGACGTTCGGCGGTGAACTGATTCGGTTGCATTGGTTTTGAGCAACCCTCAGCCCCAAATCGGCCACGCAATTGTCTTCCGAAGCAGTCGCAATCAGCTGAATGTGGAAACCCCTCCCTCCCCCTCACCCAAACCCATCCGCAGATCCCGCAATGTCCACATTCTTGACACATTTCCGAGCTGCCTGAAAGCCCTCTCGATCGCTTACCTACAATCCTAAATAAAGGACCCAACGATGGAGGCACCACCACCACCATACACTCGGGGAAAGAAATGGGAAGACTGGACGGATATTGCGAGAGTACAAACCTCGGTGTTGCTGTTTTTTCCCCACCCGGATTTGGAGGGAGACTGGCGGCGCTTTTAAATTGGAATAGCTAAAAGCGCTGTATTGCCAATGGCCGTATCGACTCAGCACGGCCTTCGAAATGGACAACTACCATGCGCACTGCGCATGACGTTTTTATCCATATATGGTAACGGTCTCATCTGAGCATGGGACCCGGATCAGACCGCTACACCGGGCAATCTCCGGCCCGCACCTCTTTTTTCCGTAGGAGGGTTAGGGGCAATTTCCATTGAAAAAATGGTCCCAACGATGGAGGCAAAGCGACCAAAAAAAAAAAAAAAAACAGCGGAAGAGAGCCCGAAGTGCCCCGAATCGAAATGGCATCCGATTTGTCGTCGGCATCAATACAGCGTCCATAAGCCGATCGGCGCAGAGACACCAACTAAAAATACCCCCCTGAGGACTATCAAAACAAATAGGGTTAAAAAAGAAAAGAAAAAAGCCACCACCACCGCCATACACTCGGGGAAAGAAATGGGAAGACTGGACGCATATTGCGAGAGTACAAACCTCGGTGTTGCTGTTTGTTTTTTCCCCACCCGGATTTGGAGGGAGACTTAGCGGACACCAGTTGTGCGCGGCTGGCGGCGCTTTTAAATTGGAATAGCCCGTCCGCTGACGTCACCGCTTCTGTCGACGTCACGCGGGACAGCGAGGCTGAAGATTGGCACGGCGCGAGGGGGCGGGGGAAGGGGAGGGGAGGGGAGGGGAGGGGGAGGGGGAGGGGGAGGTGGAGGGGGAGGATTTCCTCCAGGCCGTCCGACCGATTGGGATCATTAGGAGCCTCTTAGGAGCCAAGCAGAAGGCACAATGCGACACAAATCCGGCCGATGATATCGCTTTCCATACAGTCGCGTAATAGCCAAAGCCAGTGATATTATATGACGCCAAGCAGTGAAGGCCGATAGTATCGCTTATCAATCACAATATGATGTCCAGCTTTGGCGCAGTGCTATAGCTCGGTATATCTGATAAGAATGTAACATCCAACTCGGCGTATGACTCTAGACATGAGTTATTCCTTTGTCTTGCGTGGAACAAACGAATGAATGGAAAACAAACCGGGAAATTTAAAATGCAACTGTTAAATTCAAGTTTAATCGTAATCAGTAGAGACCGACATTTTCCCACATATCTCATTAGAAAATGGGATTCTGTCGTCGGGAAATACTGCGGTCGTGGAAATCCAGTCATTTTTTAAAATGTTATTTTATACTATGCAATTTCGCCCAAAACAAGGCTATAAAGCCACTCTAGGTTCAAGGCTAATAAAGGAAGGAGATATGAAGGAAAGCTGGAGATAACATTGCTCTTAAAGCCCCTACACAACATTGGCAAGATCGAAAAACGTAAATGTTCACATATTTACATGAAACGTATACAGTTTGAAGATGGTTATGGTACAAACCTCGCACTGAAATATTTCTGTATAAAATGCTGCATTTTCTGGTGATCTAAACGATTTTTTTTCTCGGAACAATTCGTTGGATGTTGCATTTTCTCGAAGCAGATGAAGCGTTTTTTTCATTATTTTCTCGAGACTCGGTTGGCGGATTGAGCTGAAATGTTCACAGGTGTGCTACTTCATGCATATGTTGGATCAGACAACGTATGGATGCTACTCTTTGACGTCGACCAATGTTGCGTTATCCCTTTAAAGCAGGGCCGATCGTAAGAAGGTGGGAAACATGTCAGTTTAGATTTTTTTTTTATTCCACTGAGAGCGGAGATCCGACTACCTCAGATACCTTTGGACCTTATAGAGGGCAACATACGGTCTCGTATACGGTCTCCTCACTAGCAAGACTTGATGTACGTATGGAAGTACACCTCTAATGTGAGTGTATCGTATAAAAGACTGTCCAACGCTCGCAATTAGCTGGCAATTCCAGTGAGGTCCGCAGGTCGAGGCAGAACCCCAACGGGCCCGAAGACTAGTACCGGTGTAACTATCTCAGACGGGCTCCCGTGCTGAGTTGAGCCGTGACGTCACTGGCTCACCTGAGCACGTTGCAGCAACGTTCTCAGCTGCTCAGCGTGCTCAGATGAGTCAGTGAATCAAGCACGTAAGGGCGCCCTTCATTTGAATGTTGTTTATGATTTTCCGCGAACGAACACAGTTTGCTTTTGATTGTATGAAGTCAATCAATGCACCCTTATTACGGGGGAACAACAGTATTACTGTATCATTTCTTCCCCAATGTAAAACTGCAAGTTGTATGCCTAGGTACTAGGCTCCGTACTGAGCGAGTTGGTAAATAACTACAGGTCAACGAACGTGCCTGAAAGCACTGTATTGCCAATGGCCGTATCGACTCAGCACGGCCTTCGAAATGGACAACTACCATGCGCACTGCGCATGACGTTTGTATCCAGATATGGTAACGGTCTCATCTGAGCATGGGACCCGGATCAGACCGCTACACCGGGCAATCTCCGGCCCGCACCTTTTTTGTTCCGTAGGAGGGTTAGGGGCAATTTTCATTGAAAAACTTGAATGGGCGTGTCGAATTGTTTTTATAAAGAAAATTGCGACAGAACAAAACGCGACACGCCCATTTATGACAATTGCCCCTAACCCTCCTACGAAAAGAAATTACGCGGCCCGCACCCATCACCGTGCAAGCCGAGCGCTTTTGGCGTGCAGCCATTCACCACCAGAGCGCCGGGGAGCGGAATGAATCGGACCGTCTCGTCTCCCCCGACATCCCGGTTCGCTTTATAGGATCCTGCATAATGATCGTCTGCAGCGGAAGTCGGTGATCAAATAGGTGGCAGAAACTACAGGATTACGGAAAAGCCCATAGGTTATCGTGTCAGGTTTCAGCTTCACAGGGGCGACGCCTACACGGTGTATCGCACACCATAATACCTCAGTGGTATGCCGCCTTGCTGTAGATCTGCTCTATAGTAATAACTCATTTGATATCCGTCAGCTAATGACCTCTCACAGGAAAAGCCGTTGGCTATTTTTCTCTTCGGGAGAGGAACGAGACAAACCGTCTCAAACAGATCTCCTGGCGACGGGCAGTGTGCGCCTGAACCGTTGAGTTACCGGTTCTTTTCGTAGCCATACTACATTCCACAAGAGACGATTTGCATGGTGTCACAGCAAACAATGCAGCAAGACAAACCCGTCTGCACAAGTGCAATAATAATTATGACCTTCCTGGAGAGGTACTGCCCGATAGAAGAGCAATTACGGAAACTCAGCCAAAGTCGTATCGCACAAGCCAACCGTTGACTGACACGCTGACACACTCCGACCGATAGTATTGGGATAAAATTTCATTCGATACCATGGTATCGGTCGCTGAATTTCTGGATTTTCGAAATCTGTGATGCGCTATCAAATTCGGCTTGGTCAGCGACACCATTGCCAAGTCTCCCTTTTTATGAAAGTTTGGAGGAAATAGCGCCAGTGTCTTTTAAAAGAGTCCGTGTAAAATGCTTAGTAAGAGAAAGAGGGAGAAAGAGGATGAGCGAGTGAGGCGGCGAGAGAAAGAGAGCGAGGAAGAGAGAAACCGAGAATGAGGAAAGGGAGGACAATAGAGAGGGCAGTGGGGAGAGAGGGAGGGAGAGAGAGGGTAGTAGACAGAGAGAGAGTGACAGAGATATAGTGAGAGTCGGAGAGAGACAGAGAGAGGCAGGGAGAGACAGTGAGAGGCCAGGCAAATATACAGGCAGAGCTGATAGAGGCAGAGAGAGGACGATAGAGGCAGAGAAAGAATAGTGCAGTTTCGAAACCAACTAAACATAGGCCATTGCTTGGCTCATTGCATAGGAACCTGACACTATATACCTATTACAGTACCTCTACTACCCAGTGTGAATATAAATGGGGACTGACTGTATGTACTGGATATATGCAGTCCAATCAGTTTACCTCTGTGGTATCAGCTGATTAAACACCAACATGATGATTTAATACCGGTAAAAAAACACAGCCATGCTCAGACACGTATACCTGGGCGCACGGCAGGCCCACGTGTAAGTTTTCTTTTTCAAGTTTGAGCCGCGGTATACAGCTGTAAGCTATAGTTAAGTACAGCGGGCTAATTCTGTTATACCAAAGAGCTCTTGGTGTAGCTCCACGGTAGAACAGCACGCGCTGGCCTTGTGCACGGCCTATCAATGTGGGCCCGGGGCGTTTCTGGGAAGCCCTTGTGCTGCAGAGAGCCCCATCGCTTTGTGTAATGACACGAACCCGCTCGCTACTGAGACTAGACGGTGGAGAAGCGTGATCGAAAGCACGGCGATTCCGATGCCACGTCGTAACGATGATATACGGCTGCAACCTCTGGTCTCTCCTTGTATTACCTGAGCGCCCTCGTACGCCTATGGCCCGGAGATATTGTGGAAGTTAATAGCTCAGTGTTTTTTAACTGGCGCTCTCCCCCACAGCGAAGAAAGTTTGGGAAGGCCACCAACCAAGCTAGGGATGGATAGCTCAGGTGGTTATGGAGGCCTGGTTGAATGAAGGTTGAAATCAAGTTCTTTTTTTTGATAAATTACACCTGTGAGTGCTTACTATAGTGTCTCATATTCGATATTGCTGACATTGGCGCTGCTGCTATCCGTTGTTGCTTATTCCGATTGAGCCCCTTGGCATTTGAGTTGATTGATCACTCGCAATTAATACCATTCCCCCTTCCCCCAGCGTCCAACTGAACCCAATTAAGTCACATGTCCACATATCCCTCCTTGGTCAGCGCTGCTGCAGGGTCCCATGAGTCGGCCCGGCGATCCGGCCTTTTCCAAGCAAGGTATAGATTCGATCACGCCCAACAGACCCCTTTAAATGACATCCCAAATTTGGACAACGGGTTTTAAAGTAAAACTGGAACAACGCCGCTGATATTTGAGCCAAAGGCTTCTCCCGTTCAGATCACTCCCCCCCCCCCTCCCCGTAAATGTCATGCTCGCGCCGGTGCTCAGGTATAGCATGGGTGGTCACCTTTCGGAGAAAAAAATGGTGCCGCGGGGTACTTCAGTTTCTGGCGTGTGTACGCGTGCCACGGCGGACTCGCTCTTTGTTTTTTTTGGGTGGCGTTCGTGGTCGGTCGGGGGAGGGCTGGCGTGGTGCGTGGGGTTCGGGTCGGGGGAGGATGCTGCATGCCTGTTAACGTCTTTCCTCGGAGTTTATACACGTGTGGTCGAGTGGGATCGCTTGGGGCGATGACGGGCGCTATCTGGGGTAACCCCCCCCCCCTCCTTCCCCTCCTCCCCTGACTGGTGCATAGACGAAGAGCACGGTCATTTTCGGAAGGATACACTCGTCTGGTTTTCGTGGGGCTTCCCGAGATGAGATCGATCGATCGCTCACGATGGGCAGTTTCGCTTTCCCCAAAAAACAGCGGTATAATGACTGGGCCTTCAGTCTGAGCTTCCCTGGAGATAGACAGGCGGTTAATGGTTATAGATGCTTCTGACTGGCGCCCCACCCCGGTAAAGACTATAGCTGACTATTTGGGACCGCCACCGTCCATCCAAAGGGTTGGAAAGCTCAGATGGGAGAGCGCTGATACGTTAATCCAGAGGTCTCGGGTTCGACTCTCGCCTCTAGTCAAACTTTTCTTTGGCATTTTTCAGAAAATGAGCTAGCCTTTATCAAACCAAACGAGGATCCTATAATAACCCTACGACTGGTGATCTATCTTGGGCCAATTTCACTGACCTAACTAACTCGTACATATAGTATACAAACAATGTTGCAAACTGCTTAATACTGGCTTAAATACTGACCGAAATAAAGATCTCGAAATTGTCGATGACTTGACATTTTGATCCGAGCTGGACATTTCTTTGAAAGAGAGGCCGTGCTCCAATTGGGACGTCAGATACTCTGTAGGTCCTCTTTTCGAAGGCATGCCAAGTTGCAATTGAGGGAACAGATTAAGGACTCTCTCTCTCTCTCTCTCTCTCTCTCTCATTCTTTCTCTCCTCCGAAGACTTGGTCTCTTCTAGTATAAAGTTCCGAACGCAGCGCTCGGGCAACATTTTCCAAGAACTCGGAAGACGATGCAGCTGATAAACGGTCGTTGCACCCCCCCCCCCCAAAAATAATAAATCAGTGGACTGGATTAGGATTGCCGGAGCTAATTGCTCCGCCACAGTGGGTAGTCAGAATTTGATGGTCCAGCGAGCATTCATCATGCACCGCTTTCCCCCTGCCCCACTCCCTCGGCTCCTCCCCTCCTCTCTCCTCTCCTCACCCGCGGGCGGTCCCGTCCCGTCCCGTCCCGTCCCGTCCCGTCCCGTCCAGTCCCGTCCCGTCCCGTCCCGTCCCGTCCCGTCCCGTCCCTTTCATCACTCCCTCAGAAACGGCGGGATAAACTGAGGAGAGACAACAGACTGTGTCATGACCAAGGGTTATCACACTATAGGGGTGTATGGTAGAGTGGAGCATGGCCAATTTCATCTGCCGTACGGGAGTCCGCGGAGAGCTGTGAATTGCGGTTTCTCGGGAAGGTGATGAAATCCCCGCGGACAGATGTAGTGATAACATTGTAGTGCGTATGTATATGATATACTCCAGCAGAGCGGAAGTGATCAGAAAACCGACGTGGGAAATAATTTCTTGGTCGCACACAGAAAAAAAACAGATGGTTTGATAGGCTTTAACGCCATGTGCATAACTACTGGGTACAGTCAGCTTAGCACGAAAAGTGTGTCTTGCCTTAACCTCATGTGATGTGATTTTGTTTTTCTGACTCTTATTCCACCGTTCTTTTGTTCACTTTGTCATGAAACAAAAGTTTTGTTTGGCAAGCATTGTCTGAATGAAGCATGACTTTGTTTCGCTTAAAGGCCAACACAACATTGGTAAGATCTAAAAACAGAAATGTTCACAGATGTACATGGAACGTATACAGTTTGAAAATGGTTATAATAGAAACCTCTCACTGAAATATTTCTGCCTAAAATGTTGTATTTTGGGAGAAATGGTTTACGTTTCACCGAGATCTAAACTATTAATTTTTCGGAACAGTACGGCGTTGAATGCTGCATTTTCGCAAAACAAACATATAAAGCGGTTTTCACGATTTCCTCGAGACTCGGTCGGCGGATTGAGCTGAAATTTTCACAGGTGTGCTATTTCACGCATATATTGGATCGGACAAAGTACGGATGCTATTCTTTGACCTCGACCAATGTTGTGGGGTGTTGAAGGGTGTTGGTGCTTAAAATAATAATAATAATATTTAATTTATATATCGCTTTTTCCATAACATGTTCAAGAGCACATTACAATATCAAAAGACATCTACAAGAGTATAGTTAGACCTAAAATACAACAACATGTAAATTGTTTACAAGACATTACAAAAACACATACAATATCATTAATTAGAACATTATAATTATTGTTAAGATTAAACACACCCAAAATATTACAACCGCCTACAGTTTTCCAATTAATATAATACTTTTTTTAAGACAAGTTTTTAACATTGATTTAAAAGTGACAACACTGGCAGTATGTCTAATTTGACATGGAAGTTTATTCCAGAGATGAGGTGCACAATACTCAAAGGCTCGATCCCCAATGGGCGGCCTTACCCCGACCCGCGGGATAATTGAGAAAGGCACCGTCACCAGAACTACGAAGATGGTAACGGGTCCGAGACTTTACAGAAACAAGCTGAGTTAAGTGTTGTGGAGCCAGTTCATGTAAGACTTTGTATGTTATCAGCAAAAATTTGAATTCAATTCTAGACCGAACAGGAAGCCAATCCAATTCAATGAGAAGAGGAGTGATTCCATAAAATGTTAATGTATTATAAATGACTTTGGCCCCTATAGTCTTCTTAGCTCTTTAAACATGTTCTGGATTGTTCTCTCATACCGCCTTGACTTTGCCTTGATTGAATTTACAATCGCGCCTTTTCCACTCCTCCCCCCCAAAAAAAACCCACCCCAAAACCGCCGTGACCTCCTCTCTCAGTCCCGTTACATGATATGAACGCCGGATGGAGGTGCAAGAGCACCACGTGCGGGTTGGCGGGAGAATGTTGAAGTGGTTGAATGGGCCGGCGGCCGGGGCCGGCTGGGGCGAGTTGGTGAAAGCTCGTTGGGGGTATATATATACGAGTGTGTCACGTTTGCCCGAATGACGAAGGGATCTCATTACTGGTCTTACGTACATGCATCATGGGCAGACCGCGCCACCGTATGGGTACGGTGGCCTCGACGAGCCATCCCCCCACTTCCTTTATTTTTAAAGTCAAACCGTCCATGAATACCGACCTTCGGACTTCCGAACGGTTTGAGGATTAGAGGGAAAATACCTTGCAATATTGAATGCGGCCAGGATTTTTGCAAGTGGTAAATTTCTCCATTTGTTATGTTGCCGCTAAGTTTTTTGTCCGTTAGTCTCTTTGCGGTTATTCGTGGAGTAGCTGATTTGCGTCGCTACCAGGTCGATCTTTGTCCCGTTCGAATCTTTGGCAGCGCGTTTTATTTTGCTGAATGTATTGCTACATGTTATGCACGATCTCTTACTTTGCATAGAATTCGAATCACGGGCTGTTATCTAGCCAATAGCATCGAGGCATACGTCTCGCACGCGAGCGCGGGAATGTTTGATTCGTGTCAGTCTTGGTCACGTCGTCGAAACCTGTGAAGACTGTAAGTTTCGTTCAACTTATTTTCGTGTAATGCAAAACTGGTCGCACTAGTGCATGCTGTAATTTATATTCGTCGGATAGCGTGTGATTTGTATTTTTAGAAATACCCATCAAGCAAGGAAATTCATGAGCAATTTCTGCGAATTTGTAGGAAAGATGCCGTTTTCGAGAAAGGAGGAATCGTCCGCGGACTAACGTTGGGACAACGGTGCCCCTTTTACAAATACCACCCTCTATGTCAGAAACAAATGAGCATATGAAATCCTTTCCACTGTTTTCTCATGACGTGGTGGACGGATTGAGCCGAAGACAGAGTATGTGTGTTATTCTTTGGTCTTCGCAGACGGCGTTCCCCCACCTTTAAAGCCCATACATAACATCGGTACGATCGAAATAATTTTTTTCACAGATTTACATGAAATAGGCCTAGTACAGTTTGAAGATGGTTATGGTAGAAACCTCGAACTGAATTATCTCTGGCTAAAATGCTGTATTTTTGTTTAGAAAAGAGTAAATAAATCGTTTACGTCTCACCCCTATAGATCTAAACGATAGCTCGGAACAATTGTCCGGAACGTTGAATGCTGCATTTTTGCGAAACAAATGAAGCGGTTTTCACTATTTTCTCGAGACTCGGTTGGCGGATTGAGCTAATTAAATTCACGGGTGTGCTATTTCATGCATTTGTTGGATCAGACAACGTATTATGGATGCTATTCTGTGACCTCGACCAATGTTGTGTTATCCCTTTAAAACACCGCCAGGAATTGTGCCGAGGCCCTGCAGTGGGTTAGAGTACAATCCTCCAAGGCGAGACATCCGAGCTCCTTACACGAACGTGCACTTCGTGCGACCGTGACGTCACTGCCATGCAGCACCGTGCAATGAGCAAGGCTACTTACTAGCTTAAAGATGACCATAGGGTTTGCGGTGATCTCGTGGAAAGGGTTGCTCTCTTGTGACTGAGTTTGGTTCTGGAAAGAACCGGAAATCTTCAGGTTTCTTTCAGGACCCCAATCATTCACTCCCAAAAGATCAAACCCTTTTTACACGGTGTCAATGCAAACCTCCTTTCGTGCAGCACATAATGGTTTCAACCTTAGTGACGGCATCGTGTAAACAAAGCGTTACCTACCACAGTGTGTCGCCAAACGTGCCTTGTCCGTCTGGTCTCCCTTGTCAACTACTCCACAGTACGGCAAAGATTGACCATGCTTCGGCCGTCTCCCCGAGGCACGCCAACCGGAGTACAAACCACCATCTAATGCTAATGGTCTACTACGTCACACGTCACATTAGTAATGCACCCTTCGGCACAGCTGGCATTCTTCTTGGTTTTTCTTTTTCATTCGGGAATGAAAGACGCACGCACTGAAAACGCACAGACACACACACACAAAATAGATCACAATAGCGAGTCGCTTGTTATACTGTATATCATAAACAGGACGCTGAGATATCATACGGGTCGCTTCATATTGATTTCTCCCCAGACTGCGAATCTAATCACTGCTGGTGTTTTCCCGCGCTTTTTTTTTTCTTCTTCTTCTTCTTCTTCTTCTTCTTCTCTCATTCCTGCCGGCGTGATCTGACGTCAGTCATTTGTCAAGAGAACTCGGCCAAGATGCGAGAGCGGCCGGCGGAGGAGGAGAGGGCGGGGGAGAGTTATAGCTCGAGCGGAGCGCAGACGTGTATCGTCTGATAGACGAGGAAGACAAACAACTTGGTTATTTTTTAGGCGGAGGGAGGGGGGGGGGGAGAAACGGGGGGGGGCGCCGTAGGTGTGACTGCCCGATCAGTGATTTTATCTGAGCGATGGCTGAGATGCCCCTCTGGGTACGGGGGGAGCTGCACCGATTTGGACGGCCTCGGTGTCCTTGATTTAGGGACACGGTGATCACACCCGTCATGGTCATCACCGGGTACACCGTCCAACCTTGCGGCTCGAGGCGCTACCAGATCAGCTCCCTAATTCATTTGATTATAAATCAGAAGGCATGCGACACACCGACCGGTCGGGCCGTTCGAGGAGAAAAACAAACGACAGTTTCCCAAACCCAACCCCGCCCCTCACCGTTCCCCCGTTCTCTCATCAGCAACCCTTGCTCCTTCTGCGTCCCTCGACGAGTTCACCCGAAAGTCGCCCCAGAACTCCGTCCCTGTCTCTCCACCCCTCTCCCTACCCCCCTCAAAACGCCCACCCAACCCCGTCTGCTCTTTCGCACCCCACCCACACACACATACACACTGGAGCGAGAGCCGTCATATCTACGGGCGATGAGGAGAAGGGGTGATGAGAGGGAGAGAGAGAGAGAGAGGGGGGAGAGAGGAGAGAAAGAGAGAGAGAGAGGGGGGAGAGGAGAGAAAGAGAGAGAGAGAGAAAGAGAGAGAGAGAGAGAGAGAGAGGAAGGGGGAGAGAGATAGAGAGAGATAGAGAGAGATAGAGAGAGAGAGAGAGAGAGGAGAGAGGGAGAGAGAGAGAGAGAGGAGAGAGAGAGAGAGAGAGAGAGAGAGAGAGGGGGAGAGGAGAGAGAGAGAGAGGGGGGAGAGGAGAGGGTGGGGGAGAATGATTGGAGATTGTGTTATGAATCAATGAGGCCTGCGGAGTGGACAGAATTTCATCAGTGTTCATCCGGCAGACATGTTTTCCCTCCTTAATATGAAGAAAATTGATTTGCTGATTGGGGGGGGGGCAGGACGGGGTGGTGGGACGGGAGGGAGGGGAGATCACAATGCACCAAAAATGTCAACATTTGCTTATCCGACCACTACGGTAGTTATTTACACTGAAAGCGCAGCGGGATGATAGCGCCCCGCATCCTCTCCTACACGGGGAGTCATGAAACGTCTTTTTTTCATTCAGCGAAGATTTGGGCCAAGATATATCCCAATCTCATGCTTTAATGCTTCCCCGGAAAAACATCACATTGTTAAGTGATAGCCCCGGCTACCGATTTCCGATGGAATGCAATCCACGTCCAGGGCTTGAATTCCTTTGGGGGGAGCGAGGGAGGACGAGGATGGGGTGGCAAGGGGATGGAAAGAGGGAGAAGAAAGAAGAGAGAGATAGAGATAGCGAGACAGAGAGAGAGAAAGACATTACGGAGAGAGATGGGGAGATCGAGATGGTGAGAGCGAGATGGGGAGAGAGATGGGGGAGAGAGGGGTAGAGAGAGAGACAAAGAGAGGGAGAAATACATGATGATGGAGAGAGACAGGGAGAGCGAGATAGTGAGAGCGAGATGTGGAGAGAGGGGGAGAGTGGTAGACAGAGAAGGAGAGCGAGAGGGAAGGAGAGAGACAGGGAGAGAGAGATGGAGAGAGACAGGGAGGGAGACAGGAAGAGACATGGAGAGAGGGAGGGAGAGAGACATGGAGAGAGGGAGAGAGACAGGGAGGGAGACAAGGAGAGAGGGAGGGAGAGAGACAGGGAGGGAGACAGTGAGAGACATGGAGAGAGGGAGAGAAACAGAGAGAGAGAGACAGAGAGAGACAGGGATAGAGACAGGGAGAGAGTGAGGGAGAGAGACAGGAAGGAGACACAGAGAGATATGGAGAGAGGGAGGGATGCAGGGGGAGACAGAGAGAAATGGAGAGAGGAGGGAGAGAGACAGCGAGGGAGACACAGAGAGACAGTGAGAGATAGAGGGAAAGAGAGAGGGAGAGAGGGACGCATGGAGGAAAAGAGACAGGGAAAGAGAGAGAGAAGAGCGAAAGCGAAAGAGACAGGGAGAGAGGGAGGGATCGGAGAAACAGTGAGAGAGAGAGGGGGAGAGAGGGAGAGGGAGGGAGACAGAGAGACAGGGAGAGAGGGGGAGGGAGGGAGAGAAGGAGAGGGAGAGAAGGAGAGGGAGAGACAGGGAGAGAGATGGGGCACCTTCGTCATAAGGTGGTGAAAACAGCAGTGGCTGCAGCTGTGGTCCAAAATTCTACGCCGATTTTTTTTTCTGATTTGTAGCTATAGCAGGTATAAGAACGCTTACACATTTCTTGTTTATGTAAGTTTTCTATCATACCATTTTATATAACGGTTCAATTAGGAGGTGAATCTCCAAGATTAATGAGACTGCCGTTAGGACATGGGCTAACGATTGACGGCTTAGCAGTGCTATGGCATCATGGAGTCCACCCATCGGTTCATCCAATCTTTCAATCCTTCCATCCTTCCCTCAATCCGTCCATCCATCCAATCATCCATCCCTCCACTCGTCCATAGATCAATCCCTCGTCCTCTTCTTCCTCCTCTTCTGCTTAATGCATTTGGACGTCGCGGCCCATTCCCCCCCCCTGCTGCAAAATTGTAACTCGGATGATTTGTCCTTTACACTAACAACTGCATTCGGTCGGCGTTTTAACCCTCGAAGACCCGGGAGCAGATTCCGCCCCCCCCTTTTTTTGTATAGCGTCTCACCGATTTTTTTTCTTCTGCGTTTTCGGCAATCTTTTTAGGCACAGTTTGACACCAATTTTATCAAAATTATAGTTGCCGTTCTCTGACAATGAAAAGGGTTAAGGTTTAAGTTAAGGGTTATGGTATAGCTTGACGGACATTTTTTCCATTGACTTACACTACATAAAAGCTTAGCATCCAAGGTGCATAGGGTATTTTTATTTTTTCAGGATTCTTTGACATTCTCAGCTCATTAATATTGCTGCATGCAATTATTGGTTCTTTGTGTTTCATTATCATTGTCAGATTTATGCAAATTGGGGAAATTCAATAAAGAAATCAATAACAAAATGGATAATCAATGAGCTATAATTAGACCAAACATTTTTTTTCAAATGAAATTTTACACAAATGTTCATTATGTAATTTTCTATCACCCTGCAAAATATCCTTTGAATCCATCATTCAACGACTGAGATCTGACGCCCCCCCCCCCCCCGCTGTGAGATGGTCGAAATAACCTGGCTCTTTGAGGGTTAACGAGTATAGGTCAAAATGTGGATACGGCCCACACGCCCACAACCCACGCGCCATCCCCTTTGTGCTTTCGTTATTACCCAAGCCATCGTAGTTCGTCTCACGTCGACACTCAGGCCGTACAACTGACGTATTCATCCATTTTTCCTCATGCAAAATCGCACAAAACAAGGCTATAAAAGCCACTCAAGGTTACGGGCTAAGGACAGAACGAGATAGGGAGGAACTCACAAGGGATTCGGGAAGGCTGTCCGTCCCCAGGCTCCGTCCTTTATCAAAGAGCTTGATAATTCGACAAAGCAGTGGCCTAATAACGTCCTTCTCCGAGAAAGAGAGAATGGGAGAAATCGTGTTGCTAAGCGACAAGGTCACATAGAGGTGAACCTGAAAGCGTAGTGATATTATCTTGCACTCCTTGGTTTTAACTTGCCTGTTTACAAATAGAACGCTTGGACCGGGATTGGGGAAAAAAACTAACCTATTTCCTGCCGATTCGTTCCTAGTTACCGGACACTCGGAGCGCGGGGGGAACATCATAGCATGTGCGATTTCCAGAGAACGCGGATATTGTATACGGTTGCAGTCCGTTTGTGTTTTGTCACCAGCCCTCTTCGGAAGCCAACCGGGGGGGGGGGTCTAGTCCAGAAGGAGTAGCCCCCTCGGCAGCAGTGCCTCCCCGAAAGTGGGTTACTCTTGAAATCTCATCCGTGTGCAAGATGACCCGAACTCAAGCCGAGCACCAATCTTAAGTGTTAGACGATCATAGTAACGGCAGACGGCAGAGCCCCGGGTATCGGGTCTGACCCGACTGGATGGCACGGGACACGGGGATCGATCGGCTCCGACGGCCTGGGGAGGGCCGACGATTTGGCCCAGAAATGACCGGCTCTCGGCGAGAAAGGGAAAGGGCTACATCTGACACGATGGTAAGGGGACTGGATCTGATCCGAATGGCATAAATGGTCCGCATGGATTGCTCATCTGACCCGGATGGATCGCATCTGACCCGGATGAGTCGCATCTGACCCAAATGAGTCGCATCTGACCCGATTGAATCGCTAATCTGACCCGAATGAATCGCTAATCTGACCCGAATGAATCACTCATCTGACCCACATGGATCGCATCTGACCCGAATGAATCGGATCTGACCCAGATGAATCGCATCTGACCCGATTGAATCGCTAATTTGACCCGAATGAATCACTAATCTGACCCGAATGAATCGCTAATCTGACCCGAATGAATCACTAATCTGACCCGAATGAATCGCTAATCTGACCCCGATTGAATCGCTAATCTGACCCGAATGAATCGCTAATCTGACCCCGATTGAATCGCTAATCTGACCCGAATGAATCGCTAATCTGACCCGATTGAATCGCTAATCTGACCCGAATGAATCGCTAATCTGACCCACATGGATCGCATCTGACCCGAATGAATCGGATCTGACCCGAATTAGTCGGATCTGACCCGTATTCACCGGATCTGACCCATATTAATCGCTCGTCAAACCCGAATGAATCGGATATCTGACAGGAATTAATCGGATCTGACCCGAATTAATCAGATGTGACCTAAATTAATCACTCATCTGATCCGAATGAATTGGATCTGACCCAAATGAATTGCTCAACTGACCCGAATTAATCAGATCTGACCCGAATTAATCAGATCTGACCCGAATTAATCAGATCTGACCCGAATTAATCAGATCTGACCCGAATTAATCGCTCATCTGACCCTCATCTGACCCGGATCGGACCTGCATGGATTTCTCAGTGGATGTGATCCCGAGTGACCTTTTTTCATTCTGATATTACAGGGCAATACGATGTCGGCAAAACTGTCGTCAGCGCGAAATAAAAAAACCTCATATACCAATTTTTACAGTACAAATTCAATCCTGTTTTTGTTTTCCTAATTCCTCTCTGGGGATTCCCATCGAACACGAGATGCTGTTTATGCAAGGACGCGAACATCTTATAGAACCAAACGACCTCAGCCGCCATCAATATTCAGCCTGTCTCATTCAGTTATGCCTATTATTATTATTCTTTCATCTCCATTCCTTTCTCCTGCATTAGAGACCGACAGGCCGTGTGTGCGCGTATAGCGGGAGCCGCGTCCACCGACAATCGTCCGGTCGTGCCAGCAGTTGATGCAAGTGCGTAGAGAGGCCGTGCGCGAGTGCGGACGGCCCTTCTGGTAGCTAAGCGTCCCCTCCCCCCTCCCCCTCCGCCTCTTCTCTCCGATCGATCGTTGGCCGTGCGGTGTATGCAGTAGGGGGCGCCTTGCATCATCCCCGAGTCGACCAGTGTAGCGCCAGACGTCGTACACGCCACACGCACCGCTCGCACCGGCATGGAATTTACGGGAGCGCTGGCCTAGCCCGACCACACACACACGAGACCCCGCCCGGTGGTTTTGTGATATATATTTGTGGGCTTTCCTTTCTTTTCCCTGTCATCCCGGCGACTTCCCTCGGCTAAGCACCGTTTACCGTTGGACCGTCAATATGCCGCTAGTGCTTGTTTCTCGGGGACGGGGAGGAGGATAGATTCCTTGACCGTCGGCAAGAGGCGACTGGGAAGACGTGACGCAGGACAACCGCTGTCGTCGAATCAGGTAAGACCAACTCAACTTTCACCACAGCCATCACGAGGCGCCCTTCTTTTTTTCTTATATATATATTTTTTCAACCGATCCAGTTCGACAGAGCTTTCGTTGCCTGCGCGTTGCGCCGGCTAACCGCGGTGGACCCCAGAGCCTTCAAACTGTCGTCTTTCTGTCGGTGGGGGTGTAGTCTCTCCCCTGTCAAGTTTCAATCGGGATCATTCTTTTCTGACCATCATCCTTGGTGCCGACACGGCTCGCTCTATGGGAACATTTGTTTTAACCCGGAGATGTTCAGCGCCTGCTCGTGTCACGCGTGTCGCTCTTTACAGTCATCGCCGTCCACAGAGGGATCTTACACCGTCTGGGTTGCATGGAATAACAAGAAAACACATTCTGCTTGAATTGAAAACCCTTGGTATAAACCGGTTCGCCGGTTCGAATGTGTGTGGAGAGTGTGGGAACGAGTATCCTTCCCGTGAGAGAGGTGGGGAGAGAGGGGGAAAGAGAGAGGTGTAAGAGAGAGGGGAGAGGAAGGAGGGAGAGAAGGAGAGAGAGAAGGAGGGAGAGAGAGAGGGAGGGATGGAGAAAGAAAGAGAGAGGGGGTGAAGAGAGAGAGGGAGAGAGAGAAGGAGGGGGAGAGAGGGAGAGGAGAGAGAGGGAGGAGGGAGGGAGAGGAGAGAGAGGGAGGAGGGGCGACAGAGGAGAGAGGGAGAGAGGGAGAGAGGAGAGATAGGGGAGATGAGAAAGAGGGAATGAAGGATAGAGAAAGAGAAGTGAGGAGAGAGGGGGAGGGAGACAGAGATGGGAAAGAGAGAAAGATAGGGGAGCGAGAGAGGGAGGGAGAGAGAAGAGATGATAAAGAGGGAGATGTGGAGAGAGAAATGGGTAAAGAGAAAGAGAGATGAATGATCGAGAGGAGAGAGAGGGGAGAGGGAGAAAGAGAGGGAGGGGGGCCTGTCCCCTTCATCCCTTCTTTTTTTATCTTGGTATTTCACCGATTGTATGCATGGCCTTGGTGTCGATCAAATGGCGGGAGCAGCTACGGTGAAGAGCCGGGAAATGGCAGAACGTTCGATGGCTTATCCATTATAGCGACGACCGGAAGTGCAGAGATGCGCCCGGAGATCTCCACTTTTGGGAGTGGGGATTCAGCCCCGTGTGGGGGTGGGGATTCACCCCGTGTGGGAGTGGGGATTCAGCCCCGTGTGGGGGTGGGGATTCACCCCCGTGTGGGAGTGGGGATTCAGCCCCGTGTGGGAGTGGGGATTCAGCCCCGTGTGGGGGTGGGGATTCAGCCCCGTGTGGGGGTGGGGATTCAGCCCCGTGTGGGAGTGGGGATTCAGCCCCGTGTGGGAGTGGGGATTCACCCCCGTGTGGGAGTGGGGATTCAGCCCCGTGTGGGGGTGGGGATTCACCCCCGTGTGGGAGTGGGGATTCAGCCCGTGTTGGAGTGGGGATTCACCCCCGTGTGGGGGTGGGGATTCAGCCCCGTGTGGGAGTGGGGATTCACCCCCGTGTGGGAGTGGGGATTCAGCCCCGTGTGGGAGTGGGGATTCACTCCCGTGTGGGGGTGGGGATTCAGCCCCGTGTGGGAGTGGGGATTCACCCCGTGTGGGAGTGGGGATTCACCCCCGTGTGGGAGTGGGGATTCAGCCCCGTGTGGGAGTGGGGATTCACTCCCGTGTGGGGGTGGGGATTCAGCCCCGTGTGGGAGTGGGGATTCACCCCCGTGTGGGAGTGGGGATTCAGCCCCGTGTGGGAGTGGGGATTCAGCCCGTGTTGGAGTGGGGATTCAGCCCCGTGTGGGAGTGGGGATTCAGCCCCGTGTGGGGTGGGGATTCACCTCCGTGTGGGAGTGGGGATTCAACCCCGTGTGGGAGTGGGGATTCAGCCCGTGTGGATGCACCCCGTCTGTAGGCTCCCACCCTCTGTATGCCCATTCACGCGGCTCCTGAAATCCATGAAATCCATGGTAACCCGTCTTCTCCCATACAAATGGTTGCCGATGCTTTATTTCATTTTTGACATGTCGTGTATATATAGGCCTAGGGCTTGAAAAGAAAAATTGTATGACGAAGAGGAGCGGGCGGTACCATTTGAGAACTGATTATGGAAACATGATACGTCCATGGCTATCGATGGTCTCGTGTAATCCCACGTGATTAGCTTGTTAATGACATTTTCGAAAAATGTGCTCTGGTGTACGCCGACGAAAGCGGACGTGGCTGATTAAACATGTCCACCGATTGAGATCATTCCTATCGTCGTATGTAAAAAAAAAAATCGTATGTAAAAAAAAAAAATCCCGAGGAAATTGCAGTTGGTGGCATGAGTCATCAGATCAGGATTATCGGACTCGAATATAATGATGTGAATAATTATTGTTCCCTTAACCTTCCGAGCATCGCCTTTTGCGCACAACACCGCATCTCGTCATGAATTTCAGAATATTGTCAATGAAATGTTTTGGTCAAGAAAATGCATCTCGTCCGACCCTATGGCCGTTTTCGAAAATGTAGGCTTAGGCTTCGGCCATAGTTTATCTTACTCGTTATAATGTCACAGGCATCTATATAGAAACAAGCGTTTGCCCCCAGTTTCTTGGTGAATACTCTGTACCTCTCAAGCCAACGAACCTTCAAATTCGGTAACAAACCACGACCGAGATTTCGGCTTTTTTTTTCTTCAGACGGAGACGAAGCCCGAGCCTAAGCCGTCATTTCGAAAACGGCCTGTGATCCTTCAGAGGACCCACATGACCCCGATGAGTTCAAAGGTTAAGATAGGTTTAGGTTAAATTGTTTGATCTGCATGCAAAGCTGCCCTACTGTTCCGATCTAACTGCGCGTTCACGCTCGTCGAGGTATGGCCAAAAAATAGACTGCGCGCATGCCCGCCATTGGAGCCACAGGCCGGGGTTCGGCCGTGAATTACCGGTGGGACGACCCGGCGGGAATCTCCCCTTAAAATGTCCAGCAATCCTCGGGGGGGGATGGTGGAGCTGATCTTTCTCAAAAAAAAAAGACAAAAGAAAAGATGGCCAGCTTCAGGGGGCTAAGGTGTAGAGTCTGATCGAGCCAAGGAAGACGTGACACACGTGTACGAGGAGGACTTCTTACAAGGAAGAGATGTTGCCGGGTGTGAGTGACATATTGAATGAATTCTACCTCCGGGCTGCGCACAAATATTAAATCGACGGGTGTTGAGCAAACGCCACTGTAAAATAAAGCCACTTTCCATTTTACGTCCTGTTTCCAATTTTCCTCGTAGTTCAATGTCACAGCAGTGAAGCAGCTCTCTTTAATTTGCCTCTCACTTAAGGTCAACAACCTACCTCCCACACTAAAAATATCGATTTTGTTTTTGATTTTTTTTGAGGGGATGCTTTCGAAGCTCTGTGGATATTAATTTTCCTCCCGGCTAATGAATCCATTGAAGACGAGGGTGAATCGCGTTCCCGGTGCCCCTGGAAGATTTGGTTAAGAGTCGCCAGACACGTTGTCGTGGATGGTTCGAATAATGTAATCAAAATGCTTGAGTGGGCTGTGATAGTAACTATAGTGCTATAGCCGAGTCCTTATTGCCATCCGAGTCCGAGTCAGAGTCCTTGCTATCCGAGTCCGAGTCCGAGTCCTTTGCCATCCGAGTCCGAGTCCGAGTCCTTGCTATCCGAACCCGAGTCCGAGTCAGAGTCCTTGCTATCCGAACCCGAGTCCGAGTCCTTTGCCATCTGAACCCGAGTCAGAGTCCTTGCTATCCGAGTCCGAGTCCGAGTCCTTTGCCATCCGAGTCCGAGTCCGAGTCCGAGTCCGAGTCCGAGTCCTTGCTATCCGAACCCGAGTCCGAGTCCGAGTCCTTTGCCATCCGAGTCCGAGTCCGAGTCCTTGCTATCCGAGTCCGAGTCCGAGTCCTTTGCCATCCGAGTCCGAGTCCGAGTCCTTTGCCTCCGAGTCCGAGTCCGAGTCCTTTGCCATCCGAGTCCGAGTCCGAGTCCTTTGCCATCCGAGTCCGAGTCCGAGTCCGAGTCCGAGTCCGAGTCCTTGCTATCCGAGTCCGAGTCCTTTGCCATCCGAGTCCGAGTCCGAGTCCTTGCTATCCGAGTCCGAGTCCTTTGCCATCCGAGTCCAAGTCCGAGTCCTTTGCCATCCGAGTCCGAGTCCGAGTCCTTGCTATCCGAGTCCGAGTCCTTTGCCATCCGAGTCCAAGTCCGAGTCCTTGCTATCCGAGTCCGAGTCCGAGTCCTTTTTGAGTGCCTTTTTGAATGGTCACTTTCGAGGGGTTGTTATATTGTGTCTGGTACCAAATGAACGACCAAAGTCCCCTTGTACTATTTACAACAAAGTTCACACGGAAATGATTTTGATATCATTTGAAAGCTAATGGTATACTCTTTCACATCATTAGAAAATCTCAACATCTCAAAAGTGAGGGTTATTCCTCATTATACTGTGCCGGGTCACATATGCCGTCCCGTGACTTGAGCTTTCTTGTTAGATCTAAAAAAAAAACTACACCAAGGGCATCGTGGTGATTAAGGCAGCGCTCGCCGCGCCGGGGCCGTATACCGCGGTGCCTTGGTTCGTCCACGGTGAGAGCCGCTTTCGAAATTTCGCCGAAGAGGGCAAAATCGGGAATATCCTCTGCTCAGGGTCGTGGCGCTAACGAGGAAAGCGAATTATTCCGGACATGACATTCAATTCCATTTTTGGAGGCACCCATGGACAATCCCCGCTAAATAAAAAACCAAATATGAAAGGATGCCTGGGTAGACATAATACGGGGGGTTTTTTTGGCCAGAAGCAAAAACTGCAATTCATTGGCGATATTCCCTGCTGCATGGACCTAGAGCACTGCATGCTCAGTGCTTTGCCCGATTGCTGAAAACATACCAACATTATGTAATACGCGTACTTACCTATAAGCCGCGTTTCCACTGGACTTATTTTTGTTAAAGTAACCGAGACGATGGTTACTTTGACCAAAATAAGTCAAGTGGAAACGGCCCAGTCGAATTTCTCTCGGTTACTTTAACCGAATCCAATTGGTTACTTTTACCGAGCAACCTCTGCCCAGTAAAAGTGACCAGGTAAGTTTAACCGAGCCGATTAGTCCAGTGGAAACGCACCACTCGGTTAAACGCGACTCGGTAAAAAAACACATCCGGCCTATGGCGTAACACATACATGCACTCTGCAAAGCGTCTGCTTCATGTTGCGTGCTAAATGTACACACGTACACTGTGTATCCGACTGACACTTCACCTTCATGAGCCGTTATATTGCCAGCTCGGTTACTTTAACCATCGTCTCGGTTAAATTTGACTGACTCAAAAGTCCAAGTGGGAACGACGGTCAAATTTGACCATTATAAATTTAACCATCGTCTCGGTTAAATTTTAGTCCAGTGGAAACGCGGCTTATGATGCAACGCGATACACGACGGTATACAGGTTCGAATCCCACGCACCCAACTCGATGTCGGTGGTCCAGTGGTAAAGACGTCTGCTCTTAGCGAGCAGGAGTCACGGGTTCGAATCCCGGTCGACCGAGCATCCTGTATCTTCTCCCCGCGCAATTTGGATCGAAGCACTGAGAATGCAGTGATGATCATCCGGAAGCTTTAGGAAGAGACCATTCGCATGTTACCCCCATTGAACAATTATCATGAGGACATTTAAAATGCACGATTATACACGACATGAAAATACACGTACGCCGCGAGAAGCGATGATGACGTCGGATCCAATCCACGCGCATGCGTGTGCGTATAATAATTATGCAGACGCTATGACGTCACAGCGCCTCGATACCCAAAGTGATTTTCTTTTTTCTTTTTTAATCCGGAGACAGATCAAAGGAAACGTCAAAGGTTCCGTTTTTAATTTTCTTTCGCTCGCTTGATAATCTCGTCCTCGTCTTTGTCGTGGTTTTCGCCGTTGTTGTCGTTGTTGTTGCTGTTGCTGTTACTGCAGTTGTTGAAGCGGCTGTTGTTGTTGCTGCAGCTGCTGCTGTTGTTGGTGGTGCTATCAGTGCGTACTGAGAAGAAATGACACACTACATTGTGCGGGGTTTCACAGAACCCCTTGCACAAGTATACCTCTGCCGTCAATGTTTATCATTTCGACAATCCGCGTTCTCCAAATGAGTGGCTGCATATACAGCACAAGACTAGAATGAATGCTTATGAATACGGAAGTATGGTTGGTCTATGGAACGACTTCCGGAGTCTGAAATTATCATATACATTTTATGTATTATTTCCAAGAAATCGAAGTTCATCAAAAAATCGATGAGAGAATGTAAACGCGCAAAAATGAAGCAAATGTCGAGGGCCTGACGCTTCGATCCTTGTAGGACCTTTCTCAAAGGCAGAATGAGAAGGGGAAAACAGATAGGGAGGGAGAGGCAGAGGGATACAGGCTCCAGGAACGAAACGAAGGTGGGTAGATGGTGGACAGGCTAGCGGTGAGAATCAAATGAATGACGGGGGTTGGGTAAGAGATAACGGGGGGGGGGGGGAGATCAGAGGTAAAATATCAAAGAAAGAGGGGTGGAGGTATTGCACACAAAAACAAGATTATCAGCAAACAGGGAATATGGATCTATTGTAATACACGGCAGAAAGGTTTGTACAAGTATATGTATCATATTCCCTATTGGCATTTAATGCCTGTAGGCTAAATCTGACAAATTTCGATTCGAACTTAACCCATGCATTCAATGTTCGGCAAGTTCCCCTTTCACCTGGGCAGCCCACCCAACTACCGGCATTGGGAAACTGGGTTTACTTGAAGAACATTCTACACACGATTGTATGCACTCATACGGAATCACGGGTCAGTTTGGGGGACCGTCCAAAGTCACACGAAGTCCCCCTTAAAAGAAAAAAACCTTGAAGACCCAAATCAAGTGCACAAACATACAGCACGATCCGATGGTTGCGCGAGGTTTGTCTGGGTAAACAACGGTTGCGTTCCGAACGGTCTGCGTGCGGACGTGTGTGTGTGCGTTTTGTGCGGGGCGGGCGTGTATACGTATATGTTCGGCCGTGTGTTGACCGGCGAGGGGCACAGCGCGCCGTCCAGGGGAGGGAGGGGGGGGGGGATATACGTGCAGAGAAAACGATTGATGTTGTCTGTTGCCACTGTTAGGTGATCGCTGAAGTGGAAGGTTGAATTAATGCAATTTCTTTGACGGGGTTGTAGTTGTCAGCCGCGTCTAGCGTCTTGATGAAAATGCCGTGGACTCCGTGACCTCGCGCGGCCCGTGCCCAACAATAGGCGATGGTGGGTGTTGTTATTTTTTTTTTTTTCAGACGCCAGCGATTTCCTGCATAATTTGTCAATTTGTCAATTTGTCATATCAGTCAATAGCGCGTTGGGTTTTTTTTTCCGAGGGCGGGAGGCCATGGGGATGGAAGTACTGCTGGGTCGTTTGCGGTGAACGTCGGTCCCACCGAGTTTCGTGAAGGTTTCTTTTCAAACAAAGGGATTAGGACAAGGATTTAATAGGCCCAATACAACACCGGGAAGATCGGAAAACACCGATGTCCACAGATTTCCTTCTGCTTTACACAGTTTGTAAGATGGTCATGATGGAATCCTCATGTTGAAATCTTACGGTCTGTGGTGCTGTACTTCTCGAGAAATTCCTCAATCAATCATCGACAAATAGTTTATTACTTGCAAGTGATAAAATATTTCTTACACTACAGAACGGTGCGAAAACCGTAACGATTTTTTGCCCTTTTCTACTTTCTCAGATTACCATTTGAGCTAAACCTTCGCAGGATTTTGTTTTTTGGAATGTTATTGTTTAATGGTTTAATACACAAACTGTGGCAATATTTTTGACTTTTACCAATGTTGCATAGGGCCTTTAATTAAAGCCCCCTACGCAACATTGGTCGAGGTCAAAGAATAGCATCCATACGTTGTCTGATCCAACATATGACTTTCTGAACGGGTATAAGATTCCAAAACACAGTGCCGGGGAAACATCTATCTATCCCTTCCCTATCTTAGCGCCCCTCTCTCTCTACCTCTCATACTATCCACCTTTCTCTCTCCGTCTTCATCATAAATTCTCCTATCGATTCGACCTCGTACGGTTCGTGGTCGAGGGTCTCACCACGAGCGGGAGAACATCGCCGCAGAAACGCAAAGACTACAACAAGAAGGCAAACACAAAGCTCACGATTTGCAGTCTGCTGTTCGTTCTTCTTCCCGCCCGTGTAAGACCAGACAAGTTGGTCAAATTATGCACCCTTCACATCACGTGCACAGTTCCGTTCTGTTGAGTCGGCCCTTGGAATCTCTGTACTATGTGGTCGGCGAGAGGTGACGACATTGCACGTTTACCTGCGAGTGATTGATCGGGATGGGGAACTTTGAAGAAATAAAGAATATGCGACGAACCCACTCCGTTACCTTGACACGACTGAACGGACAAGAGAGGACAGGATGTTGTCCGTGCGACAATCAGAAGCAGTATTAATAATCATTCTGGCACACGAGGAAAAGGCGGGAAGTACATGCATGATGCGGCAGCCTTTGTTTGGATTCATAATGTCTCCCTCACGCAGCCCTCTTACGCACCAAGTAGGTCAGTGTCTGTCAGCACCGGACGAAATCCCACCCGCCGATTGATGCATCTTCCCGGGAGAAATTACGGAACGTGGCCGATTCTGAACATCTTCTTCTTGGAAAATGTTCTTGCCTTTTGGTCTGTTAAAAAGATTATCAGGGAATGCAAAAAAAAGAACACCCCCGCACACGTCGAGTTTGAGCTGTGTGTTTTCGATGGGAGGCAAGTCCAGGAAATACTTTTGGAAAGTACATCTTGAGGTTCACCGAGTCAGGGTGCAGTGTCTGGCCATATATATATACACACGTTGTTGGCAGTTCCCCCCATCTGTGCATAGACCGGGGCTCCATGATCCAACCCCCGTCCAATCCTCCTTAATCCGGCCCGGAATTATTCCCCCCCTCCCGGCGCGAGGGACGTCGTCAGTCAACTGGTGAAGGCTCGTGAGGCAGCTCCGCGGGCGATGGGGGTGGAATGGTTTGACGCTCGGTGGTAGGAAAGGGTAAATGTGATATATAGCCCACTGTTTGTGTGCGTTAGTGTCTGCGCTGTATTTCATCCCCTCTCAGCTTGTATATAATCCTTCTCCTTTATCTCCTTCTCCCCCTCCCCCTCCTTCTCCTCCTTCCCCTTTTCCTTCTTCTTCTCCTGCTCCTCCTTCTCCTTCTCCCCCTTCTCTTCCTCATTCTCCTTCTCCCCTTCTCCTCCTACTTATTCTCCTTCTCCACCTTCTCATTTTCCTTCTCCTGCTCCTTCTCCTTCTCCTCCTCCTTCTCCCTTCTCCTTCTCCTCCTTCTCCTGCTCCTTCTCCTCCTTCTCCTTCTCCTTCTCCTTCTCCTTCTCCTTCTCCTTCTCCTCCTCCTCCTCCTCCTTCTCCTCCTGCTTTTCCTTCTCCTTCTCCTCCTCCTCCTTCTCCTTCTCCACCTTCTCCGTTTCCTTCTCCTTCTCCTTCTCCCTCCCCTTCTCCTTTTCCTTCTCCTTTTCCTTTTCCTTCTCCTTTTCCTTCCCCTTCTCCTTCGCCTTCTCCTCCTTCTCTTCCTCCTTCTCCTCCTCCCTCCCCTTTTAATTTTCCTTCTACCTCTCCTCCTCCTTCTCCTTCTCCTTTTCATTTTCCTTCTACTTCTCCTCCTTCTCCTCCTCCTTCTCCTCCTTCTCCTCCTCATGCTCCTCCTCCTCCTCATTCTCCTTTTCCTTTTCCTTCTCCTCCTCCTTCTCCGTTTCCTTCTCCTTTTCCTTCTCCTTTTCCTTTTCCTTCTCCTTCTTCTCTTTCCTTTCGGTGGGACGCGTTGAACCGAATCCGCACGTACTTGTCGCGACCTCCCACGCCCTACGATCCATCCAAGGGTTTTTTCTAGGCAGGTCAGTCTCCCCCGCATTCCTCCGATTCTGACAGGACCGCTTCTCCCAACGGGAAAACCGTTCCATCTGACCTCTCCAGTCCGTGAGGGAATATCAAAGGCAAACAATTACGGTGAAGAAAACACGAGGATCCGGCAGTGTTGTCCACTGCAATAATCCCGAGGCCTTTGGTTGTGTGTTCCAATCGAAGAGGCCAGGTAATATTATAAGACATGGCCTTATGAACACAGGGAGGTCAAACGAAGTGTCATTACTACTCGTTGACATCGAGATACATTCCCAAAGGCAATAAGAGCAATTTCCATACAACTTTAATACAAGTGGATCAAGAGGGGACAGCGACCCATGTTGGCGCTGAAAGCTAGCTGTGTAAAAGGTTTTGGCATAAGGGCAAAAGAAGGCCACTGGCTAGGGTCATTCTTATTGTAATGACCCAATAATTAGATTCTATTGTTTACGCGCATTGATCCTATCCACGTTCCGTGTTCACCTATAGCGCCATGATGACGTAACTATGTAAAAAAAAAAAACCACAAAGGACTAGATGGAATTTGTTCCCATCAGTTTGGCAAGTGATCTTTAGCGTCCGAACACACTTAGACCCTCTGCCCTTTTGCCGGACACCCGACCCACGTCTTAGTCGAGGAGCACCGGCCCCAATACCTTCTCGGGCCCGATTAGTTCGGTCACACTAATTGGCGTTAACGCGGCGTCAACGCACCCACATTGCATTCAAAATTACCAAAAGCAGTAGCAGACTTTTTATCATCGGCCAAAACATTTTTTTTTTGGCTTGAAAAAAGAAGAAGAGATGAGGCTTCCAGAAACTGCCGTTCCCATTTTATACCAATGCTCTCTCAGAAGCTCCGTAATCGGCAGCCATCTTGCCTCACATTGCTACTGTGCTATACGGACTATACTGGGTCCAAACGCTTGTTTCTATACATGCAAGTGACATTATAACTGATAAGAGAAATCTTCATCGAAGCATAAAGCCCGAGCCTAAGGCTTCAGTTTGTAAAAGTATGGTTGGATACCCCCCCCCCCTGAAAGTATAACCATGGAAGGGATTTGAAGTATAGACCTATAAATTAAAAACTCTGACCAGAAAAAAAACCCGTCAAGAACGGGCAAGGCCTAACCTTAATGCCGACCTGAAAATGAGACAGTGATGTATGTGAGGGAGAAAACAAAACCCGTAAGGTAGCCGATTCATCTGTGCCAAAGCCGATTCTGCCATATAGCGATTATGGCAGGCCTCATAAATATTCATGGGAATGTACGGTGACGTCTGGTGTCCGCCCCGGAGAGTATATGGCCC
The DNA here is from genome assembly GCA_949987565.1 of Luidia sarsii. Taxonomy (NCBI): domain Eukaryota; kingdom Metazoa; phylum Echinodermata; class Asteroidea; order Paxillosida; family Luidiidae; genus Luidia; species Luidia sarsii. The sequence continues at coordinate 23,440,718 of OX465103.1, read as the reverse complement.
GTGGCGCAACCAGGCTGCGGCCGTACATCAAGGAAGCTTTCGATCACGTTACCACGCACTGATTATTACCGTGCAATTTAGAGTCGAGCAATTTATGTCTATTAGCCGACCCGGCACCCATGCAGCCCTCCCAAACCCCAACCCCGGAACCAGACGGTTTGAGCAAATGATTCCACGCGGTCGATTCGCCCTGGCCGGGAGTGTCCGGCACCGGCGATCATCCGGGCACGCTGCCGGGCGCCGTAGTGGGTCTTAATTGGAGTATACGGGAGGACACGGTATAGGGTAGGGGAGCCCCCTCCCCTCCTGCCTCGATCTATCACCTCGCACTATAATTATAACGGAGGACTCGTGTTTGATTTGCGTCCGATCGGATTCTCTCAACGAGCGTGCCGTGTCACCGCGAGTGCCGATGGGCCGTTCCGAACACCGTTCGCCCGGCCGGGGATGGGAGCAAACCCCTTCAACCTCCCCACCGTCCCCACACCCTCTCGCCGGACCTGTCAGCCGAGGTGCACTCAGGCACTACAACTCGTGTCTGCGTGCTATCGCTTCTGAATCACGCGCTTTTTGAAGGCAGCTGCGCTCGACGTCCGAAATAGGCGTATACACGTATAGGACTAACCAATCGGGGTCAGTTGTTCGCTGTCGTGAAAATATATATATACAATATTTGAGCGTTGGATCGAGTTACCATGAGAAAAAAAACACTAGACAAACATTCGCAGCAGAGAGGAAAATCAACTGTGGTTAGAGGGAGGAGCCGAGGGGGAGAGAAAACAGGGTCTTGCAGTGCACGGCGCCCCTACCCACTTCAACGAGGGTCCTGGGATTCGACTCAGATACCACCCCGGGGTTCTGGAGAGGAAGCGGTGATGCCACTGACCCTTACCAATAGGACAACCGACCTCGCGCTCCACAGGAAGAGTTACCGGTCTCTCGGTTACCTTTCACATTTGTTCCTCTCTCTCCCTCTTCCCTCTCTCTCTCTCTCTCTCTCTCTCTCTCTCTCTCTCTCTCTCTCTCTCTCTCTCTCTCTCCCTCACTCTCCCTGTCACTCTCCCTCTCCCTCTCTTTTTTCCAACCTCTCTTTCGCCATCTCTATCCCTTTATCTTTCTCGCCCTCTTTGTTTCTCTTTCAATCTCCCTATCTTTTTCTCTCCCTCCCTCCTCCTCCCTCTCTCTCTCTCTCTCTCTCTCTCTCTCTCTCTCCCTCTTCCACTCTGTCTCTGTCTCCCTCTCTCTGTCCCTCTTTCTCTCTCTTTCTTTCTCTCTCTTTTTCTCTCCCTCCCTCCCTCCCCCTCTCCTCTCTCTCCCTCTGTTTCTCTCTCCCTCTTCCTCTCCTTTTCTCTTCCTCCCTCCTCCTCCCCTCTCTCCCATCTTCATCTCCCTCTCTACTTTCCAACATCTCTCCCCCTCCCCTCTCTCCCTTTATCTCTCTCCCTCTCTGTTTCTCTCTCCCTCTCCCTCCCGCTTTCTCTTTCTCTCTCCCTCTTCCTCTCCTTTTCTCTCCCTCCCTCCTCCTCCCCTCTCTCTCCTTCCTATCTTTTACAATCCCTCGCACCTCCCTCTCTCTCTCCCTCTCTCTTTCTCTCTCCCTCTTCCTCCCCTTTTCTCTCCCTCCCTCTTACTCCCCTTTCTCTCTCCTTCATATCCTTAACTATCCCTCCCTTCCTCCCCTTCTCTCTCTCTCTCCTCTCTCTCTCCCTTTCTCTCTCGTTCTCTCTCTCTCTCTCCTCTCTCTCCTCTCTCCTCTCTCCTCTCTCTCCCTTTCTCTCTCGTTCTCCCTCTCTCTCTCCTCTCTCTCCCTTTCTCCCCCGTTCTCTCTTTCTATCCCTCTCTGTCTTTATCCCTCTCTCTCCTTCTCTCCTTTTCTCTCCTTCCTCCCTCCCATCCTCACCTCTCTCCCTCGCTCCCTCGTGTTATTTCCACTCCCCCCTCGGAGTGGCAGTCCTCACAGCGAAGGCGCGTCTGTTGCAGGTGAGCCAACACGAGGGGCAGCTCACCCCAGCGCATCCACCAGAGCGCATGAAGTCCTCAGAGACGACTCATTAACGCCGACCCCAAACCCCTTCACAGTCTAAATTGATTTGTTTTTCTTGTATCTTCTTCTTTCCCCCCCCCCCTTTTTTCCCCTCCTAACCTTTTTCGCCCGGGATTTTTTGTCGGTTAATGTCGCCCGCTTGACCCGCTCCCGTTAGGGCAGGGGAGAACTGGGTCGCGTAAGAAACGGAGGGAGGAGGATGTCTTATAGAAAGAGAGACAGGGGAACGGGATGTAAAGAAAGGGAGACATCGACAGGGAGAGAGAGAGAAGGAGACAGAGCGAGGGTGGGAGTGGGAGAGAGGGAGAAAGAGGGAGAGACGGTTAAATGCGGCGGGGAGAGCAACAGCGACAGAGAGACTAAAGCGCTGTCCGCACTGGACTGTTTTTTTTGGGAAAGTAACCGAGCAAATGGGTAACTTGACCATTTTGAATCCAGTAAGGACAGCCCATGCAGGATGTCTTCCTCCCAGTCAACTGACCCGTTTCAAATGGGTAATTGAATCCACGGACTTCTGCCCGGTTAAATTGACAAGGGCTGGATTTTACAAAGCCTTACGGTGCATCGTAGCTCAACTTGAATAATAGTTCTAATTAGCTCGAATAAGCTCGAATAATCCTGGTTTTCCACACGTCACGCCTTCTCGTCCCAATACATGTAGTTGTTTTGTGTTTGATTATTTGTCTGTTGGTACCGGTGCTGTTCGATCATTGTGTCTTGTCTTGTATTGTGTGGTTAAGGGCATTTCTATATAAGACCTAGTCTTTTGAATATGCCCCCATTATTGCCTCTACTTCTATTTTAATCTATATCTCTTCCTTGTTGCGCAAGTGTTTAATTTCATTATTTACTTTTATTATTTCTTTTTATTCATAGTTCGAAGTACCGCCTATCTTATGTTCTTTCATTTATGGCAATGTGGAAATAAATGTTGAATTGAACTTAAGATGGATAGGCTAACTCATCGTTATAGTTGTTATAGACCGTATGGTTTCTGTGCATCGCTCATCGTCTTGCCATTGATCTTATACGTTACGATGGGTTTGACGTAATCGACTACTCGTCGGTTGAATCGAGTCGAAAAGTCCCGTGCGGGTGACACGTCTCGTGCGTTTGTATTTTACCCACAGTCGGTTAGGTTGTACCCGTCCTACCCGTAGTTATTTATCCACGTCGATAATCCTAGTGCGGACGCCGGTAAGATTTACCCACTGGAATGTTCCCCACGGTCTTGGTAAAAAAGATATGTCCCGTGCGAACACGGCTAAAGAGAGGGAGAGGCGAAGGAGAGACAGAGAGGGGGTGGAGGGAAGGAGGGACAGACTAAGGAGTAGAGAGGGGAGGAGAGAGAGAGGGGGTGGAGGGAAGGAGGGACAGACTAAGGAGTAGAGAGGGGAGGAGAGAGAGAGAGAGGGGGTGGAGGGAAGGAGGGACAGACCTAAGGAGTAGAGAGGGGAGGAGAGAGAGAGGGGGGGTGGAGGAAGGAGGGACAGACTAAGGAGTAGAGAGGGGAGGAGAGGAGAGAGGGGGGGTGAGAGAATGAGCGGGGAGATATATAGAGATGGATAGAGAAAAGAGAGGTGAAATGGTTAGATATGGCGTTAGAGGAACAGCAACAGAGACAGAAAGAGAGGGGAGGGAGGACAAGACAGACTAAGGAGCAGATAGGGGAAGAGAGAGAGAGGGGGAGAAAATGAGCGGGGTGATAGATAGAGATGGACAGAGAAAAAGAGAGGGAAGATAGTTAGATATGGCGTTCGAGGAACAGCGACAGAGACAGAGAGGGGGATGGAGAGAAGGAGATATAGACTAAGGAGTAGAGAGGGAAGAGAGAGAGAGGGAGACAGAATGAGCGGGAAGATAGATAGAGATGGATAGAGAAAAAGGAGAGAGGGGGAAAGATAGAGAGAGTGCACGAGGTTTCTCCCAGACACCCTGGAGCTACGAGACTTGTGACTGTTCTTGGAGCAGAGCCGGCCGACACGAGGTCTGAGCCAGCGAGGGGGAATAGACACCGAACTCATCCTCCATTGGCTCCGCGCTGTTATTTCAGTTGAGAAGCCCGCCCCCCCACCCGACCCCCTCCTCCCCGCCTTAATTCTCATTTACAGCTTGTCGGGTCAGAAGTTTGTCTCTGAGGGGAAGCGACCCTTCTGGCCGCGGCCCGCCCGCTGCCGGTCTCACTTGCAGGGGACGCCTCGGAAGCCCCGGATTCAATCTGCTGGTCGGGAACCGGATCGATACCGTCCCGAGGAAGTTAAACACCAGACGGCAGCGTCCGTGCACCGAGGCTGTCGGCAAGGGTGGGAGCTAGAGGGAGGGGTCTTGGAGGGGCGGGAGTTGCAGACAGCGTGCACTTTCAAACACTAACCCCCTTACTGTACTGCACTTGATGATAGGCGTTAGACCAATAGACCCAATCCGATTTCGCGTCCACAGTGCTACCACGCCACGGGGGTTGTAATCGCTGTACCTATAGCGCAGAAGAGCGGCTGAACGCATTATAAACAGACGGGGTCAACCACCCCATGCCTCCCCCACCCCATCCCCTCCACCCACCCTCCGTCTGCCCTCTGCCGTACCCACCCCTTGTGTCAATGGCCCCCAGATATGGCAGCGCCCATATCGACATGACTGGTTGTTTTTTTGTCTGTCTACACGAAGCATCCGCGTGCTGCAACTGTGGATATAAATTGACGCCGGCGGACGCACGCCGTACGAGGGGCGTAGAGCCAGGGCACGCTCCGGTGAGCACGCGGGTCGATTCGCGGGGGCCCCGCTGAGCTGCACGCACTGTCCATTCTCATTAAACGAATCCGACACACGTCCGACCTAACCGAATAACACACACACACACACACACTCTCTCTCTCTCTCTCTCTCTCTCTCAGACGCTCTTCTTTTTGAGCTTGGAGTCACGTCAAAGAAAATATTGCTCGGGTTTCGCTGAATGGAAATCCGTTGCGACGTCCCATGCTATTCGCGCGTTTACTAATGCGCGCAATTTTTTTGTTTTGCTCAGTCATAATCGAAGCACGGTGCGGTCTGCATTACAATTATGCAGACGGACATTTTGGGGAGCTTCATGGTGTGGCTAGTCTTGAAAAAAAAAATGGATAAGGACTGTGCGGAGTCCACCCACCCGGAGTCAAAGACGGTGCGAGTAACGTCCTTGTGACCATCATTAGTATAGTAAGTGTTATCTTAGCTGTCAAGATGTATGCAATTATGTACTTCACATT
>OX465103.1:23380424-23435232 GCA_949987565.1 Luidia sarsii | reverse complement strand
GGGTTAGGATTAGGATGAGGATTAGTTTTAGGGTTGTTTCGTGCTTGTTCCTGTAACTACCTGAGAAATGAATGAATGAATGAATGAATGGGGGGAAGGCCTCAGCAAAACCTGGCTTTGCACATGCGCACTCATAGCTTAACCACGGTGGTTAAGCGTCATACGTCGTGACGCATATTATGCCTCGGAGATGCACGTAATCCTAATCCCGAACCCGAGCCTGTGTACTGGTTGGAGCTAGCGGGGGGCAGGCACCGGGGCCAGGCACTGGGGCCGGCTCGGTTTAATTTCCGGGGGGACTTTGGTGGAGTGATTCCAGGTCGTTGATTGAAGTCGGGCCGCTAATGCATGCGCGATCCACGCAGCGCGAGCACCGCAGAACACGCACATAAGCATCCACTCCCTCCCCCTATATATAATTACCCTCTCCCTCCCCGTTCTCTCCACCGACGCATCGTGCATGGTCAGTCCCAAGTCCGGCAAAGCACCCACTTTCACATTCGCCCGGTCAAAGCGTCGTATCGATTTGGCTGCGGGGCTAGCAGGTGTCGTTATCGCGAGCTGATGTCGAAGCATTTATTTATTTATTTATTTAGGCCTATGTTTTTTGTTTTTTTTTTTGGGGGGGGGGTGGTTGGTCCTCCGTCTATTCTCATTCCCCTCTCGTACCCGCTGCAAGGCGGGGACGCCCGTATTCGACGAAGATTTATATGAGAGCTGCAGATCGTGGGCTCGGTAAAAGCAACTGGGCAGTTTTGTGAAGAGTGGAGACAAGCAAAGGTCGTCGATATTGAGAAGAGGCGGAAGTGAATTTGAGTAGCTCGGGGGAAGGTAAGGGGAGGTGAGGGCAAGGTAAGGGTGATGTAAGGTAGGGAGGGAGGGAGGGAGGGAGGGAGGGAGGGAGGGAGGGAGGGAGGGAGGGAGGGAGGGAGGGATGGATGGATGGATGGATGGAGGGAGGGAGGGAGGGGTGAGGGAGGGAGAGAGAGAGAAGGAGGGAGGGGGTGAGGGAGAGGGGTGAGGGAGGGAGGGAGGGAGGGAGGGAGGGGGGAGGGAGGGGGTGAGGGAGAGGGGTGAGGGAGGGAGGGAGGGATGGAGGGAGGAAGGGTTTACCTCATATATACTTACCTACTGCACTAAATACACTAAACTTTCGTGCCCCTCATAACTTGGAAATTCACGGGGACCCACAAGCGCATAATTTAGGTTTAGATAGGTAGTTTATTTTTTTGTCCACAGCACCAATCAACAATATATTATGCACATATGACTGCAGATCACAAAGAATGAATAGGCACACTATTCAATTAGGAAAGGGCTGGCGTTGGGCGCCCTGATGCGCCGCTTTGGGCTCCATATCAAATCCGATTCAATTCGAATGAATACGTCTCTACCCTTTCCAGACGTGCATCGGGTCGACACGGATTCCGCGCATTGTAAATTGGACAACGTGCTGGAAACTCTTGAGGGCGCCCTATTGTGAATTACCCGCATTCCCATGGCTGTACAGCCAATAAAGGCCGTTTGCGAAATGAAGGCTTATAGGCTCGGGCTTAGGCTTCGTGTCCATCTGGCGAAACCAGAAAAACCAGACAAACTGGGGACAAACGCTTTTTTTTCATGGCCTGTAATGTTACAACGAGTAACATAAGTATGGCCGAAGCCTAAGCCCGAGCCTAAGCCTTCACTGACGGCCAAAGCCGCGCCGCGACGGTCGTCGTGTCCAGAACACGGCTTAGGCTCAGGCTCCGGCTTTGTCTCCATTTCTTTCATCCGTTAAAAAAAAATTACAAGGCATGGAAATGGGATGCCTTTGGCTTCGTTTTATAATGTTATACTACGTTTGGTAAAAAAAAATCCAAAGCCTTAACTTCAACAAAGAACTCCACCCTACATTGCCAGCCTTTTGCTAACCGAGACGAAGCCGGAGCCGAAGCCTAAGCCGGGTTTTGGAAAAAGACCATGGTGCGCGGTGCTGTGTGCGCGCTCTGCGTGCCTTATGTTTATGCATGATCGTCTGCCAGAGGGTGAATTTAAGCGTGGCGCGATTTTGTTTTCCCAGTACACGAGGTCTATGGGGAGAAAATTGACCAATCAATACGTGGAACTCTTGAGGTTCACATGAATATTCACAACCACTACACATCGTTGCACATGCAACGCGTACGAACACATGTACACATGTACATGTACATGTACATGTACACGTACAACGAGTACATGTACATGTACATGTACATGTACATAGAGATTATAAATTAGACTAGAGGGGACAAAAAGCTGGAGACTCTGAAAGGAGCGCCCGAGCATGTTTTGAACCTCACTGCATGTAGTCGCTTGTCGAATAAATCGAACAGCGCCGCTGTGTTCGCACGCCGATCAAAACGACTAACGTAAAAGAATGGGCCTCTAGTCTTATTTAATTTTTAATCTCTATGGTCCCCTCTAGTCTTATTTCTAATCTCTATGACATGTACATGTACACGTACAACGAGTACATGTACATGTACGCTTACATGTTCATGTGCAACGAGTGTAGTAGTTGTGTATATTCACGTGGGCCTCATGATTTCCGCGTATTTGATTGGTTCATTTTCTCCCCATAGACCTCGTGTACTGGGGAAAAATCGCAACCGGGGCAAGGTTGTCCCGAGGGGATGGGGGTTGCAGAAGCAAAGGGTTGGGGGATTACAAAGGAGGTTTTTTTTTCCCCGCACCAAATAAATACTCTCGCTATTCATCGAGTCCTCGATTTTTTCAAACGGTGACAGCTGCTGCTGCCGTCTCTCGCTTCGGTTCCAAGATGTTAATATCGCATGGCTGAACGGCAGTCCGCACTGCAGTCACACTGTGGACGGATGTTCAAACTTCCAGGAACGAGAATAACAAACTGATTTCGTTGTCAAACAAACACAGGAAAAACTGACTGGGAACCTTCGAACAAATTTGGAAAATTAGCAAAGAAAGCTTGGACTGAACCGGGATTCGAACCCTGAGATGGTAAAGTGCTCTTACCATCTCGGCTATCCAGCCCTTAGATGGTGGGCTCGCTAAACTAGTCGACTACAGTATGAGAGGCAAGTCAGAAGCAATTCAACCATCAACTGCCGTATAATATGTCCAGGGATCACGCCCCGCCTTCATTCAGATGCAAACCACCAATAATAATTGTTGTAAACCATAAGTTGCAGGCTCTTTCGCTCAGATCCACACCCGTTCTCGAGCGACCAGGCTCACATCGCGAACCTTCCACATCAATTGGGACGGAGTATTCGCTAATTTGCAGATTACAGAAATTGCTGAATCAAAGAGGCTTATTTTGTCCTTTTTCACAAGAGAGACTGGGGGGGGGGCTCGTGCGTCGGATAACTTGTACATGATAGCATCAACCAGCGTGGGAGAATTACAAGCAAAGAAAAAAACCTCCAAGAACGTTGTGCACCGAGAGCACTTGAATTGAGAAATGGCGGATTTCCAAAAAAAATAATTGAAGCCTCCCCGACTCTCCAGCCCGCACGCTTCGACGCTCGCGCTTAGGCAAGATTTGCCAAAGGATTAGAGACGAAGATTTGGCTTCCCGCCATTAAATCTCTCCATCAGACAGCGCCAGAATCGCCGCAGCCATTCTCTTTCTCTCCCCTCCCTTCTCCCTTCTCCCCTCCCCTCCCCTCCTCTCCCTCGCCACTCTCATCCCGGGAGGGGAAAAAAAAGTTGCAGTGTCAGTGACCTTTCCGCGTTCAGTCCACGGCCACACTCGCGGCCACAGCTTCGCCTCCGTCCGGATGTAGGCACCGGTGAAGAGGCCGTGTGGTCGGCGGATGTTTCCCGGCCGGCTCTGGCCCTGCCACGGCGGCCGGGGGATCAGAACGAGGGGCCGACCGGGCGAAATGCGTGCGAGCGGCCTGCCTGACACACCGACTCATCAGGCGCGGTCCTCATGGCAGTTTGCATTAATTTAGTCGTGTGTGCAGCTAGCTCCTCTGTGTCAACACGCTCTTCGGTGTCAACATGCTCCCTAGACCTCCAATACTTTGCTCGGGTGGTATACCCGTGCCGCACAGCGAGCGCGCTTGGTCCGCGCAGACCGACAACTGTTGTTCGGGCAGCTAGGGGAGAGCATGCTGACGTTGGAGAGCCTGTTGTTGACACCGAGAAGCTGCCCAGGCGTGAGTGCGGCCCCCGGTGACGATCGCATCTGATCTCGGACGACCGCCCTGGAGGGGAAGGGGGGAGGGGGGGGGGGGAAGGGAAGAGAGGACTCTCCCACCGCCCTCCAGCCGATCTGAAAGTCGGCGGCAACGCTGAAGAAGAGCCGTCCAGATCTTGACGGGTCGTATATTATAAAGACCCAGCCTCCTCACCCTGATTTCTCTTTGCATTGACGGTTTTTTTTCTTCTTCTTCGAATGACCTGGGTGTTTTTTTCATCCCCCCTTGAGATCGGAATGGCGATTAGCGCGGTTCCCGAATCCCGTTAATAAGCCGCGCTTAGATTACAGAGACCACATCCGATAATGTGAAATGTAATATTCCGGTCTTTGGCCTTCAGCTGTTCTAAAATAACGGCGTATCGTTTCAGGTGTAGTAGAAAAAAATGTACCTTTCATAATTATGCAGGAACGGAATCCCAAGAGTTCGGCGTGCTTAATTATATTTAACCACTAAGCCGCGGAAGACGCTGCCCCTTTGCTGGGAGTTATGGAAGCGGTTCATCGCAGAGAGACACGAGGCATTGTATGCGTAGATAGAAACAGATAGAGGGGAGGAAGAGGGGAACGAGTTGGAAAGAGAAAAGGTGTGAGAGAGAAGGGACAGAGTAAGAGAGACGGACGTGAGAGAGCGAGAGAGGGAGAGAGAGGGAGAGGTGGAGAGGGGAGGAAGAGAGAGAGGGGGAAGGGAGAGCGATGGGACGGAAAGGGAGCGGGGGGTCGTGGTGGAGAGAGAGAGGGGGAGAGAGGGGAGAGAGGAGGAAGAGAGAGAGGGGGAGGGAGAGCGATGGGACAGAGAGGGAGTGGGGGTCGTGGAGGAGAGAGGGGGGAGAGGGGGAGAGAGGAAGAAGAGAGAGAGGGGGAGAGAGGGGGAGAGAGGGGAGAGAGGAGGAAGAGAGAGGGGAAGGGAGAGCGATGGGACAGAAAGGGAGCGGGGTCGTGGTAGAGAGGGAGGGGGGAGAGGGGGAGAGAGGAAGAAGAGAGAGAGGGGGAGAGAGGGGGGAGAGAGGGGAGAGAGGAGGAAGAGAGAGGGGGAGGGAGAGCGATGGGACAGAAAGGGAGCGGGGGTCGTGGTAGAGAGAGGGGGAGAGGGGGAGAGAGGAAGAAGAGAGAGAGAGGGGGAGAGAGGGGGAGAGAGGGGAGAGAGGAGGAAGAGAGAGAGGGAGAGAGGGGAAGGGGCAGAGAGGGGACATAAGGGGAGAGAGGGGGTGGTGATGGTGGTATAGAGAGAGAAGGGAGAGAGAGAGGGGAGAGAGGGGAGACAGAGTTGGAGAGAGAATGGGTAGAAATATGATATAGGGAGAGAGGGAGAGAAGAGGGGATAAAGCGAGAGAGGGAGAGAAGAGGGGATAAAGCGAGAGAGGAGAAAGAGCTAGAGGCGGAGAGAAACAAGTAAAGAGAGGGGCATTGGCTGCCGTTTGTCACGGGTAATGTTGTCACGGCCGGGCACGCGCAAGTTGACAAGAACTGCTTCAGTCCAGGACATTATTTTTCTTAAATCAGTACAAGTTACCTCGAGACATAAATTATTATTATCAACAGTTCAAGTGTATAATTTATATAGCAGCTTATAATCGCCTCGGGGCGGTTTCGGACTCTGCTCGTCTCCCTCTGCTTATAGGGTCGCGCCCATTCCTCTGAACCCGTGCTTGCATTCTGGCTTCGACGAAGCACGATGTCGTCCATGGGAATGTCTCACCGCCTTGGTCTGGTGACGGGTTCGCCGCGACTCGCAGATTCCGCCCTTGCGTCCCGTGAGGACGCAAGGACGCAAAGATCGGACCGAGCCAGGAATCCTATGGACGCTTTCCGTTCACGCACGCGTGCCCGTACACGTTCACCGCGATTTTCATCCTCGCCGGCAACATGGAAGCCCCGGAATGCGTATATTCACGACGATTTAATTAAACGGAGCCAGTTGAAATGAAGTGGCGGGGGGGGGGGGTTAGTCCTTGTCGTTCTTGAGGTATCGGTGTCTCTGACAAGGAGAGGAGGGAAGGGGGTCGTGCGAGAACGACAGTGCGGACGTTAACTTATGGCCACGGTACGGTAGGGCCACGGTTACCGGTATACGTGACCCATGCATCCTGCGCGCAGGCTATAGGGAGACCCTGTGAGCAATCACCGATTGTCATGATCAAGCAAAAGACGTGAATTCAGCGCAGATGCTTCTGAAGGGGAGAGTAATGTATCGGATCTCCGTGGCATGGCAGTATATAATATATACACACGCCACGCTTCTCAGCAGGGTGCTAAGGTTTAGTTTAGTTTACTTTAGTTTAGTTTAGTTTAGTTTATTTCTTTTTCCCACAGCATCAACCAACAAAGCACATATCACAGAATGTACATCACAAAGAATGAATAGGCAAAATTAATAGGGAAAGGACTGGCACATTAAGTGATAACTTAATATAAATAAACAATGAATGCGATACTGCAGAGGGACCCATCAAGAAGCACAGCTTTTAAGTGTTGGGCCCCATTGCAACACTTGCACTGAGCCGGAAAAGGAATGCTCATGCTAATTTAGACCGTAAACGGTAGGGAGAGGGCTCAATGCAAGTGAAGCAATCAATCAACAGAACACAAATCCTTAGTATTAACACAAAATACATAGAAAACTATACACAAGGACTAATTAGATAGGCCTACATTATACACTTAGCAGAGAAAACAAGGTTGAGGGAGGTGGAGATGGAGTCCGGTCCTGTCACTCGCTCCCAACTAGACCCGTCCTATATCTCTTCTCGGGGTGAGCGCAGTATCGCCGTTCGCGTCCATGATTATGTCCAGCGGCCCTGGACTTGCAGTGTATCGGTAAAGACGGAAGGAAACGACGCACCCTTCTACAGCAGGACCATCCGGAAACGGCTGGTTTTGTCTTCGGCACGGCCCGTGGGACTTCCACGCTGTTTCCTGTCAACAAGCATATAATCTTTCATCTCCAGCGCGTCTCGAACACAGAATTGCAGAAAGGAGAAAATAAACACCGACTGTTCTCACATCCGAATATTGAATCAACCAAAGAGATTCGTTTAATGCCTTAGATTAAAGAAAAATTGCCGTGCTTCAGGGAAGTTGTACCCTTGATTAGCCTACGGTACTGCTTAGGATTTCCCCTTCTTTTATTTGGATTTTTCAAAGCCACGAGTCATTTTCGAAGCCATGTGTCATTTTTCGAAGCCACGAGTCATTTTTCGAAGCCACGGGTCATTTTTCGAAGCCACGAGTCATTTTCCAAAGCCACGAGTCATTTTTCGAAGCCACGGGTCATTTTTCGAAGCCACGAGTCATTTCCAAAGCCACGAGTCATTTTTCGAAGCCACGAGTCATTTTTCGAAGCCACGAGTCATTTTTCGAAGCCACGAGTCATTTTCGAAGCACGAGTCATTTTCGAAGCCACGAGTCATTTTTCGAAGCCACGAGTCATTTTCGAAGCCACGAGTCATTTTTCGAAGCCACGAGTCATTTTTCGAAGCCACGAATCATTTTTCGAAGGCACGAGTCATTTTTCGAAGCCACGAGTCATTTTTCGAAGCCACGAGTCATTTTTCGAAGCCACGAGTCATTTTTCGAAGCCACGAGTCATTTTTCGAAGCCACGAATCATTTTTCGAAGCCACGAGTCATTTTTCGAAGGCACGAGTCATTTTTCGAAGCCACGAATCATTTTTCGAAGCCACGAATCATTTTTCGAAGCCACGAGTAATTTTTCGAAGCCACGAATAATTTTTCGAAGCCACGAATCATTTTTCGAAGCCACGAATCATTTTTCGAAGCCACGAGTCATTTTTCGAAGCCACGAGTCATTTTTCGAAGCCACGATCATTTTTCGAAGCCACGAGTCATTTTTCGAAGCCACGAGTCATTTTTCGAAGCCACGAGTCATTTTTTCGAAGCCACGAGTCATTTTTCGAAGCCACGAGTCATTTTTCGAAGCCACGAGTCATTTTTCGAAGCCACGAGTCATTTTTCGAAGCCACGAGTCATTTTTCGAAGCCACGAATCATTTTTCGAAGGCACGAGTCATTTTTCGAAGCACGAGTCATTTTTCGAAGCCACGAGTCATTTTTCGAAGCCACGAGTCATTTTTCGAAGCCACGAGTCATTTTTCGAAGCCACGAATCATTTTTCGAAGCCACGAGTCATTTTTCGAAGGCACGAGTCATTTTTCGAAGCCACGAATCATTTTTCGAAGCCACGAATCATTTTTCGAAGCCACGAGTAATTTTTCGAAGCCACGAATAATTTGTCGAAGCCACGAATCATTTTTCGAAGCCACGAATCATTTTTCGAAGCCACGAGTCATTTTTTCTCAACCCCATTTCACTTTCGTGTTACCCATTAGAATCATAATTTTAAGCAACCAAAAAGTTAACGAGATATGAAGATAATGATATGATTTTTAGATATGACTTGATTTTGCGGCGAGGGGAAAGTACTTCAAACAAGGGTGGGTTTACCCTTATCAACATAACTAAACACTATGCCCAGTTGTGGCTTGCTTGCTGAAAAATACAGGCAGCTCAGGCGGGATTTGGAGTCCTGGACTCCTTCTGTCTATAGTGCAGGCGTCTTAACCACCGGACCACCGAGCTGATCGAGGTCGTAAGATGGATTCAGTGCATGAAGTATATTAGATGACCTTGATTATCTAATATGCCTAACGCTATGGTTTGTTTCAATACTATAATGGTTTGCCTCCGAATTGCATTAGCCGAAACGCATACGGGTATACAACACTAAAAAGTAAGAGCGGTAGCATGTTGTTTGGCTCATTTAAAATGTTTAATCTCCGTCCAATAGAAATCCTGCGTGCGCAGCACATACAGATCTTCCTCTTGAAACGTCAGTGCGAGCACAGTATGCATGCACTTTGTTTCTCCATGCGCCGATCTAGCCTACAGGCCTGCGTTTCAGCGCTAGCGCAGAGACGATGTGGCGCAATATGGTTTAACGACGATTACGCCGCATTACGTCTGTACGCGAATCACGCCTTGCACGGCCAGGTAGACTCAACAGTCTGCGACCCCTGCCGACTTGAGGACGTTCCCACCGGCAGCGCATTATTCATGAGTATGCACTTTACCTCATCGGTAACAAACATCCTCCGCTGCCAGACCAACGCCGTTGTAGACTTACATATTTTTAAAGATCTATAGGCCTCCCCTAATGTGTCTGTTATGTTAACAACTGTGTAACAGATTCATTAGCCCAGGTATCGGCGAGAAAACGACCATACAGAAAGGACAAATATCTCAAAATGTCATCTTAAAAAAATACGCAGCATTGTTGTTACGCGGTTAAACTGCTGTGATATGAGTTACATCATAGATATCACTTATGATTCTTGCGTCGAGGAGAATACAACTCAAAGAGGTTTGCCTTATTCGACGTTATAAGCACTGAGTGCTCGGTGCTTTGCCAAATGGTCAAACAAACAAAAGAAGGGAAAACCGAATACTGGCAAATTTCAACCCCAGATAGACCTTTGGTGCATTATTATAGGTCTGTGCTTCAAGTGCCCGACCAGCGAATTCTTCAAGTAGGGCCTGCTGGTTGATTCAATTTTGCCGAATTGCTTTGATGAAATGTGATAGTTCGGGCAAAGAAGACAGCGAAAGAAAGAGAGAGAGAGGGGAGAAGAGGAGGGGAGAGGGAGAGAATGAGAAAGAGAGAGAGAGGGAGGGAGGGAGAGAGAGGGAGAGAGGAGAGAGAGAGAGAGGGGGGAGAGAAAGAGAGAGAGGGGGGAGAGAGAGGTGAGAGATAGAGAGAGAGTGAGAGAGAGAGGGAGGTGAGAGATAGAGAGAGTGAGAGAGAGAGAGGGAGAGAGGGGGAGAGAGATAGAGAAATGGAGAGAGAGGGGGAAGGGGGAAGAGAGAGCGAGAGAGAGAGAGAGAGAGAGAGAGAGGGAGGGAGAGAGAGAGAGAGGGGGGGGGAGAGAGAAAGAGAGAGAGGGGAGAGAGAGAGGTGAGAGATAGAGAGAGAGTGGAGAGAGAGAGGGAGGTGAGAGAGAGAGAGTGAGAGAGAGAGGGAGAGAGGGGGAGAGAGATAGAGAAATAGAGAGAGAGGGGGAAGAGAGAGCGAGAGAGAGAGAGGGAGGGAGAGAGAGAGAGGGGAGAAGAGGAAGGGAGAGAGGGAGAGAATGAGAAAGAGAGAGAGAGGAAGGGAGGGAGGGAGAGAGAGGGAGAGAGGGAGAGAGAGAGAGGGGGAGGGGGGAGAGAGAAAGAGAGAGAGGGGAGAAGAGGAAGGGAGAGAGGGAGAGAATGAGAAGAGAGAGAGGGGGAGGGGGGGAGAGAGAGAGGGAGAGAGGGAAAGAGAGAGAGAGGGGAGAGAGGGGGAGAGAGAGAGAGAGAGAGAGGGGAGAGAGAGAGGTGAGAGATAGAGAGAGAGTGAGAGGGAGAGAGGGAGGTGAGAGATAGAGAGAGTGAGAGAGAGAGGGAGAGAGGGGGAGAGAGATAGAGAATTAGAGAGAGAGGGGGAGAGAGAGCGAGAGAGAGAGAGAGGGAGAGAGAGAGAGAGAGAGAGAGAGAGAGAGAGAGAGGGAGAGAGAGAGAGGGGGGGGAGAGAGAGAAAGAGCGACAGGGATCGAGAGGCAGGGAGACTATAGGATTTCACACGAGCTCAGCGTGACCGCTGAGGACAGGTGAATCCTATAGGCTCAGCGGGCAAGGACGGGGGACAGCGTGTCAGTGGCCCCTCTTACCGTAAACCGGTAGCTCCACCAAGACTATACGTACATGCGCCAAGAAATGAACCATTGTGAGTCCGGGGCTCGACCGCTCCTTTCACTCAGTCCCATGCACTCGGACTATAATAGACCCATTCGGGAAATCCAGTTGCCCGAATTAGCCGCCATAGCTGGGGGGCACCGCACGACAACCCTTCGTGCCTATTAGGTTTCGCTTTACATTACATTACATTACATTTATTTACATACTCATCAAATCAAAAATCAACATGACAACGTACAATGCAGAGTGGTCGGTAGCTTCAATGAAGCTTGCTAGCAAAAGTAATAGTAACAATGATGACGATAGAATATAATTATGAGTATGAAGGTTGTTAAGGGAAGCCGAGGCTTATAGGAACAACCTTGGGACAGACAAATACCGACAAACAAGACAAAACCAGAACAGAGTAAACGAACGTAACAACTGATCAGCTAATATAAGTTAATAATGAAAAACCAATGTTAACTGAGGTGACCGATACATTTACACAAAAGGGTTCGTATGTGAGACTTGGAGCCCCCCAGACATGGCCGCATTCAAGTATACAGACGGCGTCAAATTGGTATATACTCCCCTTTGCATGGTATATTCTCCGTAAAGACCCTTTTTTTTCGCACTGCACCAAAATCCACGGGGTAATAGAGACGAACTTCCTTTGAGCGCTAAAGTTCCCCGGGGATTTCCACCAAGTATACTGGTCCGCCACCTCTTGTCCGGTGCGTGCAGGCCGGTTAAGCTCGCTAACCGCTCCGGTGTTACGCGTACCCAACACCCCCCCAGAATTATAATAGGAAAGAGTGTGTCATTTTGTATCCGAGGCGGGGTTAGGCTGCCTCCGGAGTTGGTCGCTTGTGACCGAGACCGGCTTGCACTGCATTGCTGGGGGGTTTTTAACACCCAGGTCGCCGTACACGGCTGTTTCGCATGCATTACGCGTGCAATAACAAAGTACGGGCTGTGCGCGCGTTGGCTACATGTTTACTCCAGTAATGTTTGTGACGTCGCGCAATAACATGGCGCTCGCCGCGGGCGAAAGTTACGTTGTTTTCGCGACAAACAAACACAATTTCCGAGGCGTGTTGACCTTGGATGTCCATTCTTATAAAGAATTTAGATTAAGAAGTTGATTTTCTTTCAGAAAACCTGAATAAAACTGATGCCCTTTCGTTAAATGTTTAGCTTTAGTGATTTTTAAGGAGTTATTTTTGTCGAACGTCTGTTCGAAAAGTGAACGAATTATTTCTGCCCGTTCGTCGAAGATACGGTGGTTACAAATCCGCTCATAAATGGAAACGGTGGTTTGGTTCACTCTTTAATTGATTTCCAGATTATTTAGTCTGGGACAGGTACCGAATAAAAAATATTTCAAGAGAAATATCCCCCAAATTCAATGTTTATCTTCGTAATTTCGCGAACTTTCCGCTGGTTCACGTCACATTCCATAGCATTAGTACGTGCTTCATGACGCAAGGGACGCAACTTCCCGAGAAACGAGGTGGGGATGAGCTATAGTTTCGTTCATCGCAATTTAACGATTTCTGAGGGTTTTTTGTCACATTCTTTCCATCTAGAGCCTGGTTTCTAAATTGATTATAATATCAATCATGTCATTGATTTCGTGCAATGACTATACCAAAAAAAATCAAATACACTCTCTGCCGCCCGAAACCTTAAATATGGTGATTGTCTTAAAGTACTTAAGAGACAAGAGGTGGATGCATATTTGCAGCGCTGTAATAACAGGCTATAGCCACTGCAGTACGGTATACTGCAGTATACATGTACCTTGATATAGCTTTTACATGATATAGCTTGCCTCAGGAGTTGGTCGCTTGTGACCGAGACTGGTTTGCACTGGATTACTGGGGTTTCTAACACCCAGGTCGCCGTAATTCCCCTGAAATAAAAATTGGCAGGTACGGTAGTGTGAATCGACACAGCAAACTACCCCGGGAAATTACATAGCCTATACCCGGGAGTGAGAAAAATGGGTGCAGCGCGAAGCGTTGCGTTTTTTTTTTATTATACTTTTTTTTTTATAAAATAATCATCTGGGGAAAAATTCCCGCCCCCCCCCAAAAAAAGGGATTTCTCAGGGAACTAGCTGCGCGAAGCCGATGTGATGCGTGGGCGAGACGGCTGTTCCCTCCCGGCCGAGGATCCTCCTCACACCCCCACGCACACTCCGGTATTCCCACACCCCCCCTTCCTCCCCACACACTCTCCCCTGGGACACCCTAACGGACTTCGCCCGCGGCCGGCTAAGCCCGTTAGCAGGCCCGCATTTACAGACGCTTGACCACGTGGCCGATCGATCACGACACGCGTAATCCCCCCCCTGCTCCCCGCCAATTTGATTTTCTCGCCCAAAAGTAAACAACCCATCCGCGTAACGGACAAAACCAAATCAAGGGTATACTCTATAGAGGACTACACACTTCGGCAGAGTGCATAGATCGCATAGGCTACGTTCAGACACCGTACTACGGAGACCGAACCTTGAAGGTCTATCATTTGCGGTCACAGCGGGAGGTAAACATTTCATTGCAAACCCCTTTGCGTTCATACTCACTGAGTTCAACTGAAAACAGTCTATCTCTGGTACTAAGAGGTCACACACGTTGCTTGACCCTGAAACCCAACTTCCCTTAATTGACATGAATGGCATAAATCACCGGTGATGTAATGCGCCCGCTCGCCTGCCTAAACCGGATGTGGTTATGAGATAGACCGTTCAGACACGTTAAGGTTTGTAGACAGACCGGTCTCCCTCCTCCATGGGTCTAGACCGGTCTACGTAGTCTAGTCCACCCCTCCTCGGCGGTCTAAGATAGACCGTTTGTAGTACCCAAAACGGTCTACGTAGACCGTTCAGACACAACTAGATAGACCCTTTTCAGTTTAAACCGAAGATAGACCACTTTTAGTACGATGTCTGAACGACCCCATTGGCGGATCGCGCGCCGAGGGTGGTGAGCGAGACACCGCGTCGGTTATGTATCTGTAGATATCATCTATATGATACCGAAACGAATCGGGTTCTGTCTTAATCGTGATTGTCCCTTCTCGTTGGAAATCTCCTGGCCTTCGGTATTCGTGCAGGGCTCCACTATTTTTCGGAACTCATCGACACTGCTCAATTTCATAGAGCCGTTTTAATGCCAAAAGCACAAAAAAGTCATGATTCATAGGATCACCTTGCCAACCAAAAACTAATTCGGTAATGTTTCACGCTATTGGTCGAGGTCAACGAATAGCATCAATACGTTGTCTGATTCAACATATGCATGAAATAGCACACCTGTTAAAATTTCAGCTAAATCCGCCAACCGAGTCTCGAGAATATCGTGAAAACCGCTTCATTTGTTTCGCAAAAATGCAGCATTCAACGCCGCACTGTCCCGAAAAATACCGTAGTTTAGATCTAGGTGAGACTTAAACGATTTCTTTTCTCCCGAAGAAATATTTCAGTGCGAGGTTTCTACTATAACCATCTTCAAACTGTATAAGTTTCATGTAAATCTGTGAACATTTCTGTTTTTCGATCTTACCAATGTTGTGTAGGGGCTTTAAAGTAAAATGGGTGGAATACAGGTCCAATGCAATTAGCATCACAGTGTGGTTTGTAGTCCTGTTTACATAGGCCTATATGGAAGACGTTCCCTGCTTAGCAGATTTGCACGATTAAAGTGGCTCTAGAAATTGAGCTCACATGATGTAAGACAAGGACAGCTCTAGACTAGGCTAGCCTGCAAATGATAGTTTCGTATGATAGCACGATATAAACGCGGCAAATGGAAGAAAAGGGCGTTTTGAATGGTTTATTTTTTTTTAGCGTTAGCAGCCTTGTTTGAAGCGTGTCACGTGGTACAAATTGCCCAATCACGATTAGGGACGCACTAGCAACCACGCATGTGCCCATGCCCCCACTTGACAACAAACATGGCGTCGCCTCCGGACGAATGTCCGCGTGAAAGTTGTGACAAATTGAAGTGCTATTTCCACTTGAATTCCGCTCCTTATGGACAAGTGAGCCCAATACGTGAAACAAGGTGGCACGCAAGTACAATGCATGGACGTCGTCGGCATGTTGTTCGTTCGGCCCGTCCGGTTTGTTTGTCCCGACCCGGAATATCGTTGCGGTATAATACGAGACAGTCGGAGAACGCAGGATCAGGAGTATATGGGAATTCGCTCTCTGCTGGTCCTTGCCGGTATATCCCGCGTTACGCCCGATTTCTGTGGAGAAGACGATAGTATCGCGATCCTTCTGGGCCACGGATCGATGGCACGGATTTACACCTCGGCATATACAGAGACATTGACGTCAAACCCGCAGTGCGCTTTGCACTCATAGACTAATCTCTTGCATATTTCTTTCTGCATAACAACATTACGGTATAGTTTCATGTTGGATAAAGCAAAAACAGCTTTCCTGGTAAATCGTGGGCGCGTACGTATTATGGGAACGGTCGTTCTCATCCCACACAGAGAATTGGATAGCTTTGTCACCCCACGATTTAACGCTCGAGCATAATACCTGCCAACGCTGTCTCTCACTTGTTTGTGTTTACGGGTATGGTATGGTTCAAGCTGATGGTATGCGCAGATGTTTAAACCCGCCGGTTTGATACGAGAAACACATGGAACCGACTGAAGCTACAGACTCAGACATGGTGATTTTTGTTCAGTCGAGAGTATATACTAATAGACAGAAATGTCAGGATTGTCTCTCTCCTCTCTCTCTCTATCTATTTTCCTCCTCTCTCCTCTCTCTCCACCTCTCTCTCTCTCTCTCTCTCTCCCTCTCTCCTTTTCTCTCATCTCCTCTCTCTATCTCCCTCTCTCCCTCTCTTTCTCTTTCCTCTCTCTCTCTCCCTCCCTCTCTCCCCTCTCTTTCCCTCTGTCTCATCTCTTGTTATCTCCTCTCTCTCCCCCTCTCTCTCTCCTCTCTCTCTCCATCCCTCTCTCCCCTCTCTCTCCCCTCCCTAAAACCCTCTCCCTCCTCACATTCTCCCTCTCTCTCTCCCTCTCTCTCCCTCCACCTCTTTATCTCTCTCCCTCTCTCTCTCTCTCTCTCCCTCCCTCTCTCCCCTGTCTCGCTTGCTCTCTCGTTCTCTTTTATAGGTGACATAAGTCTTGACGTCGGCGATCATGTCCGGTGCCGCAGTTGTCTGTATATTGCTTTCGGTAGCCTGCTCCCTCTTCTGACTGTGCGCCTCTTCATTTACAACCAGCCGGTCTGACATTCTGTCACCCGTCTGCCCACTCCCTCCATCCGTCCGGTCAAAACCAGGCATTTTCCAAACCAGCCTTGCTCAGAAAGAAATTTCAACAGTCAGATTTCTTTCGTTTTTTTATACTCTGTCGGGTATATCCCCACAGTATTTGTCCGCGGGGTCTCACAGCTCTCCTTACGCTTCTGTGCATGCAGATACCGTTTGTTTAGATAACCGTGCATTAAACTCTCTCGATGAGGAGGACACAGAGAGTCGGCCACCACTATAGTGTCGGTCACGTATGACCTTTGAGAGAGACAAAAATCCCAATTATCAGAAATCTACAGCAATAGTATTATTAGTTCAGTCACGATTCCCCATTTCATCGATTCTCCGGTTGGTATATCTTTTCATCCCATGACCTGCTTTGCTGTCAAACGTAACTGCGGTTCCTATTGTCTACCCCACGATCCCTTAGGATACACGATAGTTCTTTTAGTGCATGGCATTCAGTCGGGAAAATTTCATTACCAAAAAGGAAAAGAAAATCCATTTGCTACTGAGTGATTCAGAGAGGATTACGCAGGGTCTCTCTTTTTAATTGAAGTCAAAATTCTGACAATAGCTTAGATGGGACATCGTTTTTTCCCTCCCTTTTTAACGTCGGGACCTTGGCCTAATTGGAGCTTCCTTTTGCGGAATCTCCAGGTTTTTCTCTGGCAATTGGTTTTTTTTAGCCAAAAATCCCTGGGCGGTTGGGGGTTTGACGTGGGGAGGAGTGGGGGCCTCCATCTGCCGACAATTGGCGCGTTCCCACTAGCACGAAACATGGCCGTCAACTTTTCGATTTTTGAATCGCGATTCAAAAATCCGTGTGAGAACGCTGATGACATCTCCACGATCTCAGAGATCCATCGGAAGCGTCGCGAGTATTTGCCGGGCGCAGTGATGTGGGTGAAAGCTATCGAAAAGAGAAAAAAAATGGATAACTTACATCCCACAATTATTCAATTCGCGCAGTTAAACATCAGACGTCCTCACAACCAGCGATTTGTTCACTTTTGGATGATTTTGCCGTGTGTGAATGCGCAGGTTTTTGAATCGCGATCCACTTTTTCGATCATTTTCCTAGTGGGATTATGCTAACAACATAGAAATGTTGATCGCTGAAACTTTTTTTTTTGGGGGGGGGGGGAAGTTGGGCTCGTAACTTGCATAATTTGGCTGGCTTATGTTGGGAGGGCTTATTGTGTACCTTCGGTCATCCATAATACACGCCAACCTTGTATCGAGTCGTTGACAGTCAGTCGATAATACAGCACCCGTTTAACATCGGCTACGGACAGAAGAAGAAAAACAGCATTAGCCAACGGAGCAAAGGGGGAAAAGACGGAACGATATTCTTCCTTGTCAGAGTCTGTTCCAGCCGGACTGTAAATTCGTGAAATACGAGGGCTAATCATTCACGATTAAAGCGAGTCGAATCTATACGTTCAGCCTCCACTTTGTCGTTGGCTGTCGGCATCGGGATTAATGATAAAATGGAAGCGCGGCTCATAATATTTGCCGAGTCTGTTTAGACGCTGTTATTATATTCTGTCAGGGTTCGTCTTGCAAAAATAATCGTAATGGCATCAGAGGCGCCGGTCTGCGGTGCTCGGCCGAGGAGAAATAAAATGTAGCCGGATTGTTTTTCTTTTTCTCTTCATCTTGTTATTGTTTGTTGTTTTTTCGTTTTTTTGTTATTACTTGTTGCGGTAAGGAAACACACACATACACACACACGATCCGCTGCTTTCAAAATAGACCTCGGGCACAGGTACTAGGTCCGTTGTCAGCCGAGCATTCTGCCCTGCCCGCGCGTTTGGCGGCGGACTCTAATTCTGCTGGACATCGATTTCCTTACTCATCCTCCCTCTCTCCCTCTCACTCTCTCTCTCCCTCTCACTCTCTCTCTCCCTCTCTCTCTCCCTCCCTCCCTCTCTCCCTCTCATTCTCTCTCTCCCTCTCTCTCTCTCCCTCCCCCCTCTCTCTCTCTCCCTCCCTCTCTCTCTGTCTCTCCCTCTCTCTCCCCTATCTCTCTCTCTCTCTCCCCTCTCTCTCTCCCTCTCTCCCCCTCTCTCCCTTCCACTCTCTCTCCCTTTCTCTCTCGCTATCTCTCTCTCCCTTCCACTCTCTCTCCCTTCCTCTCTCTCTCTCCATCTCTCTCTCTTCCCCCCTCTCTCTCTCCCTATCTCTCTCTCTCTCCCTCCCCCTCTCTCTCTCCCTCTCTCCCCCTCTCTCTCTCTCCCTTCCACTCTCTCTCCCTTTCTCTCTCGCTATCTCTCTCTCCCTTCCACTCTCTCTCCCTTCCCCTCTCTCTCTCTCTCCATGTCTCTCTCTTCCCCTCTCTCTCTCTCTCTCTCTCCCTATCTCTCTCTCTCTCTCTCTCCCTCTCTCCTCCTCTCTCTCTCCCTTCCACTCTCTCTCCCTTCCTCTCTCGCTATCTCTCTCTCCCTTCCACTCTCTCTCCCTTCCTCTCTCTCTATCTCTCTCCATCTGTCTCTCTTCCCCTCTCTCTCTCCCTTCCTCTCTCTCTCTCTCCCTTCCTCTATCTCTCTCTCGTCCTCTACCTCTATCTGTTTCTCACTTGCTCTCTCCCTCGTCCTTTCTATCTCGTCCTATCTTCCTCTATCTGTTTCTCGCTCGCTCGCTCTCTCTCGCTCCCTCTCTCACTCCCCCTCTACCTCTCTGTCTGTGTCTCTCCCCTCTCCCTCTCCCTCTCTCTCTGTCTCTCTCCCCCTCTCCCCTCTTTCTCTGTCTCTATCCCTCTTTCTCTCCCCCTCTTTCCCTCTCACTCTCCCCCTCTCTCCCTCTCTCTCTCTTCCTCTTTTTTCTCTCTCTCTCTCTCTCTCTCTCTCTCTCTCTCTCTCGCTCTCTCTCTCTCTCTCTCGCTCTCTCTCTCTCTCTCTCTCTCTCTCTCTCTCTCTCTCTCTCTCTCTCTCCCTCCCTCTCTCTCTCTCTCTCTCTCTTTCTTTCCCTCTCCCTCTCCCCTTCTCAAGGATTGCAGCGTACGCGCAAACACACCTAGGAATTATCCCATTTATCAAAATGTAATTTGTTGAAATCTTCCTTCGGACAGATGATTCTATAATACGTACCGGTAAGCCTTCCGAAAATGAACACAAAATTAAATTGATTTTGACGCCATTTTACTCGAAAGGGACTTTTGGAGTAGATGCCTTAATACACCGTCTCAGGTCACATTTATAAACCTTAACCGGCATTGAAACCACAATTAACCACACATAGTTTTTCCTGTGAGAGGATAAGGGTCGTGCACCACGGCATTCCACAGCGGGGTTTTTGTGGTGTCCTGTGGTATGTGAGACTACACCCCTGTGGGCACTGTGGTAAAGTGCGGTGTACACTGTGTGTCCTGTGTGTCGGGAGGTGCAAAGCGTTAGGAGCAGCGAGGAAGATTCCCTTCTTTGAAAGAAAAAAAAAACAAGTGATGGCGGTGGATGTTACGAGGCAAACTTTGCTTGCCAACCGCTGCTCATCGTGCCCTTTAAATAGAGGACCTCGCACGAGTCTACGAGAGGCGCCAGCATCGAGACAAAACGCCAAAACGTCAACCGAAGCCGTATCATTACCAGATTCGAACGCTGGCTGCATATGTTCTTTTTTATTTTACTATCCAGGCCATATGGGGGAATTTCAATTCCGTGTCACAACGGGTGTCCCTGTCAATCAGATAGACTGATAGAGTTACTTCAAATCTAGGCAATAAAAAAAAAAAAGACGGCGAATGACGCCGGAGCGATACACCATGCAGTCGAGGCAACGCCGTCCACCGTGGCCGAAATTAACTTCCATGGAGGTGAGGGGAGAGGGAGGGTGCGCTGGAGGATATACCTCGGAGCTCAAACTGATCCCCCCTTGATACCAGACAGCCACCGTGCTATGGATATCCCATGCGCGGGGGGCCGGGACGCTTGAGTGGACGTGACTTGGGCAGTATACCCGTAATTCCTCCCTTCCAATTTCAAACCCGTCGTCGGTCAGCGACGTTCCTCGTGCCTACAGCTCAGTTCCACGTCCCTAGACGTCCGGGCGGGAATGGAAAAAAAAAGTCCAGTAAATACCCCATTTTTTTTTCTGGTGCCTCACGCGATACGTTCTTGAATACTATAGATAACCGTGCTTTCAACTGTCTGTCGATGAGGACGACACAAAGAGTCGAGCACCACTATAGTGTCGGTCACGTATGACCTTTGAGAGAGACAAAAAATCCCAATTATCAGAAATCTACAGCAATAGTATTATTAGTTCAGTCACGATTCCTCATTTCATCAATTCTCCGGTTGGTGTATCTTTTCTTGGATACTGCGATGTGCGGAAAAAAGAAATTCGGCCATTTGGATGACTTGTGGTGTTTGGAAGGGACCTATACGCTATACCGCTATACACACCGCGTGGTATAGCAATGGCGCCCACCTCTCTTGGAGATTTTACAAACAAATTGAAAGACTGGCAAAGAAAATGTTGTCTGGACCGGGACTTGAACCCGAGACCTCTGGATTATCCAGCCCTATAGACGGTGGCCTCCCCATAATAGTCAACTAGAATTTACAAAGCACAGAGTATTATTTCAGTGCGGGATGTCTCAGACCAATTGCCTGTTGCTTTGTGCGGCACATGCCAACGCTCCATCATCAAACTTGGCTGGGTTTTTTTTTTTAGCTGAGAGGAGCAAACGCCAACATTTCGCAGTACCATGCAGGAGGCAATCTTGGCCATTGGTTTGTGGTTAAGCGGCCATTCTTTGCCAGCACGCCGAAGTCTTTTTGTGTTTGTCTGATCGACCGCAGATCATAATCGTAAACACGTCACCGCATTTACGCAATGAAGGCAGGGCGTCACTGAGCTCCCGATCTGCCAAAACGGAAAAAAGGGGGGGGGGACACAAATCAAAAGACAGTGATGTCTTAATTTTTGACAACATCTGGAACCATAACGGGGCTTTACCGTGTGTGAATGGATTGCCGGTATAGTTTGGATGGATGGATGGACTCGGACTGCCGGACAAATATCCGGGACGAGTTGCTCAAAGTCGAGCGACTCCGAGGACAGTTTCGGGACTGGGGCTCAGGCTTTGCCTCCGCCTGACAAAACCCCGAAAATCCAGGTTGTTGTGTGTCGCCGAATCCGAAGGTTTATTGGCTTCATATAGGCCTATTCACCACGAAACTGGGGCCAAACGCTTGTTTCTAGTGACGTAGTAACGGGTAAGAGTTATATGACCGAAGCCTAAGTCCGGTGTCATGCCAAATAGTGTCCCCTGCCAAATAGTGTCCACTCATTAGCATACTGATCGCTGATTGGTCCAATACGTATGACATTCAACCACCGTGGTTGGGGTATGGTTGCGCACTACACACGCATTGTGTATGGTTGCTGGCCTAACACACGCAACGTTGGGCACTTTGGTACTGTTGGACCCTAACTGTAACCGTAACGCTAACCCTAACCCAAAAAACCCTAATCCTAACCCTAATCCTAATCCCAATCCTAATTCTTATCCAAACCCTAACCCTAACGATCTAATCCTAGTCCTAACGCTAACCAATCAGCGATCAGTATGCTAATGAGCGGACAGTATTTGGCAGGGACACTTTTTGGCAGGACACCGGGCCTAAGCCCCCTTTTTTTCTCCGTTAACGGCCCAAGAGTGCTTGTGGAATGAACAACAGTAAAGTTATGGCCGCTCCACAAACGGTCGTGTCGTTCTTAGCTGTGACTGAGGTGGCGTCTTGATCATTTTTTTAATATGTTGCCGCTGGACTGCGGTGCCGTAACCTTCCGCCAGCATTGGCGTCGGTGCTCGAGACGAGTTCGGGCGTGGAGTATAATACACGCCATATACCAGATACATTCCAACAGGGTGACTGGCTTTCGTAACGAGCCTATAAATCGCCCTCTACAACATTGCCACCGTTCTGCCTGTATTTCTGTCTGCACACCCCGTCCCCTCTGTTGCAGTAGTTCGATCGGCCCGCGCTGTCCCGACAGCTCCGCGGATGCCCTGCATGAAGGAATTGCCTTCCATCCAATTGCCGCATTTTCTCTCTCTCTCTTTTTCAAGACGGCCGGAGGAAACACCGTCGGGAACGGCCTAAGCTTTGACCGATGTCCCGAGCGACACGAGACGGCGCCAAAACGCCCGACCAGGAAAGAAGAAAAAAAAATATGAAAACGTGCTATCCGTCTCCAAATCCAGTTAGATTCGGCGAATTCCTCCGCCTTCGTGAGAAAGTCGGTGTAGGCGGGATTAACGCGCGGCTTTCCCATCTCTCTGGCGATAACCCCGTAGCCTACTTACGCCAGTAGAGACATCGCCCTGCATGGATGAGATGACGGGGTCGGTGTAATTGCGATGGCCGGTAAGGTGGTCGAATCATCCGAACGAATTAACGTGGCACGTTTAACCATACTCAGGTACACTCCCTTCCCCGACACCATGTAGCTGGCAGTGACTTACCCAGTAACCTATCTAGGCCTATAGTAGGACTGAAACCGAAGTTGCGCACTCCGTAGAAACACGCCGATGAAAACGTCCAATATTCAACTAGGATGATTTATGGAGGAAAACCAGCAGGTATCGTTCATCTGTGCAATAGAATTACACATTGTGGAGTGACTATCATTTCGTACGTAAACCGCAATACCTAAAAAGAGAGTAGTTGACAAATTTCGCTTGTTCACAAGAACTGCCCGGCATGGACGACGAGAACTTCAAAGCAGTCCCCACCACGTGTCGAGTGGTAATGCGTCGTAATTGGGTCAGAATAAGGTGTGATTGAACCCGGCCACCGGGGTCGCAAGGGGTG
This sequence comes from Luidia sarsii, assembly GCA_949987565.1. Lineage (NCBI taxonomy): Eukaryota > Metazoa > Echinodermata > Asteroidea > Paxillosida > Luidiidae > Luidia > Luidia sarsii. Next base: position 23,412,201 of record OX465103.1, on the reverse strand, counting down.
GGGTGGGGAAACCCCTTTCTGTACCGAGATGAGATTCTAATCTTGAGCTGTACGCGCACGATAAGGATCGGGTGGTATCGAGTACCAACGCCTGCCTCTTCCTACAAATCCCCCTTGCTTGGGGTGGCATAGCTCTGCAGATACATCGGGGAAGGAGGGAAGGAGGGGTTTCTTCATACCGTAATATGTGGGACACTCTATTCCATCCCTGAGGGTACGGGGGACCCCTTTCAGCGGGCAGTGCATGCAGGGCAGGGATGGATTAGCGGGGATTGACGCAACACTTGTGGTCGTCGGCGAGCGTCGATTTACTCTCGGCCCTCTCAGACTCGTACCGAAGGGGTGCAATGGGTGCTGCAATTCCAGATCGCCGTAGACTACACGACAAGGCTAAGGCTGAGGCTAAGGCTAAGGTTAAGGCTTAGGCTGAGGCTGAGGCTAAGGCTAAGGCTAAGGCTAAGGCTAAGGCTGAGGCTGAGGCTGAGGCTGAGGCTGAGGCTGAGGCTTAGGCTGAGGCTGAGGCTGAGGCTGAGGCTGAGGCTGAGGCTGAGGCTGAGGCTGAGGCTGAGGCTGAGGCTGAGGCTGAGGCTGAGGCTGAGGCTGAGGCTGAGGCTGAGGCTGAGGCTGAGGCTGAGGCTGAGGCTGAGGCTGAGGCTGAGGCTGAGGCTGAGGCTGAGGCTGAGGCTGAGGCTGAGGCTGAGGCTAAGACTAAGACTAAGGCTAAGGCTAAGGCTAAGGCTAAAGCTAGGGCTAAGTGCACTACGGCTAAGCGGGGAATGATAATGTGCGCAGTGGCGCCAATGTAAAACATAGCCATAAGCCTGGATTTCATGAGTACGGCATAGGCAAGGCCGTGGTAGCCCAACGCTGTGATGTGCTACACAATGCTTGTATCATTGTGATAGTTTGAATTGGTTAAATAAATGAATGCATAAAAATCTTCGGGATTCATTTCCACTTAAAGTCCCGCATAATTCTCTCATATGTTTATCTCTTTGTATAGAGCTTCTGACGATGTCAGGTTGATGGAAGTAGCTATAAATTGGCAATCAGCTGATGTGCATTGAACGTCATGCAGCATACAATTAACGTAAAATATCGAAATAATATTTGTGATTATTTGGCATTTACTTTTACTGAATTGGTTTAAGAAGTTCACTTATATTGAGGAAAAGATTGCTTGTATTTTTTCTAGGCAAGAGTTGCAGGCAGATGTTTTCCCAATCTGTGGGGACCTGCGAAATCGGATGAGTTATGGCAGTCCCTTATGGATGATTTACGTCGCGTGCTGTGGTAATATGAATATTGAATAATGCAATGGTGATTTCTTTTTGCCCTTGCGGTTTGTTTGCGGGTGATTCACGGCAGTCGTTACCTATCATGTCAAGTCATCGTGTTTGTGATATCTTTGGATACTTATCTTGACGTTGAGAGCGAATGCTGTCTAAATCGTATTTACCCGTCCGAAAGTCATAAAACCTGCCCGCGCTGTTTGCTTGTTTACAAAGTGAGAGAGGGGGAGAGCGGAGAGAGGGAGAGGGGGAGGGAGAGATAGAGAGGGAGGGAGAGAGGGGAGAGGATGACAGAGAGGGGAGAGGATGAGAGAGAGGGGGGAAGAGAGAGGGAAGAGGGAGAGGGGAGAGAGGAGAAAGAGAAAGGGAGAGAGAAGGGGGATGGGAGAGGGAAAGAGAGAGGGGGAAGGGAGAGAGAGGGAGAGGGAGAGTGAGAGAGGTTGGAGAGAACGGAAGAAACAGATCAACACCAATTGTACTGGGATTTTGTGTGTCAATAAGGGCTTTGACTGTCGCCAAAACAGCCATAACATGTAAAACGTGGTGGGATTGCTGAGCTTCGTCTGACTTGGTAAGGATGGATGCGAGACACTGAATATCCTTCCTTTACCCCCCCCCCCCCTCTCCCCATTGTCCCTCTCTCCATGCGATCTCGCTTCCCTTTACACTGCAAAGCCGGGCAACATTGTATTCCAGACCGACTTGGTATAATAAGCACCTTTCTTTAGATTTAGAATGGTATGAAATGGAATGCAGCGGGAATCATTGTTGGTCACTTGGGAGCGTGGGAATTCCTGTCAGTCTACAAAAATACTTTCACGTATTGGTATTTGTAGCTTTCGCACGATCAGTTTCCTCGTAAAAATCCCTTTTGGGAAAAGTGTTGTAGTCATCCTATATACAATAGTTGATGGGTATACTATGGGGCTGGTACCAATACCAACAGGACCACACTAACTTTTACTTGTTTGTCAAATTGTTTTCCTCCACGTAATGCGTCCTGACTTGTAGTTGGCCTGGTCTGAGCCAACTGTGCCAGTGCCGTTAGTCCGAAAATGCGCTGCTGCAGCATGGGCCAGTCAATGGGTATTAGCCACTTGCAATAGCAGCTGGTAACCCGCGGAATGTGGCTATTGCGGAGTTGAAACATTCACCACCATTGACCAGCGTTGTTAGAAATGTCAACTATTATCATCATCTTCATCACTAGTCAATGAAATTCTCACACTCTGGATTGCAAAGGTTAAAATCAGCTACATTCTTTCAACATTTCTAGAACAAGAATTCGGGTAACGCCTTATTGCCCCGCGTGTTTGCAGTGTAAAAAAAAAACCGTGGGTACCAGTCACGAGGAATATCGTGCTGGTAACGCTCGGTCGGGAGCTTGGGCGCAGGCATCGTCTCCGTCGCGCAAAAAAACTCTCAAACACCGGCTGCAGTTTTTGTCGCTGAATACGACGATCTGTTTTCCCCGACCAGGACAGCTGGCTGTTCACCGGGCCGGGACACGCACGATGCCCAAGCGCTTGTCCTTCTACTTGGATAAAAATGTGGCATTACGATAGGCTAGAGAAACGGAACCGAAGCTCGTGCTCGATCCCAAATCCTCATTGCGTGAAGGACCGGACCACAGCCTTTGAAAAACACATATATAGGATAATATTACTTTCAAAAGTTAGTGGGCCTGATGTTTCGATCCTAGCAGGACCTTTCTCAAAGGCAGAGTGAGAAAGGTCCTGCTAGGATCGAAACGTCAGGCCCACTAAATTTTGAAATTTGCATTTTGGTAGTTTTAGTCAGTAAGCAGATTGCAACATTTTTTGTATATCACCTTAAGAATGTTACGTTGGTAAAAGAACGCATGCGTATTAGTATAGAAGCCGTTAGCCTCGAGCGCTCTGCAGTAGTGCATCCGAGTCTACACTAGTTCCAGTCCGGCCACTAACGAGCCTTGATTGTTTCCCGGTGCCTCGCCCCAATCGCCGGCATTCCTTGCTCAGGGACGGCAAATATAGCACGTATTGGCGGCGATAGGACGCACACCCTACCCCGGCATACCCGTCTGGCGTGCTGTCACCCCACCCTCCCCCACCCCCGCACTCCCCGTCCACCAACCAACCCCTTAAAACAAATAACAGGAACGCCGTCCTGGCTCGTTGCAACCTCTTTTTACTTTATTTTACAAACGAATTGATCAACACCCTGCATGCACAAAGGACGCTATCTACGCAAGGGTTGAGTACCGCGTTTAGGCCTATAAATACGAGACCGAGTCGATGGTACTACCTTAACCTTCCTCAATCCTTCACAATCCTCCAGGGGGTAATGGAGGATTGTGGCAGGTATGGACTTTCCAGTTGGAGGATTATCATTGTGGAGGATTGAAGAAGGTTGTAAACTTTACACTGAAGGATTGTGGAGGATTGAGGCAGGTTGTACAATTTACCACGGACGATAAGGAGGATTGAGGAAGGTTGTAAAATTTACACTGGAGGATTTTTGAGGATGTGAAAAGCTGTGGACCGGAACGTTGACAAAGGCACGTACCATGGAGATACCTACTTATAGCTCCAAGCTTATACTGTCTTGCTAGTATGCACTTTGCTTTCATATGGTACTGTAATATAAACAAAGGATCCATTATGATTTACATGTACTTAGCTGTGGAGGATTGAGGCAGTGGGGTATATGTACATGCACAAACTCGTATTGGAGGATTGTGGAGGATTGAGGCAGTGAGGAACTTGCACAAACTCACATTGGAGGATTGTGGAGGATTGAGGAGGGTTCTAGGCACGCAGCACTTGTGCGTTAATCTGTTTCCTCCACGTATGAGTCCTGACTTGCATACAGTTAGCCTGGTCTGAGCAAACCGTGCAGCAGTGCTGTTCGTCCGAAAACGCGCTGCTGTGCACAGCAAGGCAGGAGGGTGCGAGATGGAAAACGGCCCTTGATTGAATAAATATTAAATACAGCGCGTGGTACCGCAAAAGGCCACATTAAACACTATGGTCGGCCAGGGACACGCGTAAACGGCTTTTAATGAGTGGTCTATCAAGTGCCTCGCGTGTGCAGTGCATGTATGACTTTGGCGAGGACATTTGGGGGGGGGGAGGGGGGAGGAGGGGGCGTTGGGATTGGGCGCCTTGCCGCGGCCCCTGAGTCCTGACACGTTCAATTAGATACTCCGATGCGGTCCGGCTGACAGAGACAACGCCGAAACGATCGCCGAGTGAACGGCGTGGGTGAGGGGGAGAGAGACGCTCGGGTGAGACCGGCCCGCTAAGAAGGAAAATGATTTTATAACGGGAGAGAGAGAGAGAGAGAGCCAGTGGGCGTTTTGATATCTATGCCGGGCGCGAGTGTTGACAGGTCCGCGGTCAGAACATTATACGGAGCGAAGACCGCGCGCTGTATATACGGGTCACCGCAGGGGAGACCCTTGGACGTTTCCGTGCGCGGATACCACGCATGCCGCTCTCCGGAGGGAGCGTAATTCCCCCCTGATCGGGTTGCCATCAGCCCCGGATGGTTCGGCGGTGCTGCTCGGAGGAGAAGAGAGAGGGACGGCGATGATAGGTGGGTCCATCAATCAAAGTCGCACCTTGGTGAATTTGCGCCACTTAAGGTAGGTGTTTGAAACCGGCCCGTTGGATTGGATTCCTGCGTAATCTGGCCGGCCACATTTCTTGAATTCCTAGGCTTTTACTTTTTTTTAACTTTTACTGTTGTTGCCAGTACAAGTTTGGCATGCTCAACATTGGAAACCTATCAATCCTATACAACGGACCTGAACCTGTGTAAACCACTTTGGTATGACATTTTGGTATGAAGTGTTTTAAAAGGCTTGAAAGTGTTCGAAAAAGGCTTGAATACGCTGCATTCTGTTTCAAATATCCTTAGACGAGGGGTTGCCAGATTCTGATTTTAGTTTCAATAAACCGACGTGTATAGCAATGGCCCAAATCTAATCTAGGCTTCACGTCTTATTTTGAAAGCTCCTTCAAGCTGAATTACCAGATGAGATGTAGGACATGTGTAGCTCCTTAGATCTTCCCGAAGCAAGCAGACATTGCACGGGCGCGACATGTCCTGCTTCATAATATACAATTAAGTTCGCAGGCAGAGCTTCATTTGCATTTCATATACAGATGGACGAATACTCCACAGCACCGAACTGCAATCCAGTCTGTAATTTTGTTTTCCTCTGGAAAGCTTCTCTGGAAAGATCTTGATTACAAAACAGATTTCCCGTCCTATACAGCAGCTCCGCTCGGCCGGGCCCGTGTTAAGGCATGCGTTCACACCTTGAACGTGAAGGCGAAGAGCTGTTTTGTCTGGCGTTCGTCTTGACACCCCCCCCCCCCTCTCTCTGCCTGCTCCCCAAACGCTGGCGTATATTAGGCCTACATACGCCGGGGAAGCAAAGAAAAGCTGAGCGTTTTTTTTTTTATTTTTTTTTTATTGAAGTATTATCGGCAGAACCTTCGACCGTCGCCCGCTCCTCGAGACTACCTCGGGCGGCGCCCTTGATGTATCGCGAACGCGCGCGCACCATGGGGGGAAAGTCCTCAATCTCAGCTGCCTCTCAGATCCCGGAACCCGAGCTGAAGCGAATTGGCATTATCATCGGGCCCCTGTTCGCGCGGCGGTCTCCTCTCCCCACCCCCCCTCCCCCCGCACCGGTACCTTGACCGTCTCCGAAGGCGCTTCGATTCACGGCTCCCTCGGAGATATATAACAGAACCGACATATGACGCTCAACCACCATCGCTGGTACTCCGTTAATTGTGTGGGGACTATACAAGGACATGTTTTGTAAACCAGTGTAGGTTAGGCTTAGGGTGTTACGGTTAGGGTTACGGTTACGGTTACGGTTAGAGTTAGGGTTACAGTTAGGGTTGGGTAAGTGTTAGGGATAGAGTGAGGGTTAGGATTAGGATTAGGGTTAGGGTTAGGCTTAGGGTGGTTAGGGTTAGGGTTAGGATTAGCATTGATTGGGGTTAGGGTTAGGATTAGGATTGTTTGGGTTAGGGTTAGCGTTACGGTTAGTGTTACGGTTACGGTTAGGGTCAAAATGGACCAAAGTGCCCAACGTTGCGTGTGTTAGGCCAGCAACCATACACAATGCGTCATACGTGTGTAGTGCGCAACCATACCCAACCACGTGGTTGAGTGTCATACGTCGTGACGCATATATGCCTCCCCCCTCGTTCCCTCGCACGAGGAGTCGGTTTTAGAATTGAGCCACAGTTGGAAGGCAGCTCGTCTCTGCCTGGCCGGTCGCACCTCGTGGCGAGGACCGTGCGAGCTCATAATAATACCGTCTGTCATTCCAGACGTAGTAGTGCATGGCATGTTAACACACCATTCCCCGCTCAATCAGGGCGTCGTGTTCTTTTGGGTGTTTTTTTTCTTTCTCCTCTACCTCCCTACAGGTTTTCCACCGCCACCGTTCTGACAAGATAATTCCCCCGTCGACAACTGCAATGTATTTAGTAACTGTCTTGTCCGTCATTTTCTCACCGCGCTGTCGTAAGGTCGCCTTGACTTTTGTCGCATTCGGTTCTCCCTCCTAAATTCCGCTTTGGAGAGAGGATGGCTACTTCATGGTTATACTATCACATTATGTGTCTGTCTCGAAATTCAGCTGAAGTTCAGTTGAGGTTGTCTGGTGCTCAACCAATGCGTCTACGTTATCTTGTCGTGCTCAGGGCGTCTTAAAAAAATGTTGTCAAGTGGTCAGACCCACTCAACTGCAAGGGCGGTTCTGTACACGGAATCGAATCCTTGTCGGTCATTCTCTAAAGGAAAATGTCGCGAATGTGTGTGTGTGTACAATACAGGCCTACATGCACTACGTGTCAAAAGTTCATGGTTGTGAAATTGGTTTTCATGAATAATCTTTATTTTTAATAAAATTTCCTATTTAAGGGGGTTTTTTTTGTTCAAAATGATACATAACAAAATGATTTTTGTACCGATGCTGCATGTTTACAGTTGTATTTTCTAAAAGACTTCTGACACAAACCACCTGTTAGTGTTAAACACACATACCATGGTCTAGCCCTTTAGTTTGATAACCTTGCCCCAAGGCCATCGAAAAAGCTATCGCTCGTTGTTTATTCATGGCGCCGTCGATCGGCGATGCGCGCGATCTCCCTGCAAGAAATACTGAATATCATGTTCACGTCCCTTGTCATCTGCATACATGCATATTGGACGGGGTCTTTCTGCACAAATGGCTATAGCAAATGGCAGTTCGTCAGTGAACGCCACTCCAAGAGCCACCGGGATCCGACCTGGCAGACCAGACGCTGGTGGTTGGGCTGAGAGGACACAGTTTCACGGGTGAATGATATCAATTAGGATTCATCGATGCATTCATGGTTATCTCTCGAGTTCTGAGAAACACTTTGACGAACTTAATTCCTTACCTTTTTTCCCTGAAGCCGGCGGGGACACAACCCCCCCCCCCAAAAAAAATAAAAAATAAAAAATAAAAAATGGTGTTACCGTTGATCCGTGGCGCCCCCACCACCCCCCCCCCCAAGATTCAAACAGAATGTTGTACGTTTTGATTAATATGCATGACTATTTCCGCCAAACTGACGAGGTTGATCGATACATCTATGGTAAATTGCGTACAGCTATTTAGACGGGCAAATTAGAAGAAAAAAAGTGAAAAATGGCAAAGCGAATATTGACAGGAGCCGGACTGAAACCCTTCGTATATATACCAGCGCTCTAAACGGGTCCATGATCCCTAAAGATATGCGGCAGTTAATTGGTTAAAGTGTCTCTGACAGGAGCCCCCATCCCGGCAAAGACTGTTTGACTGTTAGGGAAGTCCACCATCTAAGGACCGGATAGCTCAGATGGTAAGAGCGCTGGCACGCAAAACCAGAGGTCACTGGTTCGTGTCCCGGTCCAGTCGAAGATTTTTTTACCACTATTCAAAGTTCCCGTTCAGTTTTTCCCTTTATTTGTTTGATAAAAAAAAACATATTCCAAGACCAAGCCTTCCTTGGTTGGAGAGGTTGAGAGATCATAGAATTTACTGTGATGTTTAATGTTCGTCGGGTAAATTGTTTAAGCATCCACAAGGGCAGAGCCTTTATATTGATAATGGCTATAAGGCCGTTTGGGTAATAGGCCTAAGCGATTGGCGTAACTAGGCGGTACCTATAGATATGACCCTTGTCTGGAGGCGATATTCGGTGCCGTACCACATAATTATTCGCTATGGGCCCATTATGTGTGTGCACAAACGAAGTATGAAGAATTGAGTCTCAGGTCAGTCAGATTGTTCACGTACGTTGAATTCGCTGTGCAGATAGCCTTATTGGCTGTGCAGAAAGCCTTATTGGCTGTGCAGAAAGCCTATCCCTTGCTTTAACTTCAACTGGTATAGCCTTCTCCCCCTTGCCCCCCCCCCCACCCCATAAATTGTTTGTGCACAAACATATGGGCCCATAGCGAATACATGTATGTGGTACGGGAAAAATCGCTGGCTGGAGCGAAGGATGTTGATTGGTGCTCGTGATCCCCGTGCATGTAACACTGACCGGTTGCCGGTGACGTTGTGCAGCCTGAACATGACGAGGCCAGCTCAGAGATAGTACCATCTTGTCTGGTCACAGACCCCGCAGCTATATACATGTATTTGGCATTGTATATGATAAACTAGGGCCCTTTTCCAAAACCCGCCTGAGGTTTCGGCTCAGGCTTCGTCTCAGTTATCCAAATGCTGAAAATACAAGTTGGAGTTCTTTGTTGAAGTTGAAGCTTTCGATTCCTTTTCAAAACTCAGTAAAACACTCAAAATTATGCCAAAGGCTTCCTGTTTTCATGCCTTGTATACTTGAAATGGATGAAAGAACCAGAGGCAAAGCCGGAGCCTGAGCCTAAGCCGGGTTTTGGAAAAGGGCCTAGTATAATTATACAGTTGCCGGAAGCCGAAAAGGGCGGAGTAATTCGGTCCCAGGTGCCACCGATGCTCAGTCCGTGACGACGCACGTTCCCGAGCGTGGACGTATACTACGTGATGGGATAATTATCCTCACGACTCACGCTGGCTCGAGCCGATTACGCATTCGGCGAGCGTTCCACTTGGCTTTCAATGAGGCCTCGGTGGCTCATAGAAAAACGTGAAAGCTATAGGATGCACTTTAAACGACACAGGCCCACTATAAAGCAACAGGTTCATGACTGCACTGCGCACTATTGGCATTATCCTGGCATGTCCTATATCGTATATTTATTTTTTATTTATTTTTTCAAATCGCAGAATTCTGCCTTTGAGAAAGGTCCTGCCAGAATCGAAACGTCGGGCCCTGTACATTAATTTTCGAGACTGACATTTTGGTCAGTTCAGGCAGTAGGCAGTGTGAAACTTGTAATCATTATTGATCCACGTCTTGCTAATGCCGTGCGGTCTTGCTGAATGATTGACTGGGAGAAAGAAGCATGACTTAAAAAAAAAAAAAAAACCAATTTGGATTTTGTTCGCCGATTGTCAGGTTTTGCCAAAATGGTCCACACAGCAAGAATGGTCCAGAATGGTCCTCGCTGTGCGAATGAATGGTTTGATAGGGCCTGTTCGGCATAATGTCAGAATCATCTCGGTAGCAGATGGTAGTATGTGCTCGGGTTACCTTCGGCAGCACTTTACGCTCCACCGCTTGTAAGACAATTGTACGTGGCCTCTCCCAGTCTCCCGCCCCAAAACCTATGATACACCCTATTGCGCATGCTCCTATGATATGGCTGGACGCACAGTCCCCAAACTGAAGTAAGCTGGTGGGGGGGGGATGTCGTCCATTGCACGTATTGCGTCGCCACTCCATCATTCGCTCTGGGGGGGGGGGTGGGATTGTTCTTCGTTTTTCACGCCCGATCAGTGATGGGTATCCTCCCACCCATCCCCGTCTCATTTTCCTTGTTCATGTCCAATTTCCGGCGAACCCACCGTGTGTACGATCTCCCTGGCGGGGATCATAAAGTGCGGATCTGAGAAGAGACGGTAACTCCAACAAAGAAAATACAGCCTGGTATGATTTTTTTTTTAAAGACGGAGAAAAAGAAACCAGTTGAAAACGTGACAGGAAACAGTATTATGCCGGGAAAAAATATGTGCCATTGCAGAAGTGCATGAGATGCAGTTCGTTTTTACAGTCCTGTATAGACGTGCGCCTATATCTGGCGTGAAACAAAATGTAAGCATTTATCAAGACACCGCTTAACCACTTCCATTTATATTCTCACTCGATGTGAGATGGCATCCCCCTAACCCATACCCTCCGTCCCCCACAACCACCTCCACCAACCCTGCCTCATATTGAGACAGTCACGCCAGCTCTTATAAATATCTCCGTGGACATACCTCCGTGCCTCCGTGGCTTGGGGTGGATCAGGCAATTAAACATCTTCCGCTACAATGTGTAAAGGAAAATAATTGAGATAGGGAAGGGTGCTTGCATTAATCTTTCTCAGCTAAGAGAAATTAATTTAAGTCACCCCCCCCCCACATCAAACATTTTTTTCTTTACACGTTGTAAGGGATATATTTGATGTGGGGGCCTTAAATCAATTTATCTAGGCTGAGATGCAAACAAAGGGGAGGCTCTCTATCTCTCTCCCTCTATATCCATCTTGATCTCGATGTCTCTCCTTCCGCTTCTGCCTCGCTCTCTACCTCTTTCTCTCTTTCGCTATCCCTCTCTATCGCTCTCTCTCTCTCCCCTGATCTCCCTCTCCCACCTACTTGCTCTTTCTCTATCTCTCGCCTTCTCTCTCTCTCTCTCCCCCACTCTCTCGCTCTTTACCTCTAGGCTCTCTGTCCCTCTCTATCGCTCTCTCTCCCCTGATCTCCCTCTTCCATCTACTCGCTCTTTATCTATATCTCTCGCTCTGTATCTCTCTCTCTCACACTTTCTCGCTCCCCATCTCTCTCGTTCACTCTCTTTCGTTCACTCTCTCTCGTTCACTCTCACGTTCTCTCTCTATCTATCTCTTGATCTCCCTCTCCCACCTACTGGCTCTTTCTCTCTCTCGCCCTCTATTTCTCTCTCTCCCCTTCTGTCTCGCTCTTCTATACCTCTCTCTCTCTCTCTCTCCCTCTCTTTCTCTATCTCTCTCTTTCTCTATCTCTCTCTCTCTCTTTCTCTATCTTTCTCTCCCTATCTCTTACGCTCTTTATCTCCCTCTCCCACCTACTCGCCCTTTCCTCTCTCGCTGTCTGTCTCTCTACCAACTCTTCATATACCAGTTCCTCTCTATCTTGGCGTGCAAGGCATCGCTCCACGTCTCCCCAGTCAGGCAGAATCATCACACATTCCACCACACTGATCAGCTAAGGGAGAAAAAAATCCCTCTTAGTTTTTCCGAAAACAAGCTGACCCCCGAAAAAAATTAAAAAAATGTAAATAAATAAATAAATAAATAAAATAATAAAAAATAAGGAGAGAGCTCGTTGAGTATTTATAGGAGCGATCTACCGTACCAGGGAAGCGTATGACCAATGTAATTGATGTCGTATCTGTGGCGTGTGTACTCTCCATGAATGAATTTAAATCGCTCGGATGGGATGTCAACCACGTTCAATTCATTTTTTAGACGAAGAAAAAAAGAGAAGAGAAGAAGGTGCTTATGATGCAGGCCTATTTTTTTTTTTAAAGGCACCACGTACGGAAGGCCACTTTTCTCTCCGGAAAAGACGTTCCTCGTCGAGCTCACACAAGGGCCGAGCACTGGTAATTTTGTCCACCCAACCCTCGCTGAATCAGTTCGGACGAAGGAAGTTAATTGAGTGCTTGAACCAACAGCTACTCCAACGCTTCATGAATTATGAACGCCACGAAGTGGCCAAGCAGGGGGGTGGGGAGAGGAGAGGAGAGGGAGAGGGGAGGGGGAGAGGTGAGAGAAGGACTCCCTCGGTCCTCTTCACCGCACCGGCCGTTAATGCGCCGAGACGCGATAAACCATGGGTTCCCGTCTGCCACCCCAGCGTGATAAAAAGGCAATTTTTTCCCCCCAGTGCGATCACTGAATAATAATAACTGCAGAGAGGATAGCTATATCGAAATTTCAGATGAGGAGCGTACGCGCCGCCTTCAATCATGCAGACCCGTGAATCCGTGTGGTTTATGCAGTGTGTGGATGTGTGGGTTACTTTGATTGAATGCTTCGCTTCTGTGAGTATACACAAGCGAAGTTCCATCGGAAGAGACCCGGTATACTCCTGAAGACGAACAGGGTCTCCTGAAGACTTTTTCTCTTTTCAGAACCGCACATACTACTCGCACAAGAGAAATGTTTGCACGGTGTCATCGCAAACCTACACTCCTATACTGCTATTATCCTCACCATGAAAACCATCCTATCTCCGTCCCGGTATTGTTTAGGATGTGCACAGGTTTGTTTTGTTGCAGTCACTCGCCTGGCAAGAATATCAGACAAAATGGGACGGTATCGTGTGTCGGGTCGCGGATCCACACGCAGCCGTGAATTGAATGGGCCCATCTTACAATGATTCTTATCGCTGGCATATCGAATCGAAAGGTAAACTAACACTAGGGGGCGCATGGTAAGCGACAATTGGGACAGGATCTAGTTGGCGTTAGGATTGGGGCGGCAATGCTTTAAGTTACATTGACCTAGCTTTGCTGTTCTAGTTTACGGTGGGCCAGAATGGACACGTAAAAGAGGTCCGGCGGACTCGGATGTCCGGCGGACTCGGATGTCCGGCGGACTCAGATGTCCGGCGGTCTCAGATGTCCGGCGGTCTCAGATATCCGGAGGACTCAGATGTCCGGCGGTCCCAGATGTCCGGCGGACTCAGATGTCCGGCGGTCTCAGATGTCCGGCGGTCTCAGATGTCCGCCGGTCTCAGATGTCCGGCGGTCTCAGATGTCCGCCGGTCTCAGATATCTGGAGGACTCATGTCCGGCGGTCTCAGATGTCCGGCGGACTCAGATGACCGGCGGTTTCAGATGTCCGGCGGTCTCAGATGTCCGGCGGTCTCAGATGTCCGGCGGTCTCAGATGTCCGTCGGACTCAGATGTCCGCCGGTCTCAGATGTCCGCCGGTCTCAGATGTCCGGCGGTCTCAGATGTCCGGCGGTCTCAGATGTCCGGCGGTCTCAGATATCCGGAGGACTCATATGCCCTCGGTCTCAGATGTCCGGCGGACTCAGATGTCCGGCGGTCTCAGAAGTCCGGCGGTCTCAGATGTTCGGCGGTCTCAGATGTCCGGCGGTCTCAGATGTCCGTCGGACTCAGATGTCCGCCGGTCTCAGATGTCCGCCGGTCTCAGATGTCCGGCGGTCTCAGATGTCCGGCGGTCTCAGATGTCCGTCGGACTCAGATGTCCGCCGGTCTCAGATGTCCGCCGGTCTCAGATGTCCGGCGGTCTCAGATATCCGGAGGACTCATATGTCCGGCGGTCTCAAATGTCCGGCGGACTCAGATGTCCGTCGGACTCAGATATCCGGAGGACTCATATGTCCGCCGGTCTCAGATGTCCGCCGGTCTCAGATGTCCGGCGGTCTCAGATGTCCGGCGGTCTCAGATGTCCGGCGGTCTCAGATGTCCGGCGGTCTCAGATGTCCGGCGGTCTCAGATGTCCGGCAGTCTCAGATGTCCGGCGGACTCAGATAGGCTATATTTTTTTAATAATATTGAATAATATTTATATTCATTTGGGAGTGAGGGGCGGAGGGACGGAGGGACGGAGGGAGGGAGGGAGCGAGACGGGGGAGCGAGAGAGGAGGGGGAGAGAGGGGTGGGAGGGGACCAGGGAGGGAGGAAGGGAAGGAGGGACGGACGGACGGATGGAGGGACGGACGAATGGAGCGAGAGAGGAGGGAGGGAGAGAGAGGGGAGTGAGGGGGATCAGTTAGGGAGGGAGGGAGGGGAGGAATGGAGGGACAGACGGAGGGACGGACGGACGGAGGGATGGATCGGGATGGGTAGGGGAAGGGAGGGAGGGAGTGAAGGAGGGAGGGAGGGAGGGAGGGAGGGAGGGAGGGAGGGAGGGAGGGAGGGAGGGAGGGAGGGAGGGAGGGAGGGAGGGAGGGAGGGAGGGAGGGAGGGAGGGAGAGAGGGAGGGCGGGCGGGCGGGAGGGAGGGAGAGAGTGAGGGAGAGATCAATAGTGTTAGCTGTCTCGGGGCGGGTTGTCGCGTTCCGTTGAACTCCTTCCCGGCGAGGAAGGAGGGAGGAATGGCGTTTGTCGATGGAGTCTCTCGGTCGTGTAGTCGGCTTGGTCGGGATGTAAAGGAGACAAGGAGCTGTGGATGTCTGACTAGATTGGCCGGGACATGTTTGTCCTCACCACGTCAATTGATCCCCGTCCCTTCGCTTGCCCGTGGGCGGGAAAACGGACCAAAATCAATCAGACTTTCACTCCTTTTTTTCTGTCTCTCATTTTGTAGTTTTCTCGTTGGACACTATAGCTCCTGCATTACAGTTTGTATCTTTTCCGTCTCTTTTCCCGCTCGGTCATCCGCTCGAGATGTTTCATTTTGGTCATATTCGTTCATTTGGGCCGTCCTTCACAATTATACTCGCACATGTGAACATGTGTGCCGTCGAAACGGGTGGTCGTGAATATATTGATACATGAAACCCGCGCATTATATTGGTGTTCGTGGCTCTCCATAGACCTCGTGTATATACTTGGGGGGGGGGGTCGCGTGCGGGGCTGCTACACACTCTAATAGACAGCTGCGATCCAAAGTTCAAAGATTATCCCCAATCCTGGCCTATATACCCTTCTCCCCCCCTTCTTCCCATGGATTCAAGACGCCGGGTGAGCTTGGGCATTGCTGCGAATAGTCGTGTATACCGTCCCCTACAAGTAAACCGTACCTCTCCCAAACTGCAGCTGCAATTCCTTCTATCCATGGAGCCCGACAGATTCCTAGGCGGAGACATGCACGCGTATGTGAAAGGTGAGACTGAACGATGTCCGCCGTCTCTCAGTTCAAACGCAATCGCATCAGGCCGTCGTTGTCTGACAACGAACATGCATAACCTGAGTGGGCTGACACTTTACCTGGCAAAAGTGTTCACGCAGCATGTTTTAGAGCTCGACGCAAATCGAATGCAGTTTACTCATTACAACGGTTTAGTCGGATTTACAATACCTCAGTAGCTTTTCAAATACGTTTTCCCAGAGCTATTCCTTGACTTGTATACCTCTTCAGAATATGGCGATCTAAAAAATCTTGTCTGAAGATTTTTTGGGGTGAATCATAGGGAAATGTCATGCCGATAAAGGACTCAGAATACTGTACACGTAAATTGTCTGTCACTCAGTTCTTTGGAACCATACGTACACACACCGACCTGTACACGCGTATACTTGTTGGGCATTTCCTTTGTTCTCGTGTACTAAAAAACACTCTCAGAAAAGCCTAATTCAAATCGCTTCCTTTCGAACCAGAATCACTTTCCTAGGCTGAAATTTCTAGCGAACGTCCCTTATATAATATCGCCTAGTTCTATTTGCGACGGATAAACATACCTCGGAAATACCTCCTTTCTAAGTGAATTCAAAATAGGCCCTAATCAGTTTCGTGAAAAACTTATGGGGTACCAAAAAAAGTACCCCACAAGGAGCGGTCCCATTGTTCTGAGTACCCACCCATTGTTCTGGTACCCCACAACTCACCTCACGTAAGCCCACACATGAGAGAGGTAAAGTTGTAATCCCTGATCCATGAAGAACGCGATCCACTTCCAGCGGCCAACCCCCCGGTCTTGTCTTTCCGGTACGAATCACACGGAGCTTAATATTTCGCGCCGAGGAAAAAAAAGGGTGACGGCAGCGGTTCCCCCGGGGGCTACCGCCGGCCCCCGACCCGTACCCGCCGGGTTTTGCACCGCGTAAACATCGCAGCCCCGCCCCATGGCACAACCGGCCGGCCGCGGGCAGACCTTCCTGGTGAACGCACCAGCGCGGAAGACAAAATGAATTTGATTCCGTGTCCACCCCTTCCGCCTCGACATTAAGGTTGGTCTATGACATGAGCCAATCGGGTGTGGCTATCTATAGGCCTAACCCTTTATTTGTCTCTCTATGTCTTGCTCTCCCTATCTGTCCCCGTCTCTCTCTGTGTCTCACTGTATCTCCCCTTCTCTCTCTCTCCCTGTCTCTTTCTCTGTACCGGTCTCTCTGTCTCTCTCTGTCTCTCTGTCTCTCTGTGTGTCTCCTTCCTAATTTATTAGTTGTCAAACAATACTGACCTCTTATTCCTTCTCTCTCATTTGTAAATAAAGTTTTTCTTTGCAAAATCAAAAATCCTTCTGTCTCTCTGTCTGTTTTTGTATCTTTGTATCTCTCTGTCTCTTTTTGTATCTCTGTCACTCTAGCTGTATGGTTTGTCTGTCTGTCTGTCTGTCTGTCTCTGTGTCTGTCTGTCTCTCTTTCTCTCTTTCTCTCTCTCTCTCTCTCTCTCTCTCTCTCTCTCTCTCTCTCTTTCTTCGATTTTCCTCCCCGCCGCCTCCTTCCCACCGTTCCACATACCCGCCGCGGCCCGCCCGCCCGCCCGACGTCCGGCCTCTTCCCTGAGTCTTTGATCGCCTTCCAAATTGACTGCCAAATCAAAGAGAAAAGGGGGTTAATATTGACAGATACGGTCGGGTCAAGGTGAGAAAGAGAGAGAGAGAGCAAGAGAGAGAGAGAAAGTGGGGATGAGGCTAAGAGAAAATGAGAGCAACAGATACAAAAACAGAATCAGGGAGGTTTAGGAGAAGGAATGGAGCGACAGTCAGAGAGAGAGACATAATCAAAGACACGCAGGGAGAGGGAGAAGAACGAGAGAGGGGAGATCTAGAAAGAAAAAAAGTGGCAGAGACTGAGACAGATAGAGACAGAGATGGAGACGAAGATATTGGCGGAGAACGAGACGGGTAGGCCCTACTATAACAGGTACAGGGAGAAGGAGAGTGGTAGGTCAAGGATGCACCAGGTTGGTTGCATGGCCTCGCAAAGGATAAGTGTGTCACTCGGCGAGAACTGTGTAAGGCGGTCACCGTGGGGTTGCTCAGCATGCAGTCAGAACTTGCTGCCTTCATCGCATCGTAATCACGTGCGCACCGATAGCTGGCTGCACACGCTGCTATGATTGTCAAACCGCCTTCCACTCGTTTCCCGTTTTTTTGTTTGTCTCCCCGCTGGCACGTTTCCAAAACTATACAGCGCCGTGCTCTCGTCAGTTGCCTTATTGAATTGTCCATGTCGACAATATGGTCAGATTTCATTTGCGACATACGTAGGCCCCTTTACATAAAAACAAAAAACCGGCAGAATGGGGCCACACTGGAAAACCCGCAGAACTTGGCACAAAGAGAGGTGGGCAATAGTGAGCAAAGGCGGAAGAACGAAAGAGGAAAAGGGGGAAAAAAACGATGACAATAAGGAAGAGACTTCAGACCACATAAACAATTAAAAAGTACCTTTTTATATAGCAGCCCCTCGTAAGTACAGACATATTATAAGGATATCAAATTATGCCTATATTTAATGATATATCAATGATCAGGAATGTGTAATTTGGCAGCAAATGCAACTAAAGCGACATATCACAATTCCATGTTATCTGCACATAGTCGTTTATATGTGGCGTTGTATACAACAAGACACGCCATACTAGGGGTCTGGCGGAAGGATTCTATGACACAGGCAAGAGGTTGTGTTGCAAAGAAATATTATTGAGGTACGGTACCGTAGAACCTCGGCGCGGTTCTTATGTGCGTTTAGTCCACACAGGCAGCCCCCTACACTGCAACACGGAGGGAATTTAGGCCTTTATTAATAGTCATGCAAATTGTATCCATTGAGCCTAATGGCGCTAGATTTCCAAGATGGTGGTAAATTCAAGAGACCTTACCCGTTGTTCCTAAGATAATTTTCGATTTTGTTGAAGAATAATTATGTCAAGAAAAGATAAACCAAAAGCAGAAGGGAACAACTATTAATCTCGCTTTGCATAGATATTAAGAAATACCTATAATATTGTGAACTCCTGTTTGGCAATAGCAATGAGCCATTCAGTCTACACATTGGTGTGGGCCGTATAGTTCTGCGTTGACCCGTTGGAATTCAATTCGTGCTGGCCAGCGCGTGGTTGGACTGCGAATTGGCATCGGGGAACATCGTCTGCCGGTACGTACACGTACACGTCCACTGGTGTGAACCCTAAACATTGGGGATTTGCAATTAAAGTCGACCAACCCAATCGAACAGTTGGAACCTTTTTTTCCCACCGAGAATGTAATTAATCAGCGGGTATTGTGACCGACGACTGGTCAGTGTGTTGGGTAGGTATTGACCAACACCTCAGCACAGTACCGAGGCTATAGTTGTCTGAGAGGGGGACTCGAGGGGGGAATGAGAGGAGGAAGGATCCCCTTAACGCATGTGGTTGTTTTTTTCAGTAGCGCATCTCGGTTTTCACTTCGACCCGATTCTACATAAGGGGACCCGGCCTGGCCGGCGATGCCAAAACAACCGCGGTGTTGTGAGAGCTTCAATCACTCCGTTAGGGTCGCGAGACTGTGACACCCTATTCCCCCCATATGCTCTATTTAAGAAAGAAAACACAGTGCGTGGGGGGGGGGGTGGGTGGGAAAAGTAAGCAAGCAGTATTCCCTAATACAATTACAGAAGCGATGGGATACGGTTTCATGTACCGCGGAATAAAGACCTCACCGGCAATCGTCCAAGTTGTCTTCCCCTGCCCCACCCACATGTGTACCGAGCGTCCCTTAAAGACGGCCGAGCGAGAGAACATTTGGATCCGATCGATTTCACAAAGGTAGCGTGGCCCCTTTCCCCCTTTTTTTTTGCGAGTTGTACCCGTCAAGGATGGCGAGCACCACTGGCGTTCTGCGACTTAGGCCTACTCAACCGAAACATTCAGCTCTATACTCACCCAAAGCTCGGGAGACGTGTCTGTTTGCGTAGGTCCCTTAATTGCGCAAAGTCTAAAAATCAAGGGTTAGGGCAGTGGGTCAGGGTTAGACCAGACTATACCCTAATCCCGTGCCTATACCTCTACCCCTTAACGTAACCTCAACCCAAATTTTAAGGTTGAAGTGTGTGTGCAAACCCCCTTTAGGGGAAATTTTAAGTTGCGCAGGACTTGAAGTTTGTACACAACCCTATACCACCGATTGCTGCATAGAGTGAGGGCCTCTATGCCCATGACGCACGCGTGTATTCGTGCTGTGGTCAGTGAGCGCCATACTCGATGGGATGGGTTAATTTCCTTTGCCTGCGGTACGCATGTGTAGCAGGCAAACATTGTCTAATCGGCTGACGAATGCAGCGTGAGGGCGTTGCAGGAAGGAAATGTGTATAACAGAAGCTGCTGAAGGGGGCTAAGGCCAAGCAAGGCAAGGACACGCCATTCTAGCTTGCGACGCTGATCAGTCAAGATTTCAGGTTGAAATAATTCAAAATAAGGAGAAGTACGTTGTCTAAAGGAAGTGCAGGCAGGCTTAAGGTTTTCCAGATTTTTTTGCTCAATGAGTTTTTGATTTCTGGTTTTTAATCCTCAGCCTCTCAGGAAAGGGACATGATAATAATGGAAGAAGTGAAGCTGATTGTGTTTACGATTGTATAATTGCTCAGTAATACCAATTTGAGCAGAATTCAGATTCTACAATATTTCTATTAAATGAAATAAATGCCACGCTCCATGTTGGTGCTCACGGCAAGCATTACCCATAGAATGGTGTAAAAGAGTGGTGATTTGGGTTTTGGGGAGGTTACGGAAGGAGCAGTAGATTAGACCCTCGCAATTCTAAACGTTAAGTCACCGAAGCTCGAATCGTCCTGACGGCACTCCCTCTTTTAGTCTGCATGCTGTCCTCGTCGGAGGCATATATGCGTCACGACGTATGACACTTAACCACCGTGGCTAAGCTATAAGTGCGCATGTGCAAAGCCAGGTTTTGCTGAGGCCTCCCCCATTCATTCATTCATTCATTTATTCATTTCTCAGGTAGTTACAGGCACAAGCACGAAACAACCTTAATCCTTATCCTAATCCTAACCCTAACTCTATCACTAACGCTAACCCAACCCGAACTCTAACCGTAACCGTAACCATAACCCTAACCGTAACGCCCTAAGCCTAACCTACGCTGGTTTACAAAACACGCCCTTGTATGGTCCTCACACAATTTACGGGGTACCAGCATAGCTCAACGACGGTGGTTGAGCGTCACATGTCGTTCCTGTTATATAACTCCCTCGTCGAAGTCACCATATACTGATTAACGCGTCGCCGAAAAGGGTACCAGACTGTGGTTCGCACGCGTTGAGTGGGAGGGGGAACTAGGATGAGGACACCGCGTTTGGAGGTTTGCATGGGCATGAAGCGGGATGAGCTGTCTACGGACACCACACAATTGTAATAAGGAGAATGGGCATAATATACTCCACGGAATTATTGCCGTTTAGAAAAGATACACGAGCTTCATTGGCGGTAGCATCATAGACAACCCTGACACCAGGAGTATCTTGGCCTCGGTCTTGCTTAGCATATAAATCAGCTATATAAATCATCTCTATCCATGCATGAGCCTTTCTAAACGATGTCCATTAGTAGGGCAACCATCGCTTCAGTTCAGATTAAGGTCGAGGCCTATCATCCACTCTCATTTCTATTGATGTTTTGTCCCAGTTTCACCGCTGTTTTTCCTATAGTTCTGCACTGTACACACGCCGGCCACAACAAGTTTTGTTGATGAGGAAATCGTGTCTCAAACACTTGTCCTGGCTTTACCATAAGTAATAAGGGCTTGCGATGCACCTCGACCAACGCGGTCGAACAGATGGGCTTTGATCGATTTATAATGACGCCACAGTTGGTATTCTGACCAAAGGCGGCTGTACGGTTTGACCAAAATGTGTTTTCAGCGCTACCAATAGCGCCATTGTGGACTTGTCCACTCATTCTGGTAGCATACCAATGGACGACAGTATAGAATGGGTAATTGGTATGCAAATGTACACATATGGGAGCACTTACTTCGATTCAGGCATGGCAGCTGCCACTCGGCTCTTCTCCTTCGGTAGCACGAAGGAAGATACGGTACTGTACTGTACGCATTTCGCACGATGACATCCGTACATTCGCATTTTCATTTTGATATAGGTCATACTCATTCTAATGTCGTCCTTTTTATGCTACCCTACATTTCGCACGATGACATTCGTACATTTGCATTCTCATTTTGATATACTCATTCTACTGCGTCCTTTTTATACTACCCTACATTATTTTCGCACGATGGAATCCGTACATTCGCATTCTCATTTTGATATACTCATTCTACTGTCGTCCTTTTTTATGCTACCCTACATTTCGCACGATGGCATCCGTACATTTGCATTCTCATTTTGATATGCTCATTCTACTGCGTCCTTTTTATGCTATCCTACATTATTTTCGCACGATGGCATCCGTACATTTCCATTCTCATTTTGATATACTCATTCTACTGCGTCCTTTTGATTATTTTCGCACGATGGCATCCGTACATTTGCATTCTCATTTTGATTTACTCATTCTACTGTCGTCCCTTTTATGCTACCCTACATTATTTTCGCACGATGGCATCCGTACATTTGCATTCTCATTTTGATATACTCATTCTACTGTCGTCCCTTTTATGCTACCCTACATTATTTTCGCACGATGGCATCCGTACATTCGCATTCTCATTTTGATATACTCATTCTACTGTCGTCCATTTTTATGCTAGTCATTTCGCACGATGGCATCCGCTCACAGACCATTCTGGGTATTTATGATAGAACTGATTGGAACTGTGGCCTGTCTCGGCCATTTCCTGCCGCATTTTTCTTCTCGAAAATTAATGTGGCGCCTTGGGGGAGGAAGGGAGAAACGCTGCGTTTGCGTCGCCTTTTGACGAACCGAAACTCGGCAAGCAGAAATCCATCCTTGACAGCCGAGGTCGAATGTGAAACAGGAGCGGAGGGGGGGGGGGTCATCGTTATTTAAGAAAAAATCCCCTCCCCCTCAGAAGACATTGGTAAAAAATGTCGTAACACGAATTGGCCCCGTTCACATTCTAAGAAACGTGACAAGGAATTCCAGATCAATTTCTGACCATGTCCTGAATCAAGTCGATATGCAATCACTTCGAACCGAACGGATTGACAAAGGAACAATTGGATACACGGGAACGGTGATCCAATCTGGGAATCGCCCGCCGTCCTTGCCGGCCTGGCTATGCATAAAAGAGTATTTCCGAGGAGGGAGTCGATCTCACAATGTGTAGTGCGAAACCGTCTGAAGAAGAAGGGGGGAACCCGCCAAGTAAAAGAATTCTGTCAGACCGTGTTGCACTGTAGGAGTTTGCGATCCGTTTGGACAGACACAGTGTCCATGACAACTCGAAGATTGACCACAATAACGTTGCCAGGTGATATTTTGACCCACTTCGGACAAGATGTCGGCCAAATATTGCCCGGCGTCGCTGGTAGTGTTAGGTTACCCGGGCGGCATGACTGATATCGCATTACGATTCGGTGCGTATAATACATAATACCGGGCGAGAGGTTTGGACGTCTGTGTCGGGGGACTTTTAGACGCAAACCGGAAAGCCACAGTCCGCGATAATTTTGGGCAGCAGGTGTGTGAGATGCTCTCCTTCCATGTAGCGGCACACCGATATGTAATTGGTAGTGCCCCGGGTTGTTTGTATTTAATTATCACTCGCACGTTGTGTATACCGGGAGTGAACCGGTTGAGATGTACTGCAGGCATGCAGTCAAGGTGTACACACACACACGGCGATCATTTTACGGGCAAGGCGAACGTCGCCTGGGTTATAACCTTGGAGCCCGATTCGATTGCTGTTTTAACCCAGCTATATCGGGCCGGTATATCAACGGTGCCTATAGCTCGGTGAACGGAGGGGGGGGCTTAGGTAGACCCGGGCGTTCAAGCCAAGAGTGGGAATGGGCGAGGATAGGGCGGGGCCACGTGCACGCCCCAAAAGGAGAGGGACTGAGTCCGTGGAAGCATGTACCTTTGCCTGAGACATTTGGACCTCATTTTAGCAATGTTCTTGTGTTATTTTCACTTAACCCCTCTGACTCTCCCTCGCTTTCTCTCTCTGTCTCTCTCTATTTCTCTATCTCCTTCCTCTCTCTCTCTCTTCCTCTATCTCTATCCCTCTCCCCTCTTTCTCTCTCTCCCTCCCTCCGAGTCTATCTATCTCTCGTATTTTCACTAAACCCCTCTGACTCTCCCTCTCTCTCTCTCTCTCCCTCTCTCTCTCTCTCTCTCTCTCTCTCTCTCTCTCTCTCTCTCCCTCTCTCTCTCTCTCTCTCTTTCTCTCTCTCTCTCTCTCCCTCTCTCTCTCTCTCTCTCTCTCTTTCTCTCTCTCCCTCCCTCTCTCCCCCCTCTCTCTCTCTCCCTCCCTCCCTCTCTGTCTCTCTCCCTTTCTCTCTCTCTCCCTCCCTCTCTCTCTTTCTTTCTCTCTCTCCCTCCCCCTCTCTCTTTCTTTCTCTCTCTCCCTCCCCCTCTCTATCTCTCTCTTCATTTTTCATTCCGAACGTGTACATGAAAGCGATTTTTTGCACGCGCAATGGAAGGGAATGTGTGTATAATGGGAATGCCTGTTTAACTATTATAAGCCTCGTGTGCTCCACAAGCTCCTCCACTATAAAAAGGCTCAAATGGTTAACCTTATGAAAATAGTAATCACCTTTATACTCTCATATAATTATGGCACAGTACAGGAGGGTCTCGATGCGATTGTGCACTGACGATTTTGAATCCTAATGTTCCCATATTCAAATATCCCCAACTCTAATCATCCCTGCAATTGGACATAGTTTTTGTTGTGCCCATTGTGTACAGTCATTTTACGGCGGGATGCAATGTTGTCTCTTTCTCTTTGCACAGTGTGCAAAAGGACACCAAGGGGTCCCTGGAAATGTCTCCCATGTGCACCTTCGGTATCTTGAAGGTATCACTCAGGTATCACTAGGACAGATAACGATATTGTGGTTAGGTGGGTATCTCTGAATCAGATAATTGAGATCCAGATAGGTCGAGAGAGGAGAGAGAGCGAAGAGGTGGAGAGAGATAGGGAGCTATGGGTCTGCACTTATCAGGGGAATGAGAGATTGACGAAGGGGGGATTTGGAGGGAGGGATGGATGGAGGGAGTGCGGCGGGGAGGCAGGCAGGTGGGGAGGGAGGCAGGCAGACAGGGAGGAGGAAGGAGTCAGGCAGGCAGGGAGGCGGGCAGGCAGACAGGCATGTAGTGAGGGAGGGAGGGAGGGAGGGAGGCCAGCAGGAAAGGATGGAGGCAGGCAGGGAGGGAAACAGAGAGGGAAGGATGGAGGTAGGCAGGCAGAGAGGGAGGCAGACAGGGATGGAGGGAGGGAGGCATGGAGGGAGGGAGGGAGACAGGCAGGCAGGGAGGGAGAAAGAGAGGGAGAGAGGCAGACAGGCAGGCAGAGAGGGAGGCAGGCAGGCTAGCAGGGAGTGGGGAAGGGAGGAAGGCAGGGAGGGAGGCAGGGAGGGAGGCAGGGATGGAGGGATGGAGGCAGGGAGGGCGGGAGGGAGGCAGAGAGGGAGGGATGGAGACAGGCAGGCAGAGGGGGAGGGAGACAGGGATGGAGAGAGACAGGGAGGGAGGGGTAGCGGCAGGGAGGGAGGGAGACAGGGAGGGAGGCAGGCAGGCAGGCAGACATGGAGGGAGGGATGGAGACAGGCAGGCAAACAGGGAGACAGGCAGACAAGCAAGGAAGGGAGGGTGACAGGGAGGCAGCCAGGGAAGCAGGGAGGGAGGCAGGGAATGGGGTAGGCAGGGAGTGGGGGCAGCCAGAGAAGCGGGGAGGCAGGCAGGCAGGCAGGGAGGCAGTGAAGGGGGTAGGCAGAGAGCCAGGCAGCCAGGCATGCAGGCAGTCAGGCAGGCAGCAAGGGAGCTGAGACAGCCAGCCAGCCAGGCAGGGATGCAGGTATAGACAGGCAAGGAGCCAGGGACAACATACATAGAGAACAGGGAGAGAGGTCTATAGACAGATGGTAAATTCCTCAGACAGTGGGTGTTATCTTATGAGTACCACGTGCCAAACCAAAACGTCTCCCGTGTCCACAGAGACCGCGAGTCAACACACGCCCGGTAATACTCCATGGCCGCGTCCCGCCTAGGAAAAAAAAGCCGTGCTCGCACGCACCAGTTTATGCGCTCACCGTGTGACCGGAAAGTCCCCCTCCCCCTCTCTCCTGCTTCCTATAATTATTGCCTGGGTCGCTGAGCAAACTGTTGGCAAGAGCGCGCAAGGGACGCAAGAGTGTGCAGTTCGCCCGCGGACCGGTTCAGTCGGTGTGTGTTTTGGTAGAGGCCCTATACCCTGGGTGCCGCGCCGGGCGTGGATGAATAGCATGCACTCCCTGTCCGGCGCTTCGCAGGCACGTGAATGCACGCGCTGATGGCTGGCCTTCTGCGCTTTGGGGGGGTCGTGTGAGTAAGACCGCCCGCTTCCCGCGTTTAGCCAGGGCTAAAGACACCGACGAAAGGGTGATTATATGACGGGCGATAAGCTCGCCTGAGTATTGGTAGCGTGTACTCCAGCGATCGTTATGCCCGCCGGGCGAAACCAAATAATGATCATGCCGGGACAGCATTTCGGTGCCGTCTGGAGCCCGTGTTTGACGCGCGGGAATCGATATGAAAATCGCTGTCAATATCGCCACGTTTATAACTGCCGCTATTCGTCCGGCTTTACTTATATACAATTCCTATTGCCGGACTTCCTGAGCCCCTCCCTACCTCCCTAGCTTCCCTTAGCCCTTAACCTTGACTTGAGCGATTTAATAGCCTTATTTTGGGCGGTTTTTGGTTTGTTTAATGCAGTCTATACGGTGCAACGGGGAAAGGTGAAGACACTGCGTGTCCTCGAATCGAGACGTTTCTTTGGTCGAGGTTTTTTTTTCATCTCCGCCTGTTTCTTCAGGGCGTGACGTATCTCTCCCACTAAGCAAACCCATTGTCTGATTCCGTCACTCCCCTGTCATTGCGTCTAGAAGCCTAGCCAGGCGTGAGATTGGTATCTACTTCGTCCATCAAGGCGCTATTTTGTTCCATTACCGAGGTCAGGTGGCACATGCGCACTTCTCTTTTGCGCGAACGGTCCAATAATGTTTTAGGCAGTCTGTTGTTCTGTTAGCCGACCGTTGGATCCCGCGTGAGACACGCAGCTTCTCTGATTGAATTGGCTGACTTGCATTCAACATTATTCAACGGAATAACCACCAATGGCTCATGTTTATGCTTAAAGCCCCTATTCAACATTGCTGAGTTCGAAAAACAGAAATTTTCACAGATTTGAAACTTATACAGTTTGAAGATTATATAGTAGATATCTCGCACTGAAAAATGTCTGCCTAAAATGCTGCATTTTTTGGAGAAAAGAGTAAAAAAAAAATCGATTACGTCTCACCCCTAGATCTAAACAATTTTTTCGGAACAACAAGCCTACGTTGAATGCTGCATTTTCGCGAAACAAACGAAGCAGTTTTCACTATTTTCTCGAGACTCGGTTGGTGGAGTGAGTTGAAATTTTCACAGGTGCGCTATTGCATTCATCATGTTGGATCAGACAACGTATGGATGCTATTCTCTGACCTGTTGTGTTCTCCCTTTAGCCGACTGTACACCTAACCGACTGTACTCAGCTGATCTGACTCGTTCAGAACTCCTTTCATTTCCCGCCCACAGACGAGTGTGTCTGTCTGTCTGTCTGTATGTATGTTTATCCGCAGTGCAAAGGTCATCGGTGTTCTGTTGTACCGGTCTACACCGAGTGCTCAGAGCCGGCTGTCAACAGGCCTTGGGCGGGGGAAGCTCACGAGGGTTTGCACGATAATACCGTGCGGAAATCGCATGTATTCGTGGTGCAGGCTTTCCAGTCTGACCTGACGTCCTGTCACATAGATAGTCGGTTGGAGGCGCTCCCACGCCCGGCCGGTATCACGCCAAAAGTGACAGACGCCGTGTCGCCCACTGGAACCCTAATTGCGCATACATTTCACTGGAATCCCTCCTCTAGTATAGTGCCGCAAAATTGAGCGAGTGTTTATGTTTAGGCCTACCCAAAATAACAGCAAGCCTATGCCAACGCATTACTTCAGCGAAGCCCAATAGTGAGCGTCGTTGAGATCTGGATTATAGAGTATACCAAAACTTAACCCGCATTTGCCAACTCTTGCACAGGAAAATGTGTATATATAGTCACCGTATCGTTCAGATTGTCAGTATTGGCAATGCGTAAGCATGTATTTTGGATTTGCGTTTGGCTGTGTAGAACAAGTGGCTAGACCACTGGTGGGGAGACGAATATTATAATTTGGTTTGACACGATGAGTATTCTTTCTGGCTTTATTGACGATATTGAGGATTAATGCATATAATGTATGTGGCTAATGTGTGTTGATTTCCGTGAATTATCTTTGGTATTACTAGAAATTACAAGAAAGTACCCGCGTGGGGTTTCTGTTATTATATACTGAGGGGAAGCATTTTTGTCTCCCGGCAGAAACCGCTATACCCTATACACAGAGGTCGCCAGGCTCAGCCGCATCTCCTTGGCAAGTTCCACGCGGCTAACAGACCCGAATTAATCACCGCGGCGGTTGATATCGCGATGCGAGAGCGTCCTTGGAGATAGGAGCCTCGGTTCAGCCGCCGCCAATTACCAGCGCCCCTCTCTCTCTCTCTCTCTCTCTCAAAGAAATTACGTCTTAATTTACGCCGCCGTGCACGGGCGGTTTGCCCGACAACGCCGCCGACCTAACCCGCGTATACCACGCACGCACCGCCAGCAATGTAACTAAAAACGATACGGATCAGCGCACCCGCAGACACACAAAAAAAGGATGGGTTTCCCGGCCATGTCCGCGTGCCCACACTGTGCACGATAATGAGCCGCCACTTTCCCCCGCTGAATCTGAAGGTGGCGCGCCTCTTGCGCGTCTCTGCCTTTGACTCTGCGCTGCCGCCAGGGTGACGTCGGCCGACAAAACAGGAAGTCCCGTCCAAACCCATTTGCTGTGATATAAGGGCTTCGAGTTGCACACAAGGCTGTGCAGAAGCAACCAGCCAAGTGCCCGTAGCCAATTCTCGTGGACTTCTGTATATAGACTATTTCTAGCCGCCTCCAATGTATTCGGACACTGGTAGAGTGCCGCCCGCGCGGCTCGAGGGGAAGGACATGCCTTACCAGACCGATCGAGAGAGGGCTCGACCAAGGACGGAGGAAACACTCCGAGGCCTGACAGTCCTGGGAGGACGGCCAGACATCTGCCGTGGGTCGTCTCCGGGCTTCGCGCCGGCCCACTTGACGAAGTTGCACGGGGGGGAAAACAACACCGAAACCCTTCCGGCCAGTTGCGATCGCCAAAAGTAGTTCATCTCTTGGCAACCCTTAAATTTATCGTTCTTTTATTTATTTTTCTCTCTCTTAACTCTCTCGTTCTCTCTTCATCCGTCCTCTCCCTCTTTCTCTCCTTCTCCCTCTTTTCACTCACCCTGCCCTCTCTCTCTCTCTTATTCTCTCTCTCTCTGACTCTCTCTCTCCCTCTCCCTCTCCCTCTCTCCCCCTCTCTCTCCCCCTCTCCCTCTCCCCCTCTCTCTCTCTCTCTCTCCCCTCCCCCTCTCTCTCTCTCTTACTCTCTCTTGCTATCTCTCTCTTGCTCTCTCTCTCTCTCATGCTCTCTCTCTCTTGCTCTCTCTATCTCTCTCTTGCCCTCTCTCTCTTTCTCTCTCTCTGCCTCTCTCTCTCCCTCTGCCTCTCTCTCTGCATCTCTCTCTGCCTCTCTCTCTCTCTCTCCCCCCTCTCTATTACTCTCTCTCTGTCTCTCCCTCTCTCTCTCACTCTCTCTCCCTCTCTCTCCCTCTCTTACTCTTTCTCTGTCTCTCCCTCCCCCTCTCTCTCCCTCTCTCTCCCTCTCTCTGACTCTCTTCCTCTCCTCTCCTTCAATCCGCCTCTGCCTCTCTCTCACTCAGTCTCTCTCAGCCTATCTGTCCCTCTGCCTCTCTCTCTCCTCCCTGCTCTTTCTCCGTCTGTTTATCGCACTATTTCACTTTCGTCCTCTCTGCCTCTCTCTCTCTCCCTCTAATCTCCTTCCTGTCTTCTGTCCCCCTCTCTTTTTCTATTACTATCTCCCGCTACGCTTCTTCGTAAGTAAACATGTAGTAAACATGTAGAGTAAACGAGTTAACATGTAAAGCAGACAGGCTTCGGGCCTTTCGTAGCGCGATGAGAAAACATGTTTTCGACAGCCGTGTTCACTCGCATGCAAGGGCAAGGTAACGTGGACATGCGCTCTGGGCGAAACAAAAAAATTCACAAGGATGCCTATACACAGCCAACCATTTCAAACAGCCTCTGTGGTTGTTGTTTTTTTTGCTTTTTTAATTCTCGTTTCCGATTGAGGTCCAAACAATCGCTAACTGGAGTGCGTGCGGTAGCCTTCTTTCGGTTCCAATCAACGATAGACGACATGAGGGGGGTAATAGCGCCACCTAGTGACAGCGGACGGGCATCTTTTCGCCGTCCACAGTCGCCATACAAACAGACGTGTGTCAAACCTCCGATGGCTGAGGTTCAGACATTCAGTAAAGATCAGCATCAAAGCGCCGTGACGGGGAACGGACTGTACATACTGCGCATAAGGCCAGGGCGCATTGATTATTTTTTTTCTACCGAAAACGCTGCCCACGTTTCTAATGACGCCAGCGCGCTAATATCCAGACGCCGATTGCCAGGCACGCCGGTAACGCTATACAGACTCCGCTCCACTTGACATTTCATTACGGGCCGGTACCGGTAACCCCCGGCCGCTTGTCATCGACGGAACCAGTTACGGCATCCAGCCCAGGCCCGTAGGGTGTGATCAACCAGACATTTCTTTCTTTCTTTCGTTCTTTCTTTTTTGTTCTTTCTGATTCGACATCCTTGACGCTAGCCGAAAATGTCCTTCGAATAAAGCTACCCTCCATCGACAGTGAACTGATAGGCTGATTTCCCACGACGGGGGAGGCTCCATAAAACAGTGACGGGGGGGAACGTGACACAAGCCAAGCGGGATTTCAGTACAAAAATATATCATTGTTTGTGTGTGCAACCGATATGGCTACTCCTCAGAGGGGTCTATAAAACGGTAACGGAAGAAATTGAAGTAGTTTCGGGTTTACAAGGAGCGGGAGAGTCAAATCGGAAGTCGAAACCAAATGTGAAGACTGATAATTATTCAAGTTCCCATGGTAACCAGTGACGTCTCCCCCCCCAAAAAAAAAAGTATAAAGGAACCTATTTGATGGACTTCAGTTAGAAAAATGCGATTCACAAAATAGAATAGTAGGCTCGACCAAAGGGAAAAGGGGGAGAGGTGAACGATTGAATTTGGTAGCGCCATAATTACCACATAGAATGGGGAGCATGACAGTGGTCCCAGTGCAAACAACTTCAGGCCGGCCTGCAAATATTTTAACCTACTTGCATTCTATGCGCCGCGCACACAAAAGTACATTTGCCTATTGTTGATGTGGGTGCTATACAGTCTGTATTTGAAAGAAGGAGGCTTTATCCAGGGGGCCACGGTATCCGGGCAACGTAGCATGGCATCTTCCGATTCCAAGATAGCGGCGATCTAAAAGAAAATTCCCTTGGTTTCGCCTTTCGTTTTTTTTTATGAATGAGGAACAGGAAGAAAATTGACGCAAATCTGATTCGTATAATGTATTGCACCAGCTGCATTACTTCGAAATCGCTAATTACATGACGGGGGAAATGATTGACTGGTCTCGTTGCACACTTTCAGACATCAATCATTTTTCCTGCCTCCCCCCCCCCCTCCCCGCGCGCTCTGGTCTCGGCATCTCGTCTGTTACTCCCCAGGCGACACACCACGCCCAGCCACAATGGTCGTCTCCACACTCCACTATTCACTGCTGTAGTCGCCCGAAGAAAAAAAAGAATACACCCAAAACCCACTGAACTACCAAGACACGAAATAATGCATGGAGTCGCCGTTCCTTCCAGTTTCTCGCGAGGCCAAAATGCCACGAAGCGGTAGCGGAAGCAGACAGGTCGCCCTCTCCCCTCCCGTCCCGTCCCCTCCCCTCCCCTCCCCTCCCCTCCCCTCCCTTACCCTCCCCTCCCCTCCCCTCCCCTCCCCTCCCCTCCCCTCCCCTACCCTCCCCTCCCCTCCCCTCCCCTACCCCCGCCCTCTGCCCCGGCGGCGTTCAGGTCGCGGATAGCGGCCCGCGGCCACGAGACATAATGGATTGTAAATGGGGTTCAGACCGCCAGGAAGGAAGTCTTGATGAAACGACGAGTGAGCTCGGACCAGGATGTTCATTTGCCGTCAAAAGGGCGTCCGCTAAGAGAGAGAAGAGGGGAGATGTGGTGAGGTGGAGGGG
>OX465103.1:23378324-23380224 GCA_949987565.1 Luidia sarsii | reverse complement strand
CCCCCTAAAAAAAAAAATCGTGCGCGGCTTTTCGCCCCAAAACACCCTGCACCACCACCCCTTTCGAGACGGACACACACACACACACACACAAGAACAAATGCTGGGGCAGAAATCACCGTTTCCATCCTCGCCTCGACAACACACCCTACTTGGTCTTTTTTTTAAATTCGATTTCTTTTCGAAAAACGAATTTTCCCATTCCCTAATCGAATCCGGCCTCCAGTGCGGTATGGAGTATATGTATGGGGGTAAGTGTGTTTCCCCTAGAAAGAAAAAAAACCACAGTTATTCTGGGACGGGAGGGGAGGGGGGGCGTTGGGCAGAAGTGACTTCCTGTTTCGCCGATCAAAGTGCAGACGTGAGATCCAGGCACGATTCTCAGATGGGGAGAAACTTGGGGATCAAGTTGACTGTACCCGATTGGTCAAAGATACGTATATAGGATGTTGATGTTGTTTTTATCTCCATCCAACATTCATGCAAATACCTTTACTTTTCAGTATCGCAGTACATGTTGTGATGACATTCAGGCTTCTCCGAAGCCCGTTGACAAATTTCACACCCACACGCTTCAACCTATCAGACCGAGGATTAGATTTGATTAAGGGCGGTAACATGAGATCGTATATACATGCTATTCAAGGTGAATGTATCGATAACAGTTTGTTTTGTGACACCATGTACAGTCAATCTCCTTATTACAAATTAGTTGGGTTTTTTACCAAGATAAATAGCAAAGAAAACTTTGTCTTGACCGGGATTCGAACCCGGGACCTCTGGTTGTGCGTACCAGAGCGGTGTTCGAGTGTTCACTCCCCCCCCCACTCTTTCGCCCGCCACTTTCCTCCCAGTGGTTTTGGCCGTTCCCGCAACGATGTCCCCGTGTTCGACGAAGCGATAACATCCATCCGACCGACCGCCGCGGTATATCCGTTCAGTCGCGCGGAACGCGCGCGCACCATCCGATGGCGCGCTGAAACGTGCAACCAAAGGGAATGCCGCCTTGACGGTTTTCGTCCAACTTTGACCGGCTCCACTGGAACGGTTGCAAACATATCTACCCCGTTTGAGAAGCTCTGTATGGTGATCTGAATGGGGACAGCCGAGCGGATCTATAGCGCTAACGGACCGTGATCCAGACTAAATCATATTTTAAAGGGGCGCGCGGCGAACTCTTCAAAGAAAGTTCTGTTTAAACAAAGTGAGAAACGGACTTCAACATTTTGTGAAAATTTACAACTTTCATGAATTTATTGGCTACGAAAAAGATGTGCAGTATTGATTCACGTTTCTTCAGTAGGAGGCTGTATGTAAAGCTTATAGTTCCATAAATTATATGGGCAGTATAGATTGAGGTTTATCCCATAGGAGCCTGTGTGTAAGCTTCGGTTGAGGTTCGTTTTCGTTGAGGTCTCCGTTGATTGATCGTGCGTGCGCATGTGATTAGGTAGTGCCATCAATCTGACGCTGTCGTTTCTGTTTTTCACGGGGAAGAGCCGTTCAAATCTCCCTTGGCCACACCCGTTGGACGGGCCGGGATCGGCTGTAGTCGATAAGAAGCCGATGGAAGTATATCACTGTCCCTTACCCTTACTCGGGCAATAATGTAGCCGACCTTTGCTCCAACTATCGAGGGGAGAATGGCATCGGTCAGCCAAAAGCCAAATGTCGGTCGAAATGGATCACAGTCTCCCACATCAAAGACCCGATGAACGCTCGTGCAACTCCTCGGTGTCAACACGCTCTTCAACGTCAGCATGCATGCCCCCCTAGCTGCCTGAACAATCATCACTGTCGACGGTGCGGACCAAGCGCACTCGCTGTGCGGCACGGGTACTACCCGAGCAAAGTATTGGAGGACTAGGGGGCATGTTGACACCGAAGAGCGTGTCGACAC
>OX465103.1:23130824-23373324 GCA_949987565.1 Luidia sarsii | reverse complement strand
TCCCCATGACTGTGCAGCACATTCCCTGTGGGTTGCAGTGGGAAGGAATTCCCCCATGACTGTGCAGCACATTCCCTGTGGGTTGCAGTGGGCATGAATTCCCCCATGACTGTGCAGCACATTCCCTGTGGGTTGCACTGGGTATGAATTCCCCCATGACTGTGCAGCACATTCCCTGTGGGTTGCAGTGGGCAAGAATTCCTGCCATGACTGTGCAGCACATTCCCTGTGGGTTGCAGTGGGCATGAATTCCCCCATGACTGTGCAGCACATTCCCTGTGGGTTGCAGTGGGCAAGAATTCCCCCATGACTGTGCAGCACATTCCCTGTGGGTTGCAGTGGGCAAGAATTCCTGCCATGACTGTGCAGCACATTCCCTGTGGGTTGCAGTGGGCATGAATTCCCCCATGACTGTGCAGCACATTCCCTGTGGGTTGCAGTGGGCAAGAATTCCCCCATGACTGTGCAGCACATTCCCTGTGGGTTGCACTGGGCATGAATTCCCCCATGACTGTGCAGCACATTCCCTGTGGGTTGCAGTTTGCATGAATTCCCCAATGACTGTGCAGCACATTCCCTGTGGGTTGCAGTTTGCATGAATTCCCCCATGACTGTGCAGCACATTCCCTGTGGGTTGCAGTGGGCATGAATTCCCCCATGACTGTGCAGCACATTCCCCGTGGGTTGCAGTGGGCAAGAATTCCCCCATGACTGTGCAGCACATTCCCTGTGGGTTGCAGTGGGCATGAATTCCCCCATGACTGTGCAGCACATTCCCTGTGGGTTGCAGTGGGCATGAATTCCCCCATGACTGTGCAGCACATTCCCCGTGGGTTGCAGTGGGCAAGAATTCCCCCATGACTGTGCAGCACATTCCCTGTGGGTTGCACTGGGCATGAATTCCCCCATGACTGTGCAGCACATTCCCTGTGGGTTGCAGTTTGCATGAATTCCCCAATGACTGTGCAGCACATTCCCTGTGGGTTGCAGTTTGCATGAATTCCCCCATGACTGTGCAGCACATTCCCTGTGGGTTGCAGTGGGCATGAATTCCCCCATGACTGTGCAGCACATTCCCCGTGGGTTGCAGTGGGCAAGAATTCCCCCATGACTGTGCAGCACATTCCCTGTGGGTTGCAGTGGGCATGAATTCCCCCATGACTGTGCAGCACATTCCCCGTGGGTTGCAGTGGGCAAGAATTCCCCCATGACTGTGCAGCACATTCCCTGTGGGTTGCAGTGGGCATGAATTCCCCCATGACTGTGCAGCACATTCCCTGTGGATTGCAGTGGGCAAGAATTTCACCCATGACTGTGCAGCACATTCCCTGTGGGTTGCAGTGGGCATGAATTCCCCCATGACTGTGCAGCACATTCCCCGTGGGTTGCAGTGGGCAAGAATTCCCCCATGACTGTGCAGCACATTCCCTGTGGGTTGCAGTGGGCATGAATTCCCCCATGACTGTGCAGCACATTCCCTGTGGGTTGCAGTGGGCAAGAATTTCACCCATGACTGTGCAGCACATTCCCTGTGGGTTGCAGTGGGCATGAATTCCCCCATGACTGTGCAGCACATTCCCTGTGGGTTGCAGTTTGCATGAATTCCCCCATGACTGTGCAGCACATTCCCTGTGGGTTGCAGTGGGCATGAATTCCCCCATGACTGTGCAGCACATTCCCTGTGGGTTGCAGTTTGCATGAATTCCCCCATGACTGTGCAGCACATTCCCTGTGGGTTGCACTGGGCATGAATTCCCCCATGACTGTGCAGCACATTCCCTGTGGGTTGCAGTGGGCATGAATTCCCCCATGACTGTGCAGCACATTCCCTGTGGGTTGCAGTGGGCATGAATTCCCCCATGACTGTGCAGCACATTCCCTGTGGGTTGCAGTGGGCAAGAATTCCCCCATGACTTGACTGTGCAGCACATTCCCTGTGGGTTGCAGTGGGCAAGAATTCCCCCATGACTGTGCAGCATATTTCCTGTGGGTTGCAGTGGGCAAGAATTCCACCCATGACTGTGCAGCACATTCCCTGTGGGTTGCAGTGGGCATGAATTCCCCCATGACTGTGCAGCATATTTCCTGTGGGTTGCACTGGGCATGAATTCCCCCATGAGTGTACAGCACATTCCCTGTGGGTTGCACTGGGCAAGAATTCCCCCATGACTGTGCAGCACATTCCCTGTGGGTTGCAGTGGGCATGAATTCCCCCATGACTGTGCAGCACATTCCCTGTGGGTTGCAGTGGGCATGAATTCCACCCATGACTGTGCAGCACATTCCCTGTGGGTTGCACTGGGCATGAATTCCCCCATGACTGTGCAGCACATTCCCTGTGGGTTGCACTGGGCAAGAATTCCCCCATGACTGTGCAGCACATTCCCTGTGGGTTGCAGTGGGCATGAATTCCCCCATGACTGTGCAGCACATTCCCTGTGGGTTGCAGTGGGCAAGAATTTCACCCATGACTGTGCAGCACATTCCCTGTGGGTTGCAGTGGGCATGAATTCCCCCATGACTGTGCAGCACATTCCCTGTGGGTTGCAGTGGGCATGAATTCCCCCATGACTGTGCAGCACATTCCCTGTGGGTTGCAATGAACTAGAATTCCCCCATGACTGTGCGGCACATTCCCTGTGGGTTGCAGTGGGCATGAATTCCACCCATGACTGTGCAGCACATCCCCTGTGGGTTGCACTGGGCATGAATTCCCCCATGACTGTGCAGCACATTCCCTGTGGGTTGCACTGGGCATGAATTCCCCCATGACTGTGCAGCACATTCCCTGTGGGTTGCAGTGGGCAAGAATTCCCCCATGACTGTGCAGCACATTCCCTGTGGGTTGCACTGGGCATGAATTCCCCCATGACTGTGCAGCACATTCCCTGTGGGTTGCAGTTTGCATGAATTCCCCAATGACTGTGCAGCACATTCCCTGTGGGTTGCAGTTTGCATGAATTCCCCCATGACTGTGCAGCACATTCCCTGTGGGTTGCAGTGGGCAAGAATTCCCCCATGACTGTGCAGCACATTCCCCGTGGGTTGCACTAGGCATGAATTCCCCCATGACTGTGCAGCACATTCCCTGTGGGTTGCAGTGGGCAAGAATGTCTTCACTCCCAGTACTCCCAGTACCAATGACAATAAAATGCCCACTGCTATATTGTTAATTGTTGCCCACACCCACTCTGCTCCACTCCACAAAGTTTTTAATACAATAACAAAACAGATGCAGGGAATGTAGACTTTAAATCAAAATCAAACAGTTTCAGCTCCCGACAATTATTTATAATTTGATAGGGATAAGCAATGTACACGCGAATGGTTTACATGTCTTTTGGGTTTAAAAATATCGTCCGGTGATTTTTGAGTTTCGAACTTGGCTTCATTTTGTAATATGAACACTGGGCGATGATTTGTAATCTTCTGAAGAGGATTTAATGGAATCGAAACTGATGTTGGTCTATGGGCCAATCGGGTGTGGCTATCTATAGGCCTAACCCATTATTTGTCTCTCTATGTCTTGCTCACCCTATCCGTCCCCGTCTCTCTCTGTGTCTCACTGTATCTCCCTTTCTCTCTCTCCCTGTCTCTCTCTCTCTCTCTCTCTGTGCCGGTCTCTCGCTCTCTCTCTGTCTCGCTCTGTCTCTCTCTGTGTCTCCTTCTGTCTCTCAGTCTGTTTTTATATCTCTGTATCTCTCTTTTTGTATCTCTGTCTGCGTGTGTGTCACTCTAGCTATATGGCTGTCTGTCTGTCTGTCTGTCTGTCTCTGTGTCTGTCTGTCTTTCTCTCTCCCTCTCCTCTCTGTCTGTCTGTCTGTATGTATGTATGTCTGTCTGTCTCTCTCTCTCTCTCTCTCCCTCTCTCTCTCTCTCTCTCTCTCTCTCTCTCTCCCTCTCTCTCTCTCTCTCTCTCTCTCTCTCTCTCTCCCTCTCCTCTCTCTCTCTCTCTCTCTCTGCTCAGCCCTTGACTTTAGGGACGTACTTTCAGGTTGCAGTGAACGTGGCATTGCGTCAACTACGTGCCTGCTGATATAGGGACAGTTTGTGTGGTATTGCTAAGCAATCCCTACCGTAGAGCTCATTCTACACTGCTTGCCCCTTCCAATCAGATCAGTGGACCCGAACGGACTGCACGCTATCTATCGCCGTCATATTCCTGCGTGCATATAATTATGTAGATATAGAGTCCTCAGCGAAAGTCGCCTATATATGCGAATTATATGCGAATGCGAATGCGTATAATAATTCAAATGCGAAAGCTGCATTTTTCAGCAACTAGATAATTATGGTAGAAAACACTCAACAGGTAACAGCATCAATACAAGTCCGACTGGTGGATTCTAATTATGGAAATCCCTCACAAACTCACGCCCTTTACTCCTGAGACTTACCGGGCACGATTGTGTCGATTTGACCTTGTTTGTGGTCAGTGCATGTAAGCTCTGCGCTTTGACAAGATTCTCGGCTGGTCACCGCTGGTCATTAGCATGCGGATGCACGGGCTCCTTCTCCCCAAATAACGATCTCTTCCCGATTAATCTGGGCCGGCGGGCCCGAAGCGAACGGATCGACCGGGAGAGACACCGCCCCACCTCCTTCATTAGCCCGCCAGATGCACGGCGGGGCATGCACCGCTCTCATCCCCCCCCGCCCTCTCTCAAGCCCGCCCGTGCTAAGTGTCTCCTTCCCGTGCCGAATTGTGCTCTAACATATCATATCCCAACCCCTCTTAATCTCAGCAAGAGTGAGATGCAAACAATGTCGCAAACTGCTAAACTACAGACTAAAAAAAAAACGAAATGCAAGTCTCATGAATTTCGAGGGCCCTCTGAGAAAGGTCCTGCTTGGATAAAAAAAACCCGCCAGGCCTATAATCGTCACCATCGGTCGGTAGCGGAGCAGGCGACTATTACAAGCTGTGAACAACCACTGCGGTCTTGAGCAGAGTTGGCAATACCATTTGGTTGTAGCATCCCTCCATAGGCCTTATCTTAAAATGGATGCGAATTGTATGCATGGAAATGAAAGCGAGGCTATGGGCGCTCGATTTCCAAGATTAATTGTTGTTCCACGCTGGTTTTGTTATCTTTTCTTTACATATTCTTCAACAAAACCGAACGATATCAGAGGAACAACGGTAAGGGCCCTTGAATTTACCGCCATCTACGACATCTTGCACCAATAGCCTCGTTTTGGGCTCATTGCATACAATTTGCATAAATATTAATAAAGGCCATAGTTTCCCAAGTACAGGGCAGTACATTTTTATCAAAGCAATAAATAACAACGTTGGAAGAGCTTGCAAATGTATGCTAATTGCATATTTTTCAAATCTTGATATAATGAGTTACGATGCGCAATGTACAGCTCCGAGGCGCATTAACATTAGTGAAAAACAAAAAATCTAAACAAAAATAAACACTCTGCCTTTGAGAAAGGTCCTGCTAGCACCGAAACGTCAGGCCCACTAAATTTTGAGATTTGCATTTTGGTTAATTTAGTCACGGTAAGCAGTTTGCACCATTTTTTTTTCTGACGACGAGCAGAGTACACGCTGCTCGAAACGTTGAGTCACCGGCTCTTTTCAGAGCCACACTCAGTCTCAAAAGAGACGATGCACGTGGTGTCACCGCAAACCAATTAATAATTATCAAAATAAACATTCTTAATAGACGACCCGGC
Source organism: Luidia sarsii (assembly GCA_949987565.1). Classification (NCBI taxonomy): domain Eukaryota; kingdom Metazoa; phylum Echinodermata; class Asteroidea; order Paxillosida; family Luidiidae; genus Luidia; species Luidia sarsii. The sequence continues at coordinate 23,367,636 of OX465103.1, read as the reverse complement.
GTTTTCGATCTCAACTGGACCTTTCTCAAAGGCCGACTTTTACTTGAAAGCAGCAAGCCTGCAATCGCGCGTGTCTTTCTCGAAATCGCGAGGGCTCGAATTTCGACAGGTATAGATATTGAAAGCGACACGCAGATCCTAATTGTAATTGCCTGGATACCGGGGCACCGGCGCGGCATCGCAGTGCAGTATGAGCAAGCTTATGGAGTACACTAAAGTCTCCTTTCGGGCTCATCCAATAAAAAAGGCAATTTTTCTCGGTTTTTTTTATTTTTTTATTTTTTTATTTTTAGAATGTGGTTATTGGCACTGCAGTGCCCTGCTTGTCCTTAAAGGCCCAATACAACATTGGGAAGATCGGGAAACATCGATGTCCACAGATTTCCTTCTAATTTACACAGTTTGTAGATGGTCATGATAGAATCCTCATGTTGAAATCTTACAGTCTGGGATGCTGTACTTCCCTAGAAATCTTCACTCAAACATCGACGAATAGTTTATTAGTAATAGTATTCTTACACTACAGAATGGTGCGAAAACCGTGACGTTTTTTTTTACCTTTTTCTACTTTCTCAGAGCACCGTTTGAGCTCAAACCTTCGCAGGATTGCTTTTTGGGGATGTTTAATGGTTTAACACACAAACTGTGGCAATCTTTTGTCCTTTACCAATGTAAAGGAGTACCGGTCTCCGTGCCTTACAGTATTTGCACGTGGCAGGGTGTCTTCCTACAAGACGTGGGGGTACCGGGTGGAGAGGGGGAATGGGGTTGGGGTGGGGTTTACAGCTACTTTCCCCAAATCAGCCTACTAATCTATTATTACCGCTCTGTCGAATTCCCAATTTCGTGAGGGATTCGGTCACCGTCCTCGAGCGAGTTGCTTTCCACTCGAGACATTCTCAATAGATTCGACTCGTACTTTCTCCACACACACCCTATACCCTTCTGTAAGGGGCAGCGGGAGACACGTTCTGACTTGTGAGAAGAAAAAGAAAAAGAAAACATGTTGTGAAGCATCGGTATTGCACCACGCCCGTGCAACTGAATATAGCCGCGTCCTTCGACCGCCTGTCAGCTGTCCCGATAGAAATTCAGATCAGCCGCTTGAGAGTCAGGGAAGAAGACAAATTAACTTTGCTGTAGTGGAGGAGGGGGGGGTAAAAGGGGTATAGGAACTATTCGTCTGGTGGTTGAACATGTACGCGCAATCTCTTCGACAGGTAATTACTCGTGTTAGCCACCAGATTACTCGTCCCGTTCGTCACAGCGACGAGCCGCTCGATTTGGATCCGTCAGGGTGCCGGTTATAACGGTGCCAGACTAGTCAGCTACATCCTATGCTCCATCCATCCAGCACGCGCCACGAGTGGCCATGGCGTCGCAGGACAGTCGCCTCACCATAACGGTCCCCCTCCCCCCCCCCCCGCACGAGCCGCATGTATGGTAGCGAACACCCCCCCTCTCCTCCCCCTCCTCCTGTCTGACATCGCTGAGCACCGAGGCAGGATAAGTCTCCGAGGGGGAGATTTTGTGGCTTGAATGTCGGTCGTGCTCAGTGCGTTATATGCCTGACGCGCGCGCGATGTGGAGTTTGCGGTATGAAGGCCTTATCACAGGCTTTAAGTAGCTCCTGCTCAGGCCGAAGTTTAAGGCTAAGGATAAGGCTATATATGGCTAGGGCTAGGGCTGGGAACAGGGTTAGGGCTGGGGCTGGGAACAGGGTTAGGGCTGGGGCTGGGAACAGGGTTAGGGCTAGGGCTGGGAACAGGGTTAGGGCTGGGGCTGGGAACAGGGTTAGGGCTGGGGCTGGGAACAGGGTTAGGGCTGGGGCTGGGAACAGGGTTAGGGCTAGGGCTGGGAAAGGGGTTAGGGCTGGGGCTGGGAACAGGGTTAGGGCTGGGGCTGGGAACAGGGTTAGGGCTGGGGCTGGGAACAGGGTTAGGGCTAGGGCTGGGAAAAGGGTTAGGGGTGGGGCTGGGAACAGGGTTAGGGGTGGGGCTGGGAACAGGGTTAGGGCTAGGACTGGGAACAGGGTTAGGACTGGGGCTGGGAACAGGGTTAGGACTGGGGCTGGGAACAGGGTTAGGGCTGGGGCTGGGAACAGGGTTAGCGCTAGGGCTGGGAACAGGGTTAGGCCTAGGGCTGGGAAAAGGGTTAGGGGTGGGGCTGGGAACAGGGTTAGGGCTAGGGCTGGGAACAGGGTTAGGACTGGGGCTGGGAACAGGGTTAGGACTGGGGCTGGGAACAGCATGTTATAAACGATCAGCGAATGGATCGTTACGGGTTGGGTTTGGGGGACTAGCTGGGGGGTCAGTGCCCGCTTCGTTACCCGGTAATTAACATTAACGACCGATTAAGCTTCCGCTGTTGTCGTGACGACGACTCGGAATAAAAAAAATAAACACAACAATTTATAATAATGGAGGAAAGGATTAATTTCTTAGTATGCACTGGAAGTGATCAGGTCCATTTCGAAGGTTTTTTGTATGCTATTCGTAGGCATTATTTGAATGGAGGAAATCGTCGATGCCCTTTGACTAACACATGAATAATTGTTATAATTCATAATTAAAAGAGTGTCACGAGAACGATGTCTAAAATATCCCTACTTTGGCATGGGACCACAGTGACAGTCAACTTGAAAAGAATTGAAAATCTGGAGGGATTTCCAAAGGTACTCCATCATGTATAGCTACGATAGTCACCTCCTGAATCTTGAGAGAGAAAAAAAAATAATATCCCCCTCCGCCACCGTCCGCTCCCAGCTCGCATGCACTTGAGAAAATATCTACTCGAAAGAACTCCTTGTGGCGGTAATTCAATCTCGTCCGTCACTTCCCGATATTGTTGCCTACACCACGGGCAGACTCTTTGGCCGAGGGCTAGGAGGGGTGGTTTGGGCGGGCCAGATAGAAGCCCCGTGGGCCCCTTGGAAGGGAGCGCGCTGACGGGGCAACACGGCCGGGAAAGCAAGGCCGGTAGCGCCCGCGGTGAACCAAGGGCGGAGACTGCCCCGGTGTATGTTGGTCGCAGATCCGTCTGGCGCTGGCTTGATTCGACGCTTTCCCGCGTCTTTTAAAGAGGCCGGGTGGGGGCGAATCTATAGCGCCTTGTGGATACCTAATAGCGCCTTGTGGAGACCTAGTTGCGCCTTGTGGATGCCTAGTTGCGCCTTGTGGAGACCTAGTTGTGCCTTGTGGATATTAGTGCCTTGTTGAAACCTACGGTAGTAGTGCCTTATGGAGACCTTGTTGTGCCTTGTGGAGACCTAGTAGTGCCTCGTGGAGACCTATAGTAGTGCCTTGTGGAGACCTAGTAGTGCCTTATGGAGACCTAGTAGTGCCTTGTGGAGACCGAGGAGTGCCTTGTGGAGACCTAGTAGTGCCTTGTGGAGACCTAGTAGTGCCTTGTGGAAACCTAGTATAGTGCCTTGTGGAGACCTAGTATAGTGCCTTGTGGAGACCTAGAAGTGCCTTGTGGAGACCTAGTAGTACCTTGTGGAGACCTAGTAGTGCCTTATGGAGACCTAGTATAGTGCCTTGTGGAGACCTAGAAGTGCCTTGTGGAGACCTAGTAGTACCTTGTGGAGACCTAGTAGTGCCTTGTGGAGACCTAGTAGTACCTTGTGGAGACCTAGTAGTGCCTTGTGGAGACCTAGTAGTGCCTTGTGGAGACCTAGTAGTGCCTTGTGGAGACCTAGTAGTGCCTTGTGGAGACCTAGTAGTGCCTTGTGGAGACCTAGTAGTGCCTTGTGGAGACCTAGTAGTGCCTTATGGAGACCTATAGTAGTGCCTTGTGGAGACCTAGTTGTGCCTTGTGGGGACCTAGTAGTGCCTTGTGGATACCTAGTTGTGCCTTGTGGAGACCTAGTAGTGCCTTGTGGATACCTTGTAGTGCCTTGTAGAGACCTAGCGGTGCCTTGTGGAGACCTAGTAGTGCCTTGTGGGGACCTAGTAGTGCCTTGTGGATACCTAGTTGTGCCTTGTGGAGACCTAGTAGTGCCTTGTGGATACCTTGTAGTGCCTTGTAGAGACCTAGCGGTGCCTTGTGGAGACCTAGTAGTGCCTTGTGGAGACCTAGTAGTGCCTTATGGAGACCTATAGTAGTGCCTTGTGGAGACCTAGTAGTGCCTTGTGGAGACCTTGTAGTGCCTTATGGAGACCTAGTAGTGCCTTGTGGAGACCTTGTAGTGCCTTATGGAGACCTATAGTAGTGCCTTGTGGAGACCTAGTAGTGCCTTGTGGAGACCTTGTAGTGCCTTATGGAGACCTAGTAGTGCCTTGTGGAGACCTAGTAGTGCCTTATGGAGATCTATAGTAGTGCCTTGTGGAGACCTAGTAGTGCCTTATGGAGACCTATAGTAGTGCCTTGTGGAGACCTAGTAGTGCCTTGTGGAGACCTTGTAGTGCCTTATGGAGACCTAGTAGTGCCTTGTGGAGACCTAGTAGTGCCTTGTGGAGACCTAGTAGTGCCTTATGGAGACCTAGTAGTGCCTTGTGGAGACCTTGTAGTGCCTTGTGGAGACCTAGTAGTGCCTTGTGGAGACCTTGTAGTGCATTGTGGAGACCTAGTAGTGCCTTGTGGAGACCTTGTAGTGCCTTATGGAGACCTATTAGTGCCCTGTGGAGGTCTACTTCAATAGATTGAATAGGTCTCTACAAGGATACTCTAAAGGTCTTTTGACTTATTTGCAAATACCAGTTTCGTGAAAACCTTGTGGAGTTATTTGGAAATAACTCCCCTATCTCTCTCCCTCTCTCCCTCCCCCTCTCTCTCTTTCTCTCTCTCTCTCTCTCTTTCTCTTTCTCTCTCTCTCGCTCTCTCTCTCTCTCTCGCTCTCTCTCTCTCCTTCCCTCCCTCTCTCTCTTTCTCTCTCTTTCTCTCTCTCTCTTTCTCATTCTCTCTCTCTCTCTTTCTCTCCCTCTCTCTTTCTTGCTCTCTCTCTCTCGCTCTCTCTTCCTCTCTCTCCCTTGCTCTCTCTCCTCTCTCTCCCTCTCTCTATTCCTCTCTCGAGTTCTCTCGTTCTCCGAGCAAACAGACTCCGCCCCCCCCCCCAGTTGACGGCACTTTCGGCTGGCCGTCAATCCGAGCCTGCAGCCGGCGGGGTCGCCTTCCGCCCGATCGCTGCCGACGCTCGGCGGTCACGCAATCAAAGTGCACCCGATCCATTAGCCGCCCCCATAGGTTCGAGAGAAGCTAATTAACCCGATCCGTCTCTCAGCGCCGCGCAGACGTACTTGGGGCCGCACATTCATGAAATAGAAATGAAGACTCCCGCGACTCTCTCCAAGATCTCATCACCGTGACACACACACCTGCTTGATTTGTTCATGGAAGTATAGCGTTAGCTGGTAACAATGTCAGTGTCAGTGTCCAGCATCAATTACATCAGCGATGCCATCCGATTTTTCCCACTTTCCGACGGTAAAAAAAAAAAAAATATTATATCCGACTATTTTTTTTCATATACGACCCTGGGTCGGAGAAGTGGGCAGTCTCATTTGAATTTATAATTAGTATAATAGAGAGCTTTATATGGTGTCACCGAAAACCTATTACTCCTGCTATTCTCACCATGAAAACCTTCAAATTTCAGTATTTAGAAGCTATGATTCACTGTGTAAATCGCACTCACTTCACGCACGTGCCGGCGCATGTCAGCTGGTATACTTCCTGCACTTGATGCGAAAACGTGAAACTATACTGACACTAGAAATGCATGAGGTGTTACCATTTTTTAATTTACACCGAAGCACCTCAGGTGCCTCAGGTATGATGTACCCGAGGTGCAATTGCTTTCACCTTATGCACCTGCACGCAAACACGGAGTTTTGAGGTAACAAAATATAAACACCCGAGCCACTGTTAGATATTTGACGCATAATCGAAAATCGTGAAAACTGCTTCATTTGTTTCGCGAAAATGCAGCATTCAACGCCGTACTGTTCCGAAAAATAGTTTAGATCTCGGTGAGACGTAAACGATTTATTTTACTCTTTTCTCCCAAAATGCAACATTTTAGGCATAAATATTTCAGTGCGAGGTTTCTACTATAACCATCTTCAAACGGTATAAGTTTCATGTAAATTTGTGATCATTTCTGTTTTTCAATCTTACCAATGTTGTGTAGGGGCTTTAAGGGAGGCTGGCTTGGTAGCACGAATGTATACCATAGAGCATTGCGTCACCAACTGCAGCCTTGACTTTATCATTGTCTCATGAATACCGTGCACGGCGTTCGCCCGTCGCTGCCCTTTTGTATCATAGCAGACATTGCATAATACATGTAATCATATCTGCGGACCGCCCACGCCAAACTAGGCCCAGCACTGAAGCGGGTCCCTAGCGGGCTTGTATCCTCTCCGTATATATACATCGGTATACCGTACCTCCCTCAATACGGTACTTGCTGGCGGCCAAGCTGAAGATGCGTAGACATGTAGACATCACCCCCCTGGGGTGGGCTTGATATAAGATTTAACTCACGACATCTCTTTGATGAACATAATTATCGTGTCAGCCTTTAAGTTCAGCCTTTGGTTATCCTCTCTTTTCCTCTCTGTACCCTATCTCACTGTTTTCTTGACTCTCTCTCTCTCTCTCTCTGTGTCTTTCTCCCTGCAGAGCGATGCGAGTAAATCGTTACCGGCGGACAAGGCAACGTCTGGGGGTCCTAGCCCGCTTCTGAGTCGCCTGTCGGTGGTGATGATGCGGGTTTCTCCTTGATGGAAAGTCTGGGAGGATGGCTTCAGGAGGCCTCTCCGAGGACGGCGGTTCGTGGCTGGAGATCGGCGCCGGGCCATCCCCGGTCTACACGCTGCTCGCCAACGGCTCCGGCCCGGCGGCGGAGGCGGGCGGAGACGAGGGCGGCGCCGGCGGGCCGGCCAACGGGTCCCTGGTCGAGATCGGTCCGCGCACCATCGGCGTGGCCGTGCCCTTCGCCACCGTCATGACGCTGCTGAGCCTGACCACCATCTTCGGCAACGCCCTGGTCATCTACGCCGTGCGGACGGAGAAGCGGCTGCAGACGGTCAGCAACTACTTCATCGTCAGCCTGGCCGTGTCCGACGTCCTGATCGGGCTCATCGTCATGCCCATCAGCACCATCTACTTCGTCAGCGGCGACTGGGTGCTGGGACTGGTGATCTGCCAGCTCTGGCTCTGCATCGACTACGTCTCCTCCACCGCCTCCATCTTCAACCTCCTCGTGCTCAGTCTGGACCGCTACTGGTCCATCCGCTACCCGCTCAAGTACATGCGCAAGCGCACCGGTAAGCGGGCCACCACCATGATCTCGTGCGCCTGGCTCATGTCCGCCCTCTGGATCGTGCCCATCACCTGCTGGCACGTCTTCTTCAACCAGGGCGTGCGGGTGGTGCCGGACAACAGCTGCGACACCGAGTTCGGCAAGAACCGGCCCCTCAAGGTGGCCACGGCCATCGGCAACTTCTACGTGCCGATGGCCATCCTCTTCGGCCTCTACGCCAAGATATTCCACGAGATCCAGAAACGCTCCAAGATGGTGCTGGGCCGGCGCTCCGTGGGCGGGGCGCACAAGGCCTCGCGGACGGCCGGCAACGCCCCGTCGCGCGGCGGCGCCGACACGCAGCTGAGCCGGGCGGAGGACGCCACCTGGACACAGGAGTACGACGACTCCATCAGCACCAGCAAGGACACGTCCAACGAGACGCCCGATCAGACGGAGAACGCCAGCACGGCCAGCACGGCCAGCCCCGGCTGCGGCAACAGGGGCCGGGTGCGCGTCAAGAGGCCCAAGCGAATCAACTCCCAGCTGAGGAACATCTCCAACCTGACGCTGCTGACGGTCGGCCTCGGCGGCATGGTGGACCCCGAGGCCGTCCGGAAGTCGGCCGGCAAGGGCGGCCCGGCTTTCCCGCTGACCAGGGGAGGCTGCACCCGCTCCCCGTGCTGCCACCACACCGAGCCCAGGATGAAGGAGACCCAGTTCCTCTCGCCCGGCGATGCCCTGTCGCGGAAGCTTGAGCCCACCGCGGTGAGCGGTGGGCCGCACGCCACCCCGCCGGGCGGCGCGTCGCCGGACGGAGACGGGGACGCCAGCCCGGACGAGCACGGCCGGCACCGGGGCAGGACTCTCCGTGCCCAGAACGGGAGCCGGAAGTCCATCCTGAGGAGGAACAGCGCCGTGGACGGCGAACAGCAGCCCGTGTCCAACGGGACTCTCGCCTCCCGGAAGATCTCCTTCTCCACGGAAGACTTGGCCGGCCGGAGCGGGTCGCCTCGCATCGGCTGCATGCCGACCAAGAAGCGGCTGGCGGCGGAGTACCGCGACCTCGGCCGCCAGACCGAGCGCGGCAGGGCCGGCCGGGAGAGCCGGCACCGGCGCAACGGCGTCACCTCGCGGCTGCTCAGCGTCGAGTACCGCCTGGAGCCCGGGATGACGGGCGGCGGCGGCGGCGGAGGCGGCGGCGGCGGCGGCGGCGGCGGCGGCGGCGCGGACCACGAGGAGGACTCGCCGGGCCAGAGCGGACCCCACGCCCGCAGCAAGTTCTCGCTGTCCCGCTTCAGCATGCGGCCGGGTCGCGCCACGGAGACCCTGAAGCGGATCCGCAAGATGTCGCTGAGCAAGGAGCGGAAGGCCGCCAAGCAGCTGGGGGTCATAGTCGGGTGCTTTATCTGTTGCTGGGCAACGTACATGGTGTTCTTCATGATAGTGGCCTTCTGTTCCGACTGCATTAACGGCGACATCTACTTGGGCAGCATCTGGCTAGGCTACATCAACTCCACCCTCAATCCGGTCATTTATCCCATGTGCAACTCCACCTTCAGGAAGGCTTTTAAAAACATCCTCCGCATCAAGAAGAGATAGTGAACGGAGAATACGTGATCCGATATCAACTCTCTCTCTTTTTTAAAATCTCATCAACGAAGTGCTTCAACAGAAACAATGCTTAATAGTCGAAAGTGTAAGAAAATATAGTATATGATTTTTTCTTTAATATATGACAAAATATTGTGTAATTATGAGATGAAAGATAACTTTAGGTATATATTAAATTGTATCGTATTTGGGCCTATGTGTAAAAATCGAGGAGCTGTGATTCAGGCGAACCGGAAGTTGTTACTCCTTCCGATCATTAACTGCCACATAAAGTGGGCAAATTATTGCTTATAAAGCAAACGTTCTCACCGATTTGGTTTGGAATTATCAAGGGGAGGCTCACTTTTATTTCCTACCCCAGTATCTCTTTCTTTCTGTCTCTGTCTCTGTCTCTGTCTCTGTCTCTGTCTCTGTCTCCGTCTCCGTCTCCGTCTCCGTCTCCGTCTCCGTCTCCGTCTCCGTCTCCGTCTCCGTCTCCGTCTCCGTCTCCGTCTCCGTCTCCGTCTCCGTCTCCGTCTCCGTCTCCGTCTCCGTCTCCGTCTCCGTCTCCGTCTCCGTCTCCGTCTCCGTCTCCGTCTCCGTCTCCGTCTCCGTCTCCGTCTCCGTCTCCGTCTCCGTCTCCGTCTCCGTCTCCGTCTCCGTCTCCGTCTCCGTCTCCGTCTCCGTCTCCGTCTCCGTCTCCGTCTCCGTCTCCGTCTCCGTCTCCGTCTCCGTCTCCGTCTCCGTCTCCGTCTCCGTCTCCGTTCTCCGTCTCCGTCTCCGTCTCCGTCTCCGTCTCCGTCTCCGTCTCCGTCTCTCCCGGTCTCTCCCCGTCTCTCGACTGTCCGAAATTCCGTTGCCGTAACGGGAGAGGGCCACAGGGTCGGTGCGATAGCGACGGCTCTCCTCGACATTTCAGCTCTCATCCCCAGAATCATTGCCGATTGGGATGTGGTTATGATCTTAGCCTCTAATAGCTCAGCCCTTATCTTGTGACAGCGATATCAACTCCTACCCCCCCCCCCTCCCATCCGTTTGCCATCTGATGCACCTGTCCCGCGCTTTGATGGGAGGCCTTTTCCGCCAGATATATTTCTTGATCAAATTTCGGCGGGGCGGGAGGGGGGAAGAGGGGGAGACGGGGTATGCTTATGACCCTCAATAGAGAACGTCTGTATTCTGGTCTTTCCGGACCCCGAGGGGTGGGGATGTCAGGGTGAAGGCCCAGGCAAGGTACACCGGTAGTTTACCTCTAAGAGTCACTGCGCTGAAGCCCGCACGCTCTGCATTATTAAACTCGGCAAACATCATCTGTTGCCATTTGGCTGCAAATCATCGTCAAATTTACACATTGTCACCAGCCCCGGTGTGTTTCATTTCTTTCCTCTGATTTGTTTGGATGAAGGGAAGGAGAGGAGGTGGGAGGGGGATCTTCCCGGTGAGACCAGCTGCTTCGAATAGGACGGGAGTGAGGGCGTTTACGAAGGGGATGACAGATGATCACGAGCATTTGTCAGAGTGCGTGGAGTGGGTACGGATGTGTGTGTGAATGGAAAAAGGAAAGGGAAATGAGGAGAGAGAGAGAGGAAGAGAGAGAGAGACAATAATACGAGGTATATCTCATCAGCGATTCATGAAAGGGATGGGAAAGCGATGGGCATCAGGCGCGCAGATGTGAGTGAGTGAGTGAGCTGTATACCCCTCGGTTTCTAATTTCGCAGGGCGCGTGTGAGGCGGAGCGCCGGTATCGCTTCCCGCTCTTTGTGGTTTAGGCGAAGGCTTTAGTCGAGCAATTGTGGACCCGCCGCTTGGTGTCCGCTTCTGAACGGTTTTTTTTTAGGAAGAGGGGGGGAACCCAAGGCGAGGCACTACTCGTAGATCTCTGTTTTTAATGGCATTCTTCCTTAATACTGGTGCGTTGCTTGTTCTTTCGTTCTTTTTTTTAGGGGTTGGGAGAGAGGGAGAGAGGGAGAGGGGAGAGAGGGAGAGGTGGGGGAGAGGGGAGAGGGAGAGAGAGAGAGGGAGAGAGAGGGGGAGAGAGGGCAGAGGGGGAGAGGAAGGGAGAGGGGAGGGAGAGAGAGAGGGGGAGAGAGAGGGAGAGAGGGAGAGGGGAGGGAGAGAGACGGGGAGAGAGAGAGGGAGGAGATGGAGAGAGAGAGAAAGAGATAGAGAGAGCGAGAGAGAGAGAGGGGAGAGGGAAAGAGAAAGAGACGGGGACAGACGGGGAGAGACTGAGAGAGAGGGAGATAGAGAGAGAGATAGATAGATGAGGATATAGTGTCTTAGAGACCAGGGACCCGATGTTGATCGTGCCTGACAGCTGTCACAAGTGGTTATGGGGTAGTTTTCCGTGCGTATGGGTGTTAGGGCGATTTCCTGGGAGTAATGACCGCAGTGGTGATTTGGGAGTTGAAACTCGATGATAGAGGGTCAGGACACGAGAGAGACGGACAGGGACATAGAGAGAATGGGAGAGAGAAGGAGAAAGAGAGAAGGAGAGAGAAGGATAGAGAGAAGGAGAGAGAGAAGAAGAGAGAGAAGGAGAGAGAGAAGGAGAGAGAAGGAGAGAGAGGAGAGAGAAGAAGAGAGAGAAGGAGAGAGAGAAGGAGAGAGAAGGAGAGAGAGAAGGAGAGAGAGAGAAGGAGAGAGAAGGAGAGAGAGAAGGAGAGAGAGGAGGAGAGAGAGGAGGAGAGAGAGAGAAGGAGAGAGAGAGACCGGGAGAGAGAGAGAAAGAGAGGAAGAAGGAAATCCAGACAAAACGAGTGGCAAGATTTATAGTTGAAATGGATAAAATATGAAGCTAAAAGAGAAAGAGGGGGAATAGAATTTGAATGGTTCACAAGGGATGGAGCGGGCGATGGCTGGTGAATCAAGGGTGGTCCAGGCCCTTTTTGGTCGGGATACCGGTAGTTGTTTGGAGGGTCGCATGTGGCGATGTAGATCCTGTGCGTGAGGGTGCTATACGGGTGTTTCAGAGAAGACAAATCCCCTAGTCCCATAGATCCGTTGGAAAGAGTTGCTCAGCGTGTCACAATTTCCATTATCAAAAGAAGAAGAAAAACCGGATAATTGACCCCAAATTGTCGTGTGGTGCCGATTACCCTTGACTTGTCATGGGACCGGCCTTTGCCCGACGTGAAATACTCTTCGGAGCTTTGCCTGGCCACAGAACTCTGGGTGATTAGCAGGGGATTTCGTGCCCTTGAACGAGTCTTCATGCAGCCTTGTGCGAGGCGGTCTCTCCCCGGTACATCAGTACGGCTCCGGGCAGAGATCCGGGCCAAACGCACGCAAACCACGGCACTACGGCACTATACCACGCCGGGTGCAAGCTGTACGCTGCTCGCAGACCGCACCGCTGCCATACCACACACGGTAGCCTGTGTGCGTACATGTGTACGAGCCTGTACGAAGCTGTCCTGGCCGTACGCACGCAAGTTATGGGCGATGTTGCACAAAGCACCATATACTAGGCAACTCGGCCGGATTTGTATTTTCTAAATCGGCGACCAACGCCTTGGTCGAGGCTAGTGCTCATGCCGAGATACGTTTTGAAGGTTTGAATGAGGGAAGTACCAAGTGGAAGGTTTGCGGTGACACCGTGTAACGCGTCTCTTTCCAGACGGAGTGCGGCTCTGAAAGGAGCCTATAGGACGCTCTGCCGTATAAGACGCGGTGCGACACTGGTTCCCGGTCTCATGCAGACTCGAGTGCGGTATGATCAGTGCGCACCAGTGATGTGGAATGGATGGACGGTAATCTGATCCGAGTGAGGTGCAGTCGAGAGATATGAATTCTAGAGGAGAGGATGGGATGCATACTGTAAACATATTTTGGTAAATAAACGTGCCTGACAAAAGCATTTCCCTAATGCTCATGCGCAGCTTGGTCTAATCAGAAGGTCCGTGATTGATCTGATCAACACAGTCCATCAAATGGGTTTCTATTGGCAAATACATGCGACGTTCAAACAAAAAAAGGGGGAAAACTGAGTGGGAAGCTTTAAACAATATTCTTAAACAGAATTATGAACGATTAACGGCAAAGACTGGACCGGGACTTGAAACCCGAGACGTCTGACTTTGCGAGTCGGCGCTCTTATTATCGGAGGTTTCCAGCCCTTAGATGGTGCCCTTCCCAAAATAGTCAACTAGTCTTTGTCGGGGTGCGGGCACTAGTGGACTGAACCGGACACCTCCAAGTTGTTTTGGGGAACCAGACGAACAACGTTTATCAGTTGAAACTTCCTCTTCTTTTTGAAATGTCGGTCAAAATGGCGGCTTCAACATTGCCAGTAATGTTTGCAGTCCACTGAGCAGAATGCTGCCAGACGGTTTTGACAAGGAAAATGGAAGACGTGTCCTTTCGATCCATCTTCCCGGGCCACGTGCTAGATTAGTATCGAAATATTTCCTTTCTGCTCAAAGCGAGAGAGGATATAATTTTGTGGTCGATGGTGCAACAAACTATGTTGACCCAGTTGAACGTTTAAAGTTGAACATGTTTCCTTAGCGTCGCTCAAATATCGCCGGAAGAGCTATACGTTTCCCTTTTCAGAGTTCTTGAACCAACGCTTTACTGTTAAATATAAGTGTGAAAACGGAGCGGTTTTATGGTAATGGATTGCGTATACGAGTTTTGTTCTTGGCCGAAGTTCGGGCAATCGTCAGAGGCTACGGGGTCGCATTTCTTGAATGAGTGCGAGGTTGTATACTACAGTGAGAGAGGTCTGTGACAGTCGGGTGATAGGGGGGGGGGGGGTTGGTAAACAGGGGGACCTCAACGAATCCCCGGATCTGGCTCGGGCTCAGGCTTCGTCCCCAGCGCACGAAAAACCTGCAACTATACACACTGATGATGTGGTTTGTCACTGAATATTTGGAAGGAGGAATGCAGTACGGAGTTCTCCAGCTAAAAGCTGCCGTCCAATGTTTGCTGTTTAATCCCTGTGAATCAAACTTAAGGCTCTGCATGTCGGGTGAAACAATAATGGGAGGGTTTGCGGTGACACCATGTAGGCCTATAAGGTCTCTTAAAGAAGAGGTGCGGTTCTGAAAAGAACCTGAGTTGTAACTGGAAGTTCCGGCCAGTATGCTCTGGCCGTCACCGGGGTTCTTTACAGAACCATACCTCTTCTTTATACATGGTGTCACCGCAAACCCTCCTATATTAATCCCTGTGACATTATAACCGATGGGAGAGATGTGACATCGTGTGATGTCAAGCCTGAGCCAGAGCCGAAGCCTCCAAGTGGTAAAGGTACTGGATGTGCGTGCGGGGTATGTGGTGTGAGTGCATGGGGCTCGGCTGATGTTGGATGAATTGCAACCGCGCGCACAGACAATTCCAACGCACACCGCTCCAGTAGCTAAGCTCACAACCAAAGTGCAATGCAAAAACAAAAGCCCGCTGACATCAACGCTGACTCGTCCGTTTTCTTTCCTGGCCAATGGGGGTAATTGCTTTTTAAGTCACGTGTCTGTATTATTTTTCCCGTTGTGGAGTCAGACTGGTCTGACTGCCACCGATTGCTGGATGGCAGAGTGGGAACATCTATTAGGTCAGAATCCGGGCTGTCTGTTGGTGGACATAAGTCCGTCGTTCGCCGTGCTTGTACTCGCAATAAACAAACGGTTCGCCGGCCGTGTTTCCAGGATCGTATCTGATGTACGCTCTCACACATAACAGAAAACGATAGGCCACTGCGAATGCCTAGATGGCGGAAATACTGGCGTTAAGTCGCTCGTGTGCCCTGCAATAGACAGTCAATCCATCAAGTTTGGACGGAGACGAATGTCAATGATGCAGCATTACCACAGCAATGGATTGAACACTCGCGTGATGCCCGTCCCTATAATGGACCTTTCCCATGAAATATGCAAATAAGAGCTGGCGCATGCGCTTTACTAAATTGGTGGGCAAACGAGTGCGCGTTGCGTGCAGGTTTCGAAATACGCGCGTAGGACACGCTGAATAGCCAATGACCGCACGCCAAACTATTAGTGAGAAGGAACGCGCGCACGCCCGTGGAAAACTATGATTGGTTGGCATCCCGCTTGCCCACCAATTTAGTAAAGCGCATGCGCCAGCTCTTACTTGCATATTACATGGGAAAGGTCCATTATGCCAAACCCTATGGATGTCCCAAAATGCCCAACCCGTAAACCTTGAATGGCGACATAGAAAGGACCACGCCCATCGAAGTGCATTATCCCCAAACTGCGTCCAACGATTAATCGCTTTTGTGTCCTCCATAGGCCACCGTACGATAATCGAGGTTCGGTTTTCAAACAAAAGAATGGCTCGCTCTGAAGAAAATAAACCCAGTCAACTTTGAAAGCTGGCTTTTTGTCAAACAGGGTTTGTAAATGTTGGTCCTCATCGTTGATAACGGCATGTTTCTATTTATTTAATGTTATTGGTTAATTTATTTCCATCATTGCATGCAATTTTAACTGTATATTTTGTTTGAAGTTGTTATTCTAGTTACTGATTGTTATTGATCTCCTATCAAGTCCTTTCCACAGCAAACCGGGGATCCAAATTGGTATACATGATGTCGGTATTACCCATTAAATATCAACCCTGACCCTAAAGAGTTCTGTGTGTTTAAACTAACTTAGAAGCTGCCAAGGTGGGCTTCGAACATTTA
Source organism: Luidia sarsii (assembly GCA_949987565.1). NCBI lineage: Eukaryota > Metazoa > Echinodermata > Asteroidea > Paxillosida > Luidiidae > Luidia > Luidia sarsii. The sequence continues at coordinate 23,352,145 of OX465103.1, read as the reverse complement.
GCTGGATCGTCGGTGCTTGTGGTAAGGTCAGTCCAATATCTCGTGCCCCGTTATGACAATCTCATATTGAAGCCAGCTGTGGAGTGAAGGAGTTTTCTTGTTGCTAGCTTCAGTTTGGAGCTATCAGAGCCTTGCCACTACTACACGGCAAGGAATCGTATTATAATGATGCCGAGGCGGGTTGTCAGGATTTTTCTATGTTTTAAGAGATTATAACTGGCTTACGAATACATTCTGTGTTGCGTAGTGAGTGTGTGCCGAATCCCTTTGTGCTACATTTTTTGTATTCATGGCTATGATTGGTTCGCCAATTTATTTTTGTCAGACTCCAGCCATGAAATGAAGTTGGGATTAAAAGAAGGAATATAATGATGATGTTCGATTATGACAAACGTTGTGGGTCTGTTTGGATTATTTAGCTTATTCGTTTATTTATTTTGTGTGTTTGTTTGACAATGTTTGGTTTACTTGCTTCCTTGCTTCCTTGCTTCCTTGCTTCCTTGCTTCCTTGCTTCCTTGCTTCCTTCCTTGCTTCCTTCCTTGCTTCCTTCCTTGCTTCCTTGATTCCTTGCTTGCTTGTTTGCTTGCTTCCTTGCTTCCTTGCTTCCTTGCTTCCTTGCTTCCTTGCTTCCTTCCTTGCTTCCTTGCTTCACTGCTTCCTTGCTTGCTTCCTTGCTTGCTTCCTTGCTTCCTTGATTCCTTGCTTCCTTGCTTCCTTGCTTCCTTGCTTCCTTGCTTCCTTGCTTCCTTCCTTGCTTCCTTGCTTCCTTACTTCCTTGCTTCCTCCATTCCTTGCTTCCTTGCTTCATTGCTTCCTTGCTTCCTTGCTTCACTGCTTCCTTGCTTCACTGCTTGCTTGCTTCCTTGCTTCCTTCCTTGCTTCCTTGCTTGCAATGGGAGGCTGCAGGGTAACTGCACAGGAATAAAATGTTGGGCATTTGGTTTTTGAAAAAATCGCCTATTCGGGCTATTCAGGTTGAGGGTCAGAATATCAACTGGTGATATATTGGCTCAATTAAGGCCAACTGTTGGAATATGTTAGTCCCGATGAATGATGCAAACTATTTTCTTTCGCCAAAAGGTTGCTCTAATTCTGACTGAGTGTAGGTATAGGGAACTAAAGGTAGATGGAGAAGAATGTTGAAGTGGTTGTTGTCCACATTGGTTAGGTACACGCGGTGTCTTTGTGGTTGTGTGGCTAATTGTTCGTAAGCGGCACCAAAGGTTTAAATTCGGAATGGCTTGCCCTCTTCTTCCTTCCTCCGTTCAGGGAAGAATTAATCGGAACGCACTTTCATAGCCTACTTGCTTGCGAAAATGTGAACGGTACAGACGGACTCGGAGCTCGGTTCGTTCAGGCGCATTCCCCGGGATCCTGCCGTCTGCAACCAGCTATTAACCGCCGCGGCTCATCCCGATACGATTGGGCCCGGTAATGAACTTAAACGCGTCGGGAATGGCTAATAAACAGACGCATTACATCCCCCAAATTCGAATATCCTTTCGATTCCTTGGCACATGCCTTACACCGACTCAGCACCTAACCGAGTTATGGCGATGGGGATGGGGGGGGGTTGTGGGGTCTGGGGGGGGGGCTGGGCGGCTCTGGCCTTGCGCTACTTGATTAGCTTACACGGAATCCCTCGAGAAATGAAACGACTTCCAATTCCATTTGCCACCCGTGCCCTTGCTGTTATGTCACGTCCTTGTATATAAGATGCACGGTAAGGAAGCTTGCCTGCTGGCTAGTTGTAGTATACGTAGTTCTCTCTTGAGCTCTGTTTCTCTCACTCTCCTTCTCTCTCTCCCCCCTCTTTCTCTCACTCTCTTTCTCCCTCTCTCTTTCTACCTCTCTCTCCTTCTCTCTCTCTCTCTTTCCCTCCCTCTCTCTTTCTACCTCTCTTCTATATCTCTCCTCTCTCTTTCTCCCTCTGTCTCCTTCTCTCTCCTCTCTTTCACTCTCCCTCTCCTCTCTTTCACTCTCCCTCTCCCCCCCCCTCTCCCTCTCTCTCTCTCTCTCTCCCCTCTCTCTCTCCCTCTCTCTCTTCCTCTCCCCCCCTCTCTCTCTCTCTCTCTCTTTCTCTCTTCCTCTCTCTCTCTTTCTCTCTTCCTCTCTTCCTCTCTCTCACCTCTCTCTCTCTCTCTTCCTCTCTCTCTCTTTCTCTCTTCCTCTCTTCCTCTCTCTCCCTCTCTCTCTCTCTCTTCCCCTCTCTCTCTTTCTCTCTTCCTCTCTTCCTCTCTCTCACACCTCTCTCTCTCTTTCTCTCTATCGCTCCACCGATGCCACAATCCAATCTAGGGATATATCGTCACACCTCGAGACGTGTTCGCCATCTCGATTATTGACGGCACCACGAGCCTCTGTAAGCCGCCGCGGAGCCGGAGCCAATTCTTATCGCACGCACACACACATACACACACACACACCGAGGGCACCGGCCAGCCTGTTCCGTCGAACCACCTACGGGCCGACGCATCGTTCCATACCTTTTAACGTTCTCATCTTGTTAGCAGCGCCGTAGGGGAGTTTGTTTTTCAGTCTGGCGCATAAACACAACCCCCCCCCCCTCCACTTCCCTCTCCGTCCGTACCTCTCCTCTCTCCGTCAGAACCAAATCTGAGACTTCCGAGCCCAGCCACGAAACAACCACGGCTGGGGCTCTTAATCAAATCAGCTGTACTTTTTTATACCGTGCGGCGCGACTGCAGGGGGCGGGGGAAGCACTGGTACAGCCAGGCTCTGAAACGGGTGCCGTGTGCTTGGCAATGACAGCAGGTGGGGAGGGGAAGTGGGATTGCCAGGGAGAGAGGGAAGGGGTGACAGAGGGGAGACAGAGGGAGACAGAGGGGGAGAGAGGGGGAGGGGAGGGAGAGAGAGAGAGGAAAGAGAGGATGAGAGGCAAGGGGAGGAAGAAAGAGAGATGGAGAAAGATTGACAAAATAACAGACGGACTAACAGACAGACAGTACAGACAGGCCGACAGACAGACTGACAGACAGACTAACAGATAGACTGACAGATAGACTAACATATAGACTGACAGATAGACTGACAGATAGACTAACAGATAGACTGACAGATAGACTGACAGATAGACTGACAGATAGACTGACAGATATACAGCTAAACAGAGAGACAGATATACAGCTAAACAGAGAGACATATCGACAGGCAGATAGACGGACAGAAATGACATGCTGGCAGACAGACAGACAGATATACAGACACACAAACAGATAGACACAGTGATGACGTAAGACGGACAGACAGACCCAGACAGATGGGAAGGGACAGCGAAAAACGAACAAATTCAAACGTGCATTTGTCAAGCCTCCGCCTCTTTGAGAATCGATCAGACATAGGAGAAGCATAGAGCACAGAAAATCCTGAATGCGACCACACACAGCGCGTGGATTATTGATGCAAACAAATCGCCAAATAGCGTCAAACGCTTATAAGGTCTCCTCGAATGCGTGACACAAAGACTCGGTCAGACCTTGTTATCGATTTCAATGCGTGTCTTTTCCTTCTCTCACCTCAGGCTTAGGTCGTACCAAAATATGAATCACAACTTGCATTCCTTGCTGATAGTCGTCGCCAAGAAGAGAAACTGCTGCGCGACCTTTCAGCTATTAAATTTAAAGCGGAGTGCACGCACGTACAGTGTATGTCAATAATGCGCCATTGCTGTGGCTGTGATTTGTGCACCCACAAGGTCCACTGATTTGCGGCATTAAATCGTGCCCAAGACACCGGGGCTTTCGGGTTTACCCCAATACCACGCACCATAGAACCGAATATGAAATTGTACATAGCCACATTTGCATACCGTGGTGAATTATCGGCTCTGAGCACGAACATCTTCAGATGTTACCGAGCTGGATTGGGCGCCAATAAGATAGTCATTGGATCGTTACTTTTAAAAGAAGAGCTGAGCAAAAGCGAAACAAAGAGCCTGGCTAGCTGAGTGTAACTCAAGCTGAGTGTAACTCAAGCTGAATGTAACTGAAACCGAGTGTAACTCAAGCTGAGTGTAACTAAAGCTGAGTGTAACGCAAGCTGAGTGTAACGCAAGCTGAGTGTAACGCAAGCTGAGTGTAACGCAAGCTGAGTGTTACTCAAGCTGAGTGTAACTCAAGCTAAGTGTTACTCAAGCTGAGTGTAACTCAAGCTGAGTGTAACTCAAGCTGAGTGTTACTCAAGCTGAATGTTACTGAAACTGATTGTAACTGACGCCGAGTGTAACTCAAGCTAAGTGTAACCCAAGCTGAGTGTTACTCAAGCTTAGTGTAACCCAAGCTGAGTGTTACTCAAGCTGAGTGTTACTCCAGCTTAGTGTTACTAAAGTTGAGTGCTACTCCAGCTGAGTGTTGCTCCAGCTGAGTGTTACTCCAGCTGAGTGTTACTCCAGCTGAGTGTTACTAAAGCCGAGTGTGACTCAAGCTGAGTGTTACTCCAGCTGAGTGTTACTCCAGCTGAGTGTTACTCCAGCTGAGTATTACTCAAGCTGAGTGTTACTTAAGCTGAGTGTTACTCCAGCTGAGTGTTACTCCAGCTGAGTGTTACTCCAGCTGAGTGTTACTCCAGCTGAGTGTTACTCCAGCTGAGTGTTACTCCAGCTGAGTGTTACTCCAGCTGAGTGTTACTCCATCTGAGTGTTACTCCAGCTGAGTGTTACTCAAGCTGAGTGTTACTCAAGCTGAGTGTTACTCAAGCTGAGTGTTACTCAAGCTGAGTGTTACTCAAGCTGAGTATTACTCCAGCTGAGTGTTACTCCAGCTGAGTGTTACTCCAGCTGAGTGTTACTCAAGCTGCGCGTAACTCAAGCTAAGTGTAACTCAAGCTGAGTGTAACGCAAGCTTGGTGTATCATAATACCAACCAAAATATCTCCATGTAACAGTCTTACCAAGCTGGCACACAAACTATGAAGCCACGCTAACCCAATCGCCATTCACCACATCACACCGGATTCAAAAGCAATACCGCCTCAGCAGTCAATCATCAACTTGAACTTGTGTATAGCCTGACTGCGCGTAATTTCATGGCCACCTCGAGCCAAATCTGATTAGCGAGCTCGATGATCATCCAAACTGTGCTGAAGCAAAGTCATAGCGCGATAACCAGTCTGATCTTTACCAGGCTGAATTATATATAGCCGTATACTCCGTGCACCCGAGTACCAAACAACCAAGCGGTGAATTTCGCCAACCCGCGTTTTATAGCTTTAAACCATTGATGCATGATTTGCTCGGACGTTATTACATTTTGCGCTACTCTGAAATATTATCACAGCAGTCGAATAGGAACCCCTTGGGATGCTAATTCTAAACAGCTCTAAGAAGGCTACATGATCAGGAATAACATGCACATGCATCGCTCATTCTGCGTGTAGACCCGAGCGTCCACGATCTCCCGTTACAAGCATTAATGATGTCCCATGTATAATCGGTTGCCTTTGAATAAAAGATAATATTACATGGTCGTCCCTGCAATGTCTCCATGGTATTCCTCAATGCGCGTAACTGTAATGATTATCATAACCCTCCCTTTGCCAATGTTCCTGTTTACGTCCGACCATTCAGTCTCCGTGGAGACGCTCTACACCCCAGCGGTTTACCACACGACTCTCCCATTCCATGGCTGATAGAGGGAGGGCAGGGTCAACGCTCGGCGCTATACAGTCGCGAGCCCCCCCCCCCCCCCCCCGATGTGATATGCCTTCACATCTCTCTCTCTCTCTTGTTTGCAACTTACCTCCAGCCCCTCTTCCGACAACCACCCGTCTACATTCATTGACCTCATTCTGTAGCCATACCTCAACACCAAGTGGCGGCGCTTCCGGGAAGCCATCCAATATTATAGAGGGCCACGCAGTACCGTACCCCGCCAGCCTCTACGCGGTGCCCTCCGCAAGAGAACTGATCCCTTGTACGACCACACACACACACACACACACACCCCCCCCCAACAAAACTGGAAATGTTAGTGAAAACGAGGAAAACCCCCAAGGTGCCTGACATGCACTAGTCTTCAAAGCACTCACCGATTCACAGTTCTTCAGCACCCGCGCAAATTTAATTTCGCTTTCTATGTTGGCGTATTAACGAGTTCTCGGGGAAGACGGCGATTTTTTTTTTGATTTTTTTTTTCTAATTCGCAAATTGGCTGTCAATTAGCGACCGGGGTAGCTAGGTGAACCATGGAGGAATCTCTCCTTATTCCTCCATGGGTGAACAGTGGTGCAACCTGAGGGACCACGTGACTCTGTTGGTACTCGCTGGCGCTCCCTGGGCGCCCCCCCCCCATTAAGGAAATCACCGCGGTCACTGCCCTCGACTAAATTACCCAAAGGTTCTTCCTCTGAAGGCGGCCATTGTTTATTAAAACGTTGGGTGCGAGCATCGAGCCGGTCCATCCGGTGCGGTCTTTAGAGCCCCCTGCGCAACATTGGTCGAGGTCAAAGAATAGCAGCCATACGTTGTCTGATTCAACATGATGCATGAAATAGCAGACCTGTGAAAATTTCAGCTCAATCCGCCAACCGAGTCGAGAGAAAATCGTGAAAACCGCTTCATTTGTTTCGCGAAAATGCAGCATTCAACGTAGTACTGTTCCGAAAAAATAGTTTAGATCTCGGTGAGACGTAAACGATTTATTTTACTCTTTCCTCCCAAAATGCAACATTTTAGGCAGAAATATGTGCGAGGTTTCTACATGATAATCATCTTCAAATCGTATAAGCTTCATGTAAATCTGTGAACTTTTCTGGTTTTTTTATCTTACCAATGTTGTGTAGGAGCCTTAAAGGGTGACAGCACTATAACAGATAGACAGATAGATACTACAGTTTTTGTCGATCTTCTTTCGTTCCCATTCGTTTTGGTGTGTTTCGTTCTGTACCCGGCATCGCAAAAATCGCAGGTAGACGAACGCTCAAAGTCGACGCATGCGCATATGGCCCGATGCGTCGATTTCACCGTCACAGAACCATCCGTCGTACAACACGAAAGCTCCCTATTGCTACAAATGGCGGACGGGTACGTATTTCTGCTATTGCAAATTGGTATCTTTATCCACCAGTGCTTCCGTTGATATTCATCCTGACTATACTGTTCGTGTTGCTGTCTTGTGGTATCTAGTCGTTATTAAATGCCTACTTCGATTTGTTTATTACTGAACTGAATAGGCCTACAGGAGTGCGCCCTCAAGAGTTTGCAACGCGTTGGCCAGTCACAATGCGCGGAATCTGTTGACCCCACTGATTCGTATAGATCAGTGGTTCTGCGCATCGTGATTGGCCAACGCGTTACAAACTCGTTAGGGCGCACTAATGTGAATCGCCCGTACTGAAGGGGTGCAGAACACTAAATCGAGCTCCCATTGAACTCTGTACAAAAACACTCACTTTCAAAGCCAATTATCCCACACCCAAACGTCTCTCAGTTCATGTAGTTATGCTGAAATTTGTAGTTTGGACCTTCATCGCTCAGATTCTTGTCAATTTGAGTGCCCTTAGCTGATTAGATGTTTTTCTAATTACCTCCAGAAACCCCCCCAAAAAACAAAAAACAAAAAATGTGTAGCCGTCCAAGCCGAATTTCTGAAAGGATTTTGGGATGGACCCCTCCACTTCTACAGCCAAATAGGGCCACATTTAAAGCCAGATATGGTCCAAATGACACACCAAATTGAAGAGTGAATTAGTCTTCAAAGACCTCTTAAAAAAAAAGGTTGTGGGTCCACACTTTGAGCTCGGCAGAGCCATCTTGGATGGATTTTGTGTGCTGCACACGGAGATTGCGGGGCCGCTCGCAAATGCTATAGGTCTATAGGTCTAAATAAATGTCATGATTTACATTAACTAATCATGAATTTTTCATTTTGTACCCAGACGTAAAATACATGTAGAATGAATTCAGGAGAAAATCATGAATCATTTTTGACTCGCTTACATACGAAAAAAAAAACGTGGGCCGCTCGATCGGAACCCAGCCAAAGTTAAACCATTGAATGCATAAACATTATAGGTGGGAGGTGATTACGGCCAACGTTAATCTACAGAGCTGACCTATAGGTGTAAACCTTGCTCATCACGGAGCTAGGTGGAGATATCATACCAAAAATACATGTATCTAATCAACTGAATAATGGGCACGATGGCCGACGCACGTAAGCATAGCACGAGACAGGAGCAGATCGGGGGCTCGGGTTATTGACCTCCCCGTGGTGTGCCCTGGTAACCGATACGTCAGGGGAACAGCAACAACCTCAGACCAGAAGCCACGGCAGAAGTCTCGTGCGCAAGAAGAATACGAAATAGATCCGAGGTAATTTTTTTCGGGGAGGGGGGTTGTCAAAAACACTGGGAGCCTGGAATTTATAGAAGAGACAATAGGGCGATAACCCTCGCCCACGCAGTGTATGCTTAGTCCTCATGCCGCCGCTTTTTGCAACGCCACAAGTTGCTGCGACCGATTCGCAAACTTCAGATAATTATTCAGTACTGCAACCCTGAAGACCTCGTGGAGAAAAGGGTTGTAGGTTGATGAGAATTGGTACCTAGCGTTCACGCTGCATTCATCGACAAACCTGACGACGGCCAGAGCCCACACTGCCCGAAACGTTGACTGGCCTGCTCTATTCTCGGAGCCACATTGACTTTCTAGAGAGATTAAAATGAATACCGGGTTTTACCGCACGCAGCATTTCTACATGGCGTAAACGTTACCGCACTCAACATACGGAAGCGGGCGGGGGTGCATGATGCACGTTGTCCAGCAATTTCGACAATCGTACCGAATGGGCAACACATGTGGCTGACATTGAATGTGTGCAGATAACGACATTGGGAAATCTTGAGCGCTATCACTCTAGAACAAGGTTCCAACATTGTCGGCACCGTTGCTCAACCCATCAACCGGTGCAAAATGTTTGGTCCACGAAATCCAAACTCGTTGAATGCCACAGCATACTGGTCGAAACGTCGAGTTACATCTCGGGTTCTTATCAGAACCACACCTCTTCTTTAAGAGACCTTATACATGGTGTCACCGCAAACCTTCCTATACTCGTTGAATGCGTTGAACTCGAAATTCATTCACAGACTCCCAACATAATCTCCGATAGGACCCGTGTGTTGGTCACGCGAGTTAGTCCGGCGCATTCTTTCTTTCTTTTTTTCGGCCAGAGAAAAGAGTGACGCGCTGATGATGAGAGCCGGTAACTCCATTGTTTCGGGTAGCGTGGTGTATATTCTGCCCGTCGTCAGGAGACTGGATGGAGCGACAAAGCCCGCTAATTCTGACTACATGACTCCTATAGGCCTACTTCATACAATCGGGTCTCCCCTATCTCACAATCATTTCGCCTCTGCCACAGGCTGACTGCATGCATGCAACACGAGGATATATATTTTTTTTCCCGAAGTCACCATCGATTAATAGTGTGGGGAATCGGCATTATGTGGTTATATATACGAGACCGGGAAGGAGGTATTTTACCTGTGGCCCATTGAGAAGGACGACGGGAGGGCTCGAGCTATTATACACCGCGGGGCTCAAATCGCCCTCGCCATCTCCGCAGGCTCGGGGTGTCTGCACGGCTTGTCGGCCCCGCCAAGCGGACCCGGGATATCTCGCCGGTTAGCGGGCAATCGATCGCGTGTAATTAAAAAAAAGATGTAAAGAGAGAGAGACAGACCGTAGAGCAAGGACGGACATACACACGGAGAGAGAAGGGAAGGGGAAAGGGTGGGAGGGAGAGGGGTGTTAGAGAGAGGGATAGAGAGAGAGGGGGAGAGAGGGAGAGAGAAAGAGAGAAAGAGAGAGAGAGAGAGAGGGTGGGAGAGAGGGAGAGAGAGAGGTTGAGAGACAGAGAGGGAGAGAGACGGAGAGAGAGGGAGAGAGAGAGAGAGAGAGAGAGAGAGAGAGAGAGAGAGAGGGGGGGAGAGAGAGAGGTAGAGAGAGAGGGAGAGGGAGACAGGAGAGAGAGGGGTGGTAGAGAGAGGGAGAGAGAGGGAGAGAGGGAAAGAGAGAGAAAGAGGTAGGGAGAGATAGGGAAAGAAAGGGGGGTTGAGAGAGAGGGAGAGAGAAAGAGAGGAGAGAGCGGTAGGGAAAGAGAGGGGGAGATGGAGGAAGAGGGAGAGAGAGGGGGGAAGAGGGGAGAGAAAGGGGAGCGAGAGGAGACAGAGAGAGAAAGAGGGAGAGGCAGAGAGAGAAAGAAAGAGAGAGTGAGAGAGAGAGGGGGTAAGAGAGAGAAAACCTTCCCTGTATCGTGCACACAATCTAAATCCTTATTAAGGGATTTACAGCGTGCCGAGCAAAACGCTGATTGCAGTTCTAATGCAGAGCCAAAAATGTATTATGGTTCATGCCATGTGCGCGGTGCACTGGTTTATGCTTACGCTTTTGACAGTCGAAGGCAATCAAGGCAATCGGAGGCAATCGGAGGCAATCGGAGGCAATCGGAGGCATTCGGAGGCAATCGGATGCAGTCGGAGACGATCGGAGACAATCGGGCAATCGCGCATGCGCAGATCTATGTTCGGGTCGAATTGCCGTACATTCATGTAGGCCTACTAGATTTCTTAACATCGATAACCGTGGCTAGAAGACCACTTTATTCAAGCTGAAATCGAGGCGCGACCCATTCGTTGTTCAGTTAAGGGTCAGAGGTGAGAGCGCCACCCGGCCGTCGTGTCATATTTGGGGTTCACGTCAGAGTCGCTATGATTTTTGACATAGGCCCTAATACCAGCTCATTTTATTATTCCATGACTATTCACGATGTTTTCCAGATTTGTCATGACTTTCAAGGGCTTTGTAAAAGACGAAGTGCTACGAAGCCTGTATACGCCTTCTTTATACATTTTAACAATATCAAACCCACCTGCCGTTTACCACTTTGCTACACCAGGGTGGCCAAAGCAGACACATACACGAGTATCACTCATACGGATACGGAGTGGTACTGTCAGTGGTACGGATACGGAGTGGTACGGATACGGATCGTTTGGCAGTGACACCAGTACCTGATGCATATTCATACTTGGCAGAGGGTCGCTCCAACATACATTACCGTTATAATTATGCCTATTAATTTTCATCATCACACAGCTCAGCGCTTGGTGGCGCTCTTCGGGGATATTGTTTTCACTGTTCATGTTGTGGATCACTAAATTATCGAGCTCCCATATTATTATTATAGCACGCACCACAAAAACCCTCACTTTCGAGGTGAAAAATTCCACACCAGTTTTTGTTTCAGGTCTTGTAACTATACTCTAAATTATAGTTTGGAATTTCTTTCTCAGATTCTTTTATTTGTGTCCTTAGCGGATTGGTTTTTCTGTTATAATTACACCCATGTTACACCAGAACACGGTACCATTACCTCCAGAACAAATAATACTCCCAAACATTACTTATGTAGTCGCCCATGCCTCCATCATGCCTCCAATTCCTCCACTTCTATTCCACAGCCAAATAGGGCCAGCCCTATGTTTTCCAAATTACACACGAAATTGAACATTGGCGACCTCCAGCCAGGTTCACTAATTCTACAAAGTACAGTGGCCCCTTATTTCCCAAGAGAGGGCGCCACCAAGAGGTCACCTTCAGAAATTCGTCAACATGGCAGCCTCCACGGTAACTGTCGATCTTCTTTTGTTAAAAAGAATAACCGGCTGTTTGCAGCCGTTAAAGCTGACTATCTAATATAAGGGAAGCGTATACTACTTTAAGTTAAATTTGAACGAGTTTTGAGATTGTTTGTTGCACTAGCGTGAGCGGTGGGTACCCCCAGAACTGTGGGGTTATAACTTCTATGTCGTCCGCTGCTCTCCCGACCGGAACTACCCCCAGAACTGTGGGTTTCTATGTCGTCCGCTGCTCTCCCGACCGGAACCCCACAGATAACTATGCTTTTTTCCCGTAGGCTTCTGTGTAACATTCACTAGTGCTGTGGCATAGGGATCAGCAGGTTCAGCATAACTCCTAAAATACTGCTTCATTTGGCCCAAGATTTCTAGCAAATGTGGTTTACATACCACGAACCTGTGTGCAACTGTCCATGTCATGTGGCCAAAATGTGACGATTTCCCCCCAAAAATGGGCAAAAACCTCCCGGTTCGGTCGCAAGATTCCAACGGCAGCACCGCAACTGGCAGTCTGGTCCCCCGTAGTATGGTATAGTGGCTATCTGCGGAGATGTACAGGGGACCAGACTGCCAGTTACGGCGCTGCCGTTGGAATCTTGCGACTGAACCGGGAGGATTTTGCCCATTTGTTTTGGAAATTGACACATTTTCGCCACATGTAAACCACATTTGCTAGAAATCTTGGGCCAAATGAAGCAGTATTTTAGGAGTTATGCCGAACCTGCTGATCCCTATGCCACAGCACTAGTGAACGTTACACAGAAGCCTATGGGGAAAAAAGCATAGTTATCTGTGGGGTTCCGGTCGGGAGGGCAGCGGACGACGTAGAACCCCACAGTTCCGGGGGTAAGCGGTGGGATGCTAGTGCGACAAACAATCTCAAAACTCGTTTAAAAGGGGAGCTCCTACAAAGTCCTAGTCCTACTCTTACTCCTAGCAGCCCAGTAAGTGGGACTAACTCCAACCATGGGGGATCTCTCCTTATTCCTCCATGCTCCAACTCTACCCCCAGAACTGTGGGGTTCTACGTCGTCCGCTCCGGTCGGGAGAGCAGCGGACGATGTAGAACCCCACAGTTCTGAGGGTACTCCAACTCCAAATAACCAATGTTATTAAGAGTAAGAGTAGACTGAGTCTGTGTACTGAGAGTGAGAGAGTCTGACTCGTTTCTGACTCTGACTGAGTACTGAGACTGAGAGAGTCTGAGTCTCAGTGAGGACAGACTGAGAGCACTGAGTTAGTGAGTAAAACTAAAAGAAACGAAAGATTTTTAGTAATAATAGTAATACCCTCACCCAAACCCAAACGTCACATTTTAATGAAAGACAATAGTCAATAGAGCTTCATGAATATCATTATTAATTTATTAATAATGGTTTTGATGTGGCAGGGAGGAGGTCAGGGAGAGGTGGGGACTGGGGAGGGGGTGTAAAAGTAAAATCAAATCGGAGTGCTCCAAAAAATATATTATAAAAAATCATGATTTGGGGGAATACTGTAAGTGTAAGTCAATTTTTGTCAGAAAGTACTTTTGCCAGACAATAGCTGTTCAACTGTTGTCCACATAACAATACGGTAGTCTATTGTGGATTTGGGTGGGTTTTTTTCCCACCCTTTTACGGTGTTCGTATGAAACTGAAATCGTTTCCAATTTTTCAGCCTGCGTGCCCCAGTCCCCCTGTCTTCCCGAGTCTCGAGGAAGCGGCCGGTGTGTACAGGGAGTATGCGTCCCTCCCCAGCCCCGTCAGGGCTTCCCTCCGCAAGACGGGCGAGGGCGCCCTCGCTCTCCGGACCGACTGGACACAGCGGGACCTGGAGCGGTCGGAGAAGGTGAAGTTCCAGTCGGTGCACCTGGTCCTTGCTGGCAGCGGTGGCGGCGATAGGTTTGGGACCGTCGTCAACGCAGGATGCAGCCAGGAGATGAAGCCCGAGTAAGCCTCGAGCCACCTCTTCTTTCTTGAAGGTCGTTTATAGGTCTACTTTTTGTGTTCACCTCAAATCAACCCTCAAACCTCAAGTCAACCACAAGCGACCTCTTCTTTCTTGAAGGTCGTTTATAACCTGTCTACTTTTTGTGTTCACCTCAAGTCAACCCTCAAACCTCAAGTCAACCACGAGCGACCTCTTCTTTCTTGAAGGTCGTTTATAGGTCAACTTTTTGTGTTCACCTCAAGTCAACCCTCAAACCTCAAGTCAACCACGAGCGACCTCTTCTTTCTTGAAGGTCGTTTATAGGTCTACTTTTTGTGTTCACCTAAAGTCAACCCTTAAACCTCAAGTCAACCACAAGCGACCTCTTCTTTCTTGAAGGTCGTTTATAGGTCTACTTTTTGTGTTCACCTCAAGTCAACCCGGAACGTCGCCTTAATCTTACTAAAACAAAAAGCAAGTCTACAGCAACATGCAGAAATGTTGCAAACTGCTTACTGACTAAAATGACCAAGAAGCAAATACCAGTATCCAAAATTAGGAGGGCCCGACATTTCGATCCTAGCAGGACCTTTCTCAAAGGCAGATAAATGTTATTCGCCTTTTGGTCATTTTAGTCAGTAAGCAGTTTGCAACATTTTGGCATATTACCTTGATTCCTTTGAGTAAGTGACTGCTTAAAAAACTAAAATTAACTGAATGCAAAATATCTAAAAATAGTAGGGCCTGACGTTTCGATCCTAGCAGGACCTTTCTCAAAGGCATAGTGACAAGGACAACACAGATACATGTACACGAAGGAGGGGGGGAGAGAGTTTGAGAAAGGTCCTGCTAGGATCGAAACGTCAGGCCCACTAAATTTTAAGGTTTAATTTTACTGGATGAAAAAAACGAAAATGTTCAATTTGATTTTTATCACAGCTTGCTCAGCAGTCTGAGCCCCTCTGGGAAAAGAAGAGCCGTCATCCGGGAAGTGAAGAACAAGAAGGGAGATGAGAAACAATACCTGGAGGTCAGTGACCCCTTGTACCGATGCCAAAATTATCGCCCGAATGCAATTGACCCAAAGTCCACTGACAAGCCCTGTTGTCTCACTTTCTCACTTTCTCTGAAGTGTAATGTACGAACAAGTTGCAAACTGCTTTACTTATTACTAACTAAAAACGACCAATTAAATGCAAATTACAATTAAAGAGAGGGATTGCTCAATCTTAGCAGGACCCTTCTCAAAGGCTGAATGACTATGACCACTTACATCAAAAGCCGCGTTTCCACTGGACTTATTTTGGTCAAAGTAACCAAGACGATGGTTACTTTGACCAAAATAAGTCCAGTGGAAACGGCCCAGTCAAATTTCTCTCGGTAACTTTAACCGAGTCCAATGGTTACTTTTACCGAGCAACCTCTGACCAGTAAAAGTGACCAGGTAAGTTTGACCGAGCCGATTAGTCCAGTGGAAACGCACCACTCGGTTAAACGTGACTCGGTAAAAAACCACATCCTGCCTAAGACGTAACACGTACATGCACTGTGCACAGCGTCTGCTTTGTATCGCGCGCTAAATGTACACACGTACATTGTGTATCCGACTGACACTTGACCTTCATGAGCCGTTATATTGCCAGCTCAGTTACTTTAACCATCGTCTCGGTAAAATTTGACCGACTCAAAAGTCCAAGTTGGAACGACGGTCAAATTTGACTTTTTGAAATTTAACCACTGCTCGGTTAAATTCTAGTCCAGTGGAAACGTGGCTACAGTGTGTAAAATAAAAACATATTCTGAGAGGAATGAAAATTTAAAATTATCAATAGATTAAAGAACAAAGAAAGTTTGACTGGACTGGTATTTGAACCTTAGACATCTGGAGTTATTTATCAGCACACTACTTCTTGAGCTATCCAGCCCTTAGGTGGATGCCTTCCAAACAGTAAGCTGTGTCAGTCAGAAGCATTTCACCATTAATCGCTGTGCAACTCATTTGTTGAACAAATTCTTGAAACAAAAAATCTGAAAGAAAAATCTGTATATTGTGTTGTTCAATGAGGGTTTGCCCTGCTTGACTGAGTGCTGAGTGCTTTGCCCGAGTGCTGAGTGCTTTGCCCGATGCCTAATGAAAAAAATTCAGGCAGGTCGGGGGGGGGGGGTGGCTTTGAATCTGTGACTTCTGCTTTCTAGTGCAGACGTCTTACCCACTTGACCACCTAGCTGGTCGAGGTCGTGTGGGGGATTTGAATATTGTGTAGCAGCTGGTACCGCGCTGCATCATTGATATAACATGATGTTTGCGCCGAGTTGAATGTTATTCATTACCACCCTGCTCTATGTGATAAGCACCGAGTGCTCAGTGCTTTGCCCGATGCCTGATGAAAACATTTCCTGATGTTTACCGAGAACAACAAAACGGAGAAAATTGATGACGAGAATCTGTTGCTTCTTGGTTGCCACTCTCGTCTAGATTTGGGATGGACGCCACAAGACTCACAATGTTGACCTTCAGGCCCAGGAGAAACACGGCAAAGTGTATGAAGACGGTAGGTTGGACCATGACCTCTCCCTCGAGGGCGTGTCTTTGCTAGCACATCGTGCGATGGTCGTTCTCTATCCACGTGCCTTTGGCTAGGCGGGGAATAGGGTCTCTGGAGCCCTGACAGGCTGCGCCACTTCTTTTTCCAGGCCAGCTTTCGTTTCCGAATTGCGACTAATAACGAAGGACAAACCTCCCATGCCCTGCCTGTGTACCGTGTGCAGATGTGCGCAAACCTACTGCAGGGCCACCGGGGCGGGTGACTTCGCCTGACTCTTCCGTCCCTCTCTGAGGGACTGAGGAAGTGAACCCCCCCCCTCTAAACTACGTGGTATGGACCTTCAGGGTGAACCCTTTTGAAGGTCAGTTGTCTGCTGCCCTCATGGGGCCATAGGTGAATTAAAATTCTCAAAATTTTCATCTACGCATGCCTATGTACGTCATCAACCAATGGATATTGTACCCAATTTGTGATAGGGTAAACGATCACACTGTACCTACGCGATGCCCTGCTCGTTAAACCAATAGCACGCTACCTTTCATGGGGCTTTCCTTGGGGGCTTTCCCCGTTCTTTGTTTAATGACATAAATATCGCTCTACCTCCAAAACGGCAAGTGACATTTATGTCGCTTCACCTCCAAAAAGGGTGAAACATGCTCACATAATTATTGGCCAAATGCAGCGCCCTCATGGAGCAGGGTTTCCAGTCAACCATTCCCCATTCTGCTTTGGTTTCAGAGCTGTTTGGGAGCTTGGCATGGTCATCGGCGGAGACCCATCTTGTGTACATTGCCGAGAGGAAGAAGCCCAAGACAACGTCCTATTTTGACCCCAAGTCCCAGGCAGCCAAGAAGGAAGCAACTGACAAGGCTGCAGGAGATCCAGACGAACCAGTCAAGGTTTGTCCAACCTCTCTCTTATAGTGGAGCAGAACAGCAGAGCAGAGCAGAGCAGGGCAGGAGAGAAGAGGACAGGCCAGGCCAGGACAGGGCACGCCAGGCCAGGATAGGACAGGACAGGACAGGACAGGACAGGCCAGGACAGGACAGGCCAGGACAGTACAGGACAGGACAGGACAGGACAGGACAAGACAGGTCAGGACAGGACAGGACAGGCCAGGACAGGGCACGCCAGGCCAGGATAGGACAAGACAGGACAGGACAGGCCAGGACAGGACAGGACAGGACAGGACAGGACAGGACAGGACAGGACAGGACAGGACAGGTCAGGACAGGACAGGACAGGCCAGGCCAGGTCCCAGGCCAGGACAGGACATGACAGGACAGGACAGGACAGGACAGGACGGGACGGGACAGGACAGGCCAGGCCAGGCGCCAGTACAGGACAGGACAGGCCCCAGGTCAGGACAGGACAGGCCAGGCCAGGCCCCAGGTCCCAGGTCCCAGGACAGGACAGGACAGGACAGGACATGACAGGACAGGACAGGACAGGACAGGACAGGACAGGGCTGGGCAGGACAGAAGAGGACACGGCAGAACAGGACAGTGCCTAAAAGGGCAGGACAGGGCAGGGCATGATTTTATTTGGGTTTAATTTGAAAGAAGAAACTCACCATTCTTGTTTTCTGCTCCCCCGCCCCCGTCCCCCTCTGTCCTTCCAAAGGGCGACGAGAACTTACTCCAAGAAGACTGGGGAGAGACGCTCATGTCAAAGCAGCGGCCGGTGGTCTGTGTGCTCGACATCCGGAGCCAGACTGTTCGCACTGTGGAAGGAATCCCCGATGGCATTTCAGCTGGCCACGTAAGAGCAGCTTTGTCTGCGTACCTTTCTGTTTCCTGATGGCCGTGTTGAGTCTAATTGATAAAATGATAACAACTTATCTGCTGGACGGGCGCATTTAGCTTTCTACTTCATCAGGGGCCAATATCCTAGAGCTGTCAAAAATTTGCGTAATCACAAAATGTCACGATTCGTAGGATCACTTTGCAACCCAAAATTCACCTTTGTTCCATGCTTAGCGAAGAATAGTCATCAACATCACATCCCAGTGTGGTTTGTAAATCTGTTTACCCCAAAAGAATTTTCCTGCTTAGCAGATTTTCACGCTTTATGCGGCTCGATGAAATTGGGCCCTGATTGCAAAATGAGTGATAGGATTGCAGGAACACCGTGCAATTTCCCTTTTGTGAGTGTGTGTGTGGTTACCGGTCTAGTAACAAAAGAGAATTATGCACGCTGTCACCACAAACCTATCACTCATTCTGCCACTCTCACCTTGAAATCCCATCTTCATCCGATTGCATCAGATTGCACTCTATGACTGCTAAAAACCTAGAAATTGGATGAAATTTCTGCAGTACTTGTGCTCTTCTTTGTGTGAAATGGAGTGTGTATTGGCCGTCACAACCCTTGAATTGGTTTTTTGATTGGCTTGGGATTATGGAAACCTGTCTTCTTCAACACTGCCTCTATAGACCTTTTGCAGCCACGCGACCAAAACACGTAAAACAAAAACACTGCCGCCACGTTGGACCGCTTTATACGGAAAGTGTACCTACGCACAACCCTATGGTACAACTGATGTTTACACTGTGCGATGCCATTGTAAGGCGGTCCAGCATGACGTCACGTGAAAAAGGTCTATAGCTGGCCTAATTTAAGTTCATCCAGGAAAATTATAAAGTATAATGATAAGACTAGTTGACTAGTTGGGATGGCCACCATGCAAGGGTAGGATCGCTCAGATGGTTACAGTGCTTTTGCGCAAAAACCGAGGTCTCATGTTCAAGTCCCGGTCTAGTCAAAGTATTCTTTGTCATTTTTTCCCAAAATTGTTTTCAACAAATTCCCCACCAGTTTTTCCTTTTGTTTTTCACTGACTTGAAATAATGTCAAAATTCAGTGGGCCTTGATGTTTCAATCCAAGCAGGACCTTTCTCAAAGGCAGAATGAAATAATCAGTGGACGAGTTTTTGGCAGTGGCCCCGAAATCCTTCCACCGGTTTCATTGATGTCTCCAATGTTGTCTCTTTGTCTTCCGCAGGCGGTCTGGTCCCCGGACGACTCTGGTATTGTCTTTGTGGGCTGGTTCCAGGAGCCGTACCGACTTGGCATCAGATACTGCTACAATAGAAGGTAGAGTCTATGGCCTTGTCTGTGGCCTTTCTCGGTGAGCAAAGAAGCAAGCAATCGGACAAGCAGGCAAAGGCGAGACGGACATCAGGGATGAGATTCTTCCGACTTTTGGCGGAATTCCGACATTGGAACTTTGACATTCCGACTTATAATTTCAGTTCCGACTTTTTCCAATCCGTGGTAAAAAAAAAAGTCCGGAAAAAAAAAAAAATCCAAGAGAAGGGATTCAAAGTGAAGTGCCTGTACTGGTAGGTTTTGTTAACCAAATGTATTGCTGCTGAAGGTTTTGGCAGATTTTGTTTCCGTTTTAGTATTAAAATTAAAAAAATATGTTACCGACAGTACGTAGTAACACATCATATGATAAATGTCAGGCAATTTCCAATACCATGCAATTTAAGCGGGATCCGAACCCCCACGCCGTAAGGGCTTCGCGCTTTGCGCTTGCTTGACAGGACGGAAACATTTCAGACATTTTCATTTTGGGAGAATCTCATCCCTGGGACATTGACAATTTGACAACAGTTTGACTGGACTGGTATTCGAACCTTAGACATCTGGATTTATGTAGCAGTGTTCTACCACTTGAGCTACCGGTACATGTATCCAGCCCTGAGGTGGTGGGTCTTTCCTTAACAGCAAGCTATCTCTACTGGGGTTGGGATGGGATGGGGCACCATTTAGAACCTTCTCACCATTCATTACTGTGCAACTCTCTTTTTTTTTGGAAAATGGCAATGGCAAAAGAAAACTTTGACTGGACTGGGACTTGAATCTGAGACCTCTGGTTTTGTGCACCAGTACTCTTACCATCTGAGCTATCCAGCCCTTTAGATGGCAGCCTTCCCAAATAGTCAACTAGTCTTTGCCGGGATGGGGACTGCCAGTCAGAAGCATTTCACCATTAACTGCCGTCTATCTCCAGGGATCACACCCAGTAAATGATTGAATAGATTGTTAGAGTGCCGGTACGCAAATCCAGAGGTCTCGGGTTCAAGTCCAGGTCCAGTCAAAGTTTTTTTCTTGCCATTATTTTAACAATTGTTTCAAAAAGTTTCAAATCTGAGGATTGTTTTGATGTATCAGTGGCTCAATGTATGGACATTCTGTTTTCCTTCCTCACAGGAGCGCCTTGTACTTTGCCCAGCTTGATGACAAGGAGTGTGGTGAGTAGAAATGATACAATAGTTAGGCAGAAATAATACAAATGAAAGGGAAAAAACTGATTTGGAACTTTGGGACCCATATGACAAATGGCAAAGAAAATTTGACTGGGACCGTGAGTTGAACCCGAAATACTGTATTTAATAATCAATTTGCGCTGGGACTTCCAAATTCCGAGCATCGGTTGGAGTTGCTACTTGCTGGGACGTCCAAATTCAGCCACCACTATTGTGATTACAGACTCTACTGCCTACCACAAAACAGCATGACAAAAGCCACACAGATGTCCAATAGTGACAGAATTGGTCTGTCTTATATGTATCATAGTGTATTCTTATTGATTTATTTCACTAGTAGGCCTATTTGTTGTTCCTGATAGTTTTGGAAATTGTAATTTTTCCAAAAAACATTTCGGCGGTCATTTTGGCGGAGAAGTGGCCCGCTGCGATGCGGCTTTCGTATCAGTGTTCTTACCATCTGAGCTACCCAGCCCTTACTGTAGATGGCGGCCTTCCCAAATAGTCAACTTGTCTTTGCCGGGGTAGTGGGCGCCAGTCAGAAGCATTTTTACCATTAACTGCTTAAGGCTATCACCAACCTGGGACCAATTTCATAGAGCCGCTTAATCGCCAAAATTTGCTTAAGACCCAAAAGTCATGACTCATAGCCTCAACTTGCCAACCCAGAACTCACCATTGTTTTATGCCGTGTAAAAGAAGAGTGGAATACAAGTCAAAAGCAACTGACGTTGCTCCGCAATGCAGTTTGTAATCCCATTTAGACAGGGAAGTTTTTGCTTGCTCTGCAGGTTTTAATGAAATTGGGCCCTGATTGCATCTGATGAAGTAGTTTTTGCCACTAAAGCCTCTGTGCACTTTACAATTGGTTAGTCTTCGAATGCTATCATGAAGCAAAGCAGCAATTCATACGGCCTGATGCCTCAATCGTATAGCAGGACCTTTCTCAAAGGCAGCATTTGTTGTGTCTCTATTTGGTAGAGGTTCTGAGTGCAACAGATGGCAGCATATGGTGTCCTCGGTTCAGCCCCGATAAGACCAAGTTAGTGTACCTCCGCAACGAAGCTGGGGGACCTCATCAGCACTGCAGCCAGGTTGTCATGGTAAGGGAAGAGGTCAGGTCACCTTGGGAATGCCAGCAATGTCAGACCCTACTCAGGGTGCACACAGTGGGCCATTCAGTGAACCACAGTGCCTGCATTCAGCTGACTGATACCAGGAACTGTGTGGATGCAATGGGCCATTCAGTGAACCATAGTGCCTGCATTCAGCTGACTGATACCAGGGACTGTGTGGATGTAATGACCCTATTCAGAGATCACACAGTGGGCCATTCAGTGAACCACAGTGCCTGCATTAAGCTGACTGATACCAGGGACTGTGTGGATGCAATGACCCTATTCAGAGTGCACACAGTGGGCCATTCAGTGAACCACAGTGCCTGCATTCAGCTGACTGATACCAGGGACTGTGTGGATGTAATGACCCTATTCAGAGTGTACACAGTGGGCCATTCAGTGAACCACAGTGCCTGCATTCAGCTGACTGATACCAGGGACTGTGTGGATGCAATGACCCCATTCAGAGTGCACACAGTGGGCCATTCAGTGAACCACAGTGTCTGCATTTATCTGACAAGGAGTTCCCACCCCAGGCCAGTCTTACCACCGATCTTTGTGTTTTCTGATGCAGTATGATTGGGCTACCAAGGTGACCACAGTGGTGGTGGATGTAGTGAGCAAGCCGTCAGGTGAGTATTTCTACAACTCCTTACTGTAGGCTCACGGTAGTGTCGTGCATAGAATCGTCTGCCGTGGTAAACAGGGATGTCGGTTTTTACGGTCAGAACCAAGGATTGCTTTGACCGTCACTCAGCTGCCATTGTCCCTGGCAGTTTGAGCTTGGTCTGGCCAATGGCCTGGGTGATGAGGCACCCACATTCTCACCACACCAAGGCAGACGGCAACAGCCGAACCAATCCTCGTTTGTGACCCCGCCAAGGCGCACCCAAGTCCGAACGGATCGGAATCCGTTCGGACTTGGGTCCGAGCCGGGCCCCTCGGACGCAATCTCTGTGTGCTTTGCTTTGGCCGGTGTACCAGCTGGTGCCCCGTTCCCCGGCGTCTACAGCTTCGGCGAGAGCCCTGCGAAGAAGTGCTGGTTGAGTGACAGCCGGAGACTGGTCCTGAGCACCGTGTGGGGAAGTCAAGAGGTAAGTCTGGGATCCTGTACACAACCAAGGCTCAGACTCGGGCTGGGCTGCCAGTTTTTATTTCTCTGGCCCGCTGCCGCTGCAGGCACGCAAGGACAAGCTTTTTTTTCTTTTTTTTCTCGCCGGTTTTCTAGGTAGAAACCGGTGCCTGCCTTTTGAACCCGAGCCCTCTGGCTCAATGGGCCAATGCTCTTCCTAACCCGGGGGCTTTCCCCTGCCCCTCCCCACTGGACGCAACCTTGGTAGCCATAAGACAAAAACACACAGGATCGTGACAATTGGGGAGGGGAGCCTGTCCGGGAGAGATATGTAAAGAGGAAGCGGTAGTCGTTGACGTTGTCATGCATTCAGCCCTTGGTGGTCAAAAGAAGGGGCAAAAAATTATTGCCATGAAGATCTAGATTGATTTGATCGCATCGTGAAGCAAAATCACACGGGATAAAGACACTCAATCTGAGAATGGTGGAGGCATTTGGGCATCTTGGGTTTGAGACATTAAGGAACAATCTTTGCACCACAGTTTCGAAGTAGTTCCCTGGTGTTTACCAGAACAGCAAACTGTCCGAATGTAACCAAGCTTGAGCCCCAGGCTGATCCGCGGATTTTTGGGGGGGACCCCAAGTTCAAAAAAAAAAAAGACTAGAGCTAAGTACTAAGTATTTTAGGAGGCAACTGCAACTGATTCCAATTGGCGAATTTATTCATTTTGATTTTTCTTTTGGGCCAGGAAATCGTTCTCATAGACACTGACAAGTGCAGCGTGACCAGGTTGACCTCTGACCCCGAGTTTGGGGCATGGGTCGTGCTGGACGTGATGGACGATACCATTGTTGCCGCTCGCTCAGCACCTGACAAGCCGCACGAGCTGGTAAGTGGCCAGCTCACAGTGAAGAAATCTTCACAATTCTGGTCTGGGCTGGGACTCGAACCCGAGACCTCTGGTTTTGGGCACCAGCGCTCCAACCCATCTGAGCTATCAACCCCATAGACGGTGGACTTTCCAAACTGTAAGCCACGTGTATCTCTGCCGGGGTGGGTGGGTGGGGGGCGCCATTCAGGCGCTTTTCACAATTAATTACTGTGTAACTCTCTTTTGAAAAAAAAATTGGCAAAGCAAACTTTGACTGGACCGGGATTTGTACCTGAGACCTCTGGTTTAGCAGTGCTCTACCACTTGAGCTACCGGTACATGTAGCCAGCCCTGAGGTGGTGGGTCTTTCCTTAACAGCAAGCTATCTCTGCTGGGGTTGGGATGGGATGGGGCGCCATTTAGAACCTTCTCACCATTCATTACTGTGCAACTCTCTTTTGAAAAAAAAAATGGCAAAGCAAACTTTGACTGGACCGGGATTTGTACCTGAGACCTCTGGTTTTGTGTACCAGTGCACTTACCATCTGAGCTATCCAGCCCTTAGATGGTAGTCTACTACCCTTTGCCAGGATGGGGGCGCCAGTCAGAAGCATTTAACCCTCAACTGTCATTCATCTCCAGTGATCACATCTCTAAAGAGATGGCCAGAGTGCCAGCCAGAAGCAGACAATGATTTAAAGAGTGTTTGAGTGTTGCTCACTGTTAGCAACATTGCAGAGGCCCTGGAGATTTTGAGTACATGTGTAGATCGTACAGCAGCCCTCTGGTTTCTGACGGAGGCCGTATGAAAAGGGTGCTCCAGGCAGTCAGCAGGCCCTGCCATCCCATCTCAAGCCAAATACGGACCAGGGGCCAATTTCATAGAGCTGCTTAAGCGTGAACATCTGCTAAGCACGAAATTTCTCCCCAGGTTAAAACGAGATTGCCAACCATATTTCACGTGATGCTTGTTGTACTTGACTCATATTCTACTATTGGTTGCTTCATGTGAAATACAAGAGGAATTTTGGCTGGCAACCTGATTCTTTTGAGGAAGATTTTTCATGCTTGAACAAATTTTGGCGCTTAAACGGCTCTATGAAATTGGCCCCAGGTTCTAGCATCATCAGAAAGCGTTATTGAATGAATTCATCGGCTGCGCGTCTGATACGCAGCGGCTTCGCGTCGTCATGCTGTCGCGGGGGGGCGGAGGGGTCCGTTAGCCGTCATGGTCACTGTTGCCGTGGTTTACTGTTGTCACGAAGGTCGTGGGCGAGGTGGCAGCGGAGGCCGGAGAGGAGGGTGTTGAATGGACGTCGGTGGTGTCCAGTCCGGGACGACTGGACCATTTAACCTGGGAAGTCATCCCCATGAAGTCAGAGACTTCATCCTCACCGCACGGTAAACAACACTGAGTCCATTTTTTTTTTTGAGGGGGGGACAGAAAGACTTTTTTTTTTAATAAGGAGGCCTTTTTGAAAATGTTGGCTTTGGGTCCGGCCCCGGCAACCATTTCTTACGTCCTTTTCATTATGCCATCTCCTATTGCATGTACTACGGCCGCAGATCGCAAAGGAGATTATCAGAGCCACTGGCTTAGTAGTAGCTACCGGTACATGCAAGACCCATAAACATACCTCTTTGGCTACGGCTTCAGTTAACACAGGTGTCTATGAAAGCCATTGGCTTGTGGCTACATGCAATTCCGAGACTTGTGTGTGTTTTTTTCCCCAGCCATAGCCAGAGAATTCAGACATGACCTCTCGTGCATGGAAATACTGTGGTATTGCAGTATCAGTGCAATGTACAATTGTAAAAATTAATGATACTTTAAACAAAGAACAATTTTTTTGAACTACAGGCAACAGACTTATTCTTTCTGCCTGTGTATGTCGGTGACAAAGTTGGAGCCAGAGTATAAGCCAGGCTTTCCCGTCAAGGCTTAAAGCACTGAGTATCAACTCTTTTGTCAACCCTTTGTTGATGTTTATTGATGCCTGAGCCAAACAAACTCGGTCTGTAGATGCGGGTTTGTCTGTGGTTCTTTCAAAAATCCCCTGGTTCGTTCAGAAATCCCCACCGGAACTGGTCAGAAGGCAGAAAGCACAAGCACTGTCACTTTGAAGAAGACACTGCCATTTGAGGGCCCACATTGCAGTGTCCTTGTGTCCCCTCAGATGTCCGGGGTTGTTTAGCACAGATTCTCTGGGCACTGAGCATGAAGGGTAATGGAAGAGACCTTTGATGTCATTCCAGGTGTGACAGACTACGAAGTTATACTTGTGTCTCCAAAGCAGGTGGAGGGTCCACCTCCCCTCATTGTTCTTCCTCACGGTGAGTCGCACATTTGAGATGCAATTGTTTCCTCATCTTCCTTATCCTCCTCACCCGCCTCATCCTCTTCATCCTCTTCCTCATCCTTCTCATCCTCCTCCTGCTCATCCTCCTTATCCTTCCCATCCTCCTCATCCTCCTGCTCATCCTCCTTATCCTTCTCATCCTCCTCATCCTCCTCATCCTCCTCATCCTCCTCATCCTCCTCATCCTCCTCATCCTCCTCATCCTCCTCATCCTCCCCATCCTCCCCATCCTCCTCATCCTCCTCATCCTCCTCATCCTCCTCATCCTCCCCATCCTCCCTATCCTCCCCATCCTCCCCATCCTACCCATTTTCCTCATCCTACCCATCCTCCCCATCCTCACCATCCTACCCATCCTACCCATCCTCCTCATCCTCCCCATCCTCCTCATCCTCACCATCCTCCCCATCCTCCTCATCCTCCCCATCCTCCTCATCTTCCCCATCCTCCCCATCCTCCTCATTCCCCTCATCCTCCTCATCCTCCTCAGGTCTCCAACTTGTTTTATGATTTATTTCCTTCCTCCGCGAAATCATCCTTGATGATTGAAATCATTCTGGACTCACTCAGTAAAGTCTTGCTTGGAAACTGTCCGAGACATCCCCAAATTCATTCCTCCATGCCCACGCATTCATTGGCAGCCATCACAAGAGAGTGCTAGAAGGTGTTGTAGGTGTAGCAGTACCCAAGTCCATTCATGTAGCCAGAGCAGGCCTTGGTTTGAAGCCCCCTCCGTATTTATTTCATTTGATTGGAGTGCAGGGGCCAGTTTCATAGAGCTGCTTAAGCGTGAAAATCTGCTAAGCACGAAATTTCTCCCCTGGTTAAAACGAGATTGCCAACCATATTTCACGTGATGCTTGTTGCACTTGACTCATATTCTACTATTGGTTGCTTCATGTGAAATGCAAGTGGAATTTTGGCTGGCAACCTGATTCTTTTGAGGAAGATTTTTCATGCTTAAGCAAATTTTGCCGCTTAAGCGGCTCTATGAAATTGGTCCCAGATGATAGTTTGGTTGCTGGCTGTATCTTGCAGGTGGCCCACACAGCAGCATTGTGGCTGAATTCATCATGTCCGTGGCTGCGTTCTGCAAACTTGGCTTTGCAATACTCTTAGGTAAGTAGCTAGCCCCGCAAACTCCACTCCTGGCCTAATGTCAGCGGAGTGCAAATGCTCAGAAGTGACAAATGTGGCGGTCAAACCAAAAGGGTTTGTTGCATCCCTAGGTGGCCGTGAGCAAGGTTTGCAGTGATGCACAATGTCTATGATGAGGGAGTGTGTTGACGTTTCGGACAGTGTGTGCTGAGCCCTTTGGCAGTAGACGACTGGATTCTAATCCAAGGTTGAGATTCTATCGGCAAAGTTGTCCACTACAGCGTGACATGTGTGAGATTATGTCCAGCAGTCTCTCTTAGGGAATGGCAGAATGTACACTGTCACAAATGAGACTTAAGGCTTTGCATGGTGGGTGAATCAATATAGGAAGGTTTGCGGTGAACACCATGTATCAGGTCTCTTAAAGGAAGAGGTATGGTTCTGAAAAGAACCTGAGCGTAACTCGACGTTTCGACCAGTATGCTCTGGCCGTCATCAGGAGAATGTCTTGGGATCGGTGGTGGAACTCCTTATGTACCGGTGGTCGCTGAGGCGGGAAGGCGGGAAAGACACTGTCACAGCCAAAAGCCCCTCTGCTTGCATGGCTCGTACTTTTTAAACAGATGGAAGAAATGGGGAAAAACCCGGAGCCTGAGCCTAAGCAAAGGGCCCTTTTCCAAAACCTGGCTTAGGCCCAGGCACCGAGTTTTTTCTGTCTTTCTGTTATCCATTGTCATCCACAAGACATGAAAATGGGAGGCAATCGGCTTTACCTTTGAATGTTATACTGCCTTTTGGAACAATAATCCAAAGCTTCATCTTTAAGGAAGAACTCCACCCTGTGATTTCAGCTTTTGGATAACAGAGACGGAGTCGGAGAAGCCATGTTTTTGAAAAGGGAACTTAGATTAATGGAAAGAAGGCCCCCGATAATCTTTAAGGATGTGTGTCTTGTTTGTTTCTCCAGTTAACTACCGAGGGTCTCTTGGCTGTGGTGAGGCCAGCATCCTGTCCCTACCGGGGAACGTTGGACGCCAGGACGTAGACGATGTACACGTAAGTAGAAGGGTGATCAAAGTCACGCGAAGTGTCGTTGCTGGTGGCGACGTTTCGGTTGCTAACTGCTAACCTTCATCAGGCAACTGAAGAATGTGCGCTGCGGCGTCCGTTTATATCCGCTTTGCCGGTTCCCCCGTACGGGTTTGCGGACGTCGTAGTAGTGATCTTTCTGTTTGGCGCACGGAAGTGATACCCAACAGGGGTGTCCATTTTACCGGTTTTGATAGTAGACCTATGGCCATAGATACGTTTTTTTATACAGGATTTAGAAATAAAGATAATTTATACAAAAATGTTGCAAACTGCTTACTGACTAAAATGACCAAATCTCAAAATTTGGTGGGCCTGACGTTTCGATCCTAGCAGGACCTTTGAGAAAGGTCCTGCTAGGATCGAAACCTCAGGCCCACTCAATTTTAGGATTTAGAAAAAAAAAACGTATCAGGTTGTTGTCTTTTGAAATGATGTTTCTTATGAAAAAAAAAAATTATGAAGGAAAAAGTACAAATAACCAGATGAGATCGTAATCCTAGCCTAACCATTTTCACCTCTGCCCATTTTCTTGTCCATACTTGCACAGTGCAGCATGGAACTTATTGGTCATGGTTTGTTTCACCCAGAATGCAGTGCGGACAGTGGTGCATGCTGGGAAGGCCGACGAGCGTTACGTGGTGTTGAGTGGAGGGTCGCACGGTGGCTTCCTGGTCACCCATCTGATTGGTCAATTCCCTGTAAGTATATGCGCACATTTAACGCGAATGAAAGTAATGTGTGAAATCATTGCATCCTAAAAAAAATAGTTGAGCAAAAAAGTTAATTTTGGGGTTTCAACTTTCAATTCCATTCTTTGTTTGCCTCCTGCCAGTCCTACTACAAAGCTTGCGCCACACGCAACCCAGTCGTCAACATTGCCAGTAAGTCATACTCACCTTTGTTGCAAGTACACGTCAACAAATGGGCCTCATTCAAGTATGGGCTTCTCTTGTTTTGTTTGAAACTTGGTTTGAAACTTTACTTGATTACTTGGTAATACCTGCTGCAATGGATTGCTTGGTAATACCTACTGCTATAGTTTACTTGGTAATACTTACTGCAATAGATTACTTGGTAATACTTACTGCAATAGATTACTTGGTAATACTTACAATACTGCTATAGTTTACTTGGTAATACCTACTGCAATAGATTACTTGGTAATACCTGCTGCAATGGATTGCTTGGTAATACGTACTGCTATAGTTTACTTGGTAATACTTACTGCAATAGATTACTTGGTAATACTTACTGCAATAGATTACTTGGTAATACTTACTGTAATAGATTACTTGGTAATACCTGCTTCAATGGATTGCTTGGTAATACCTACTGCTATAGTTAACTTGGTAATACTTACTGCAATAGATTACTTGGTAATACCTGCTGCAATGGATTGCTTAGTAATACCTACTGCTATAGTTTACTTGGTAATACTTACAATACTGCTATACATGTAGTTTACTTGGTAATACCTACTGCAATAGATTACTTGGCAATACCTACTGCAATGGATTATTTGGTAATACTGATTGCAATGGATTACTTGGTAATACCTATTGCAGTAGATCACTTGGTAATACTTACTGCAATAGATCGCTTGGTAATACTTACTGCTATAGTTTACTTAGTAATTCAAACCATTACCGGTATTTTGTTTCTCAGGTATGTTGGGAAGTACAGACATTCCTGATTGGTAAGTGTCAATCCCAAAACTTCCTACTGAAAAGAGCGAAGAAATTTGAACTGGACCGGGAGATAGACCTGATCCGTCTGGGTTAACCACTTCGCGCCGGGGTTTTTTTCAGCGCCGATGACCGCCATACGGGGGTTTTTGAACAATGCATCATTTTCAATTCTTGCTAAAACAATCGGAACAATATATTTCTGTGAAATAAATCGATAAGGGTATACTATGGGTACAAGAGAGTAAAACCTGGCACAATTCGGACGTAGTTGTGGCTTTTGTCAAGAGATTATCCGTTCGAAAAAGGGCCCTTTGTGCGTCGTCAGTGGACCGTAACAGACTTGTGTGTGTGCGTGCGTGTACGCTGCTGACAATCCCTGACCGCAGACTCCAGCCGTCACTCCAGGCAGTCAAATCTTCGAGTTGGTCGGCCACAAACGAGCGTACACATTACGGTAAAGAATGTGGGGGGAATTCCAATGCCAGACCGACAACCGTTGGGCTGTGTGGCATGCAAAGACAATGTCCCCCGCGTGCTTTCAGCTGCAGCGCGGTATCCCTAGATCCTCCACAGTAAAAGTCCCACAATTGCACAATAACTGCTGCTAATCTTCCAATTCATGTGGCAACTTGTGTCAAAAAGGGTCTTTGTACTGATTCGAATTGCTTTGTTCTAAGCTGAAAAGAGTCTTTGTTTAGAATGTGGACAATAGTGGTGCCCGGGTTCGGAGGGCCCCGTTGCAAAGGCAATCCAATTGACCTCCGGATTCGGAGGTCCCGGCGCGAAGTGGTTAACGCACCAGCGCTCTAACCACCTGAGCTATTCAGCACTTAGGTCGCAGCAGTCCCAAAGAATCACATATCTTCACATGGGATTGGGGTACCAGTCAGAATATCAATCATTTAACCCCCCCCCCCCCCCCAGTGCCAGTGCCAGTGCACTTAACCAGAGATCCCAGGTTCAAGTTCCGGTCCAGTCAAATGTCCTTTGCTGCTTTTCGCAAATTGTTTCACATTTCCCAGTCAATTTCCTCTGCCATGTTTGTTTGAAACTTTTGAAAGTGCTGGAATTCAAGGATTCAATTCAAACGACCCCATCAGGTGAGTGCAGTGGCTCTAGCTCCACTGTCTGCTTTGTGTTTTGCACAAAATTCAAATCACCGGGATGTCTGCGCTAGGAACCAGGAGGAGTTCAAATCGGGCCCAAGCTGCCCGAATTATTTGTTTCATCCAGCAGGCAGTAGAGCAAAGCACTGAGCATACACTGTTAACTTCCACTTCTTAAAAGCTTTTTCTCGAGCAAGCGTTGGCTGTTCGGCAGTTGTGTGAAATTTTACTGAAAGTGTCAAACAAACTTTTTTCAGGACCTACGTGGAGGCTGGATTTGTGCCTTTCGACTTCGGCCGCCTACCCACCGAGGAGGTTTACTCTGCTATGCTGAGGAAATCACCCATCTTTTATGCGCACAAGGTTTGCTAGTTTTTGTTTCTATAATTGTACAAGGGCCAACTGTGTACACTCTGCATAGGGCCAAACAGTCCCTGGTATCAGTTAGCTGAATGCAGGCACTGTGGTTCACTGAATGGCCCACTGTGTGCACTCTGAATAGGGTCATTGCATCCACACAGTCCCTGGTATCAGTCAGCTGAATGCAGGCACTGTGGTTCACTGAATGGCCCACTGTGTACACTCTGAATGTGGTCATTGCATCCACACAGTCCCTGGTATCAGTCAGCTGAATGCAGGCATTGTGGTTCATTGAATGGCCCACTGTGTACACTCTGAATGGGGTCATTCTATTCCCACAGTCCCTGGTATCAGTCAGCTGAATGCAGGCACTGTGGTTCACTGAATGGCCCACTGTGTACACTCTGAATAGGGTCATGACATTGCATCCACACAGTCCCTGGTATCAGTCAGCTGAATATAGGCATTGTGGTTCACTGAATGGCCCACTGTGTGCACTCTGAATAGGGTCATGACATTGCATCCACACAGTCCCTGGTATCAGTCAGCTGAATGCAGGCACTGTTTTTCACTGAATATCACACTGTGTACACTCTGAATAGGGTCATTGCATCCACACAGTCCCTGGTATCAGTCAGCTGAATGCAGGCACTGTGGTCCACTGAATGGCCCACTGTGTGCACTCTGAATAGAGTCATTGCATCCACACAGTCCCTGGTATCAGTCAGCTGAATGCAGGCACTGTGGTTCACTGAATGGCCCACTGTGTACACTCTGAATAGGGTCATTGCATCCACACAGTCCCTGGTATCAGTCAGCTGAATGCAGGCACTGTGGTTCACTGAATGGCCCACTGTGTGCACTCTGAATGGGGTCAGTGCATCCACACAGTTCCTGGTATCAGTCAGCTGAATGCAGGCACTGTGGTCCACTGAATGGCCCACTGTTTGCACTCTGCATAGGGTCATTGCATCCACACAGTCCCTGGTATCAGTCAGCTGAATGCAGGCACTGTGGTTCACTGAATGGCCCACTGTGTGCACTCTGAATAGGGTCAGTGCATCCACACAGTCCCTGGTATCAGTCAGCTGAATGCAGGCACTGTGGTTCACTGAATGGCCCACTGTGTGCACTCTGAATAGGGTCATTGTATTCACACAGTCCCTGGTATCAGTCAGCTGAATGCAGGCACTGTGGTTCACTGAATGGCCCACTGTGTGCACTCTGAATAGGGTCATTGCATCCACACAGTCCCTGGTATCAGTCAGCTGAATGCAGGCACTGTGGTTCACTGTATGACCCACTGTGTACACTCTGAATAGGGTCATTGCATCCACACAGTTCCTGGTATCAGTCAGCTGAATGCAGGCACTGTGGTTCACTGAATGGCCCACTGTGTGCACTCTGAATAGGGTCGTTGTATCCACACAGTCCCTGGTATCAGTCAGCTGAATGCAGGCACTGTGGTTCACTGAATGGCCCTCTGTTAAGTGGTTGAATTATGTCTTTCGATTGCCGTAGGTAACAACACCAACTTTGATCATGATTGGCGATTCTGATCTTCGCGTGCCCCCCAAGCAAGGCCAGGAATTCTACCGAGCCCTCAAAGCCCGAGGAAATCAAACCAAGTAAGTCTTTAAAAAAAGGGTGGTGGGGAGACGGGAGTCTGGCAGCCAGACACTGCCAGTGCTGCTACAGGGATGCTGTCAGTTAGTCTGGTTGCCAATGGATGAACATCTTGTGGTATCCAATGGATTCAACTGAGATCTGATTTGAAGGTTTGCGCGGTAGAAGTACAAAGTACAAGGTTTGCGGTAACACCGTGTAACACACCTCTTTTCAAGATGGAGTGTGGTTCTGAAAGGAACCTGTAACTCGACGTTTTGGACAGTGTCTACTCTGCTGGTCGTCAGGAGACCAACTCAACCACGGTTGTTTTGTTATCCCCATACGTTGAAGCTTCTGTTTCCTCATCACTGTCTGGCCTCGATGTTTCTGTAAAATCTCTGGCTTTGACAGGTCCTCTTGTGATGGCAACATTCTGGACCTCCCACTTTGGGAGGTCCGTAGAGTTTGGGTCATTTTAGTCAGTAAGCCATTCGCAACACGTTTGCATTACTTTTCGACACGAGTACAGAATCTTTCGGCTTTGATTTTTGGCATGAAAAAAAAAATCTTACTTACTTAGGACTATAAACCCTCCTGGGACCTAGGCCGTCAACCAGTCTCTACCAGGCAGGATGATCCTGAGCCAGCGCCTCCAGTTGTGCCCACGTACGGCCCATTGTTCCGTTTTGAACAAATTCCAACTGAAATTAGGAGCAGCTACCGACCTTTTTAATACTAAATGAGACTTAAGGCTTTGCATGGTGGGTGAATCAATATAGGAAGGTTTGCGGTGACACCATGTATAAGGTCTCTTAAAGGAAGAGGTATGGTTCTGAAAAGAACCTGAGGGTAACTCGACGTTTCGACCAGTATGCTCTGGCCGTCATCAGGAGAATGTCTTGGGATCGGTGGTGGAACTCCTTATGTACCGGTGGTCGCTGAGGCGGGAAGGCGGGAAAGATTATCCTCTAGGGAGGATTATCCTAAGGGGGGCTTAGGTCACTGAGGTGGGAAGGCGTCTGGCCTCGATGTTTCTGTAAAATCTCTGGTTATTTTAATACTGAAAATAACTCGGTCGTCTGTTAACAGACGGCAGATTAAATCCTTGCGTCAACTGTGTGTGGTGGCACTATGTCAGTCATCTCTGCTGAGGATGAGTACGACACTGAGAAGAGCCTGTAACTCACCGTCACATGACGTTTTCCCCAGGCCTAGGCGTTGAATTTGTGATGAGGGAAGTTTTAGGCAAATTTATCTTAGTCCCTATTGCTTCCTCTCTTTTTTTGCAGAATGTTGGTGTACAAGGACAACAACCACTCTCTGGGAAAAGTTGATGCAGAGGCTGACTGCTTCGTGAATACTTACAAGTGGTTCACGTCGTTTGAATAGCGGCAATTCCCATGGGTCTTCAACCAACTCGAATCAACTTGTCGTTATTTCATAACAGTTAAATGCATTCAATGAGGTTTTGCCCTTACTCGACGTGATAAACACTGAATGCTCAGTGCTTTGCCAGGTGCCTGATAAAAAATATTTCAGGCAGCTCGGGCGGGATTCGAACCCGCGACTCCCGAATTCTAGTACGGACGTCTTAAGACGTCCGTACGTCTTAAGACGTCCGTACGTCTTAAGACGTCCGTTCGAGTTGCGGGACGAGTCGATCTTAGCAGGACCTTTCTGAAAGGCTTGTTTTTGAGAAAAGTTAAAAATTGTGATTAATTTGTGTGATTTTTGTCATTTAACCCTAAAAAGGCCAGGCTATTTCCATTTTTGCATATGAATTACATAAAAAAATCCATGATGATTGTTATATTTGGCACAGATGTTTAATTTGGGATCAAAAACCAAAACCAAAAACCAAATAAAAGACTGGACTTGGGAACTCTGATATTGTTGTCTTTTTCTTGGGGGGGGGGGTGTTTCTAATGTATTTCTTTTTTTCTTGTATTACTCAAATTAGCCAATGCCAAATCAACATGGACGAGAAATTGAATTGTAACACCTACAGTATAGGCTATACCATATGTCAGCAAGTATTTGGAATATCAAAATGTGCAGTTAACAAAGTTTGCAAAAAGTGATAAATGTCACCCAGATGCTCTTCAAGGTTGTTTAAGTGGACGATGGTGACCTTTGACATCCCATTGACCTTTTGTCAAATTGATACAATCATCTGTGTCTCATGCAATAGGGTATGGGCATTTATCACTGACCTTATCACACCATCATCTTTAGGTAACTCTTTCTAGTACATGTACCTCTTTCGGCAATCATGTCATACTTCAAATCTCTCTGTTTTTGCTTTTTCTAAAGGCTCCACCGCGCGGTGTTTTACTCTGCTTTCTTTAAACCAGTCTTTCAGGCTGGGCATCCTTCTTCTTTGTTTTCCTCTACTCCTCTTCCCCTCCATTTGTTCCTGTCGTAGCCAGGTTTCTCCCCCAACCTCAGTCCCTGAGGAAAAATAGTGGTATCCTATTGGAATGCTGGCTTGAGTGATTTGAAACAATTGAAAATAAAAAACCACAGCAAAGAGAAAATCACTTGTGCTACTGGACGTGATTATTTGGGGACAATGGTCATATTGTTATGAGTCATGTTTGCTCCAAAGGAAACATTTTGGTTCTAACCGGCATTGAAACCACAATTAACCACACATGGTTTTTCCTGTGAGAGGATAAGGGTCATGCACCACGACATTCCACAGCGGGATTTTTGTGGTGACCTGTGGTATGTGAGCCTACACCCCTGTGGGCACTGTGGTAAATTGCGGTATACAGTGTGTGTCCTGTGCGGGAGGTGCAAAGCGCTAGGGTTAAATACTCCTTGATGTTGAATGATTTTATTCATGAACTTGATTCATAGGTAAGACATGGAGTTGATTTTGTTAAAGCCTTATGATCCATCACAGTCTCGACTTGCAATGGGCGCCCCAATCACAGTTGCCATTGGTGGTATAATGTTCATCATAGATATACTATTATTTTGGCTTAAAGCCCCTACACAACATTGGTCGAGGTCAAAGAATAGCATCCATACGTTGTCTGATCCAACATATGCATGAAATAGCACACCTGTGAACAATTCAGCTCAATCCGCCAACTGAGTCTCGAGAAAATCGTGAAAATCGCTTCATTTGTTTCGCGAAAATGCAGCATTCAACGTCGTACTGTTCCGAAAAATAGTTTAGATCTTGGTGAGACGTAAACGATTTATTTTACTCCTTTCTCCCAAAATACAACATTTTAGGCAGAAATATTTCAGTGCGATGTTTCTACTATAACCATCTTCAAACTGTATAAGTTTCATGTAAATCTGTGAACATTTCTGTTTTTCGTTCTTACCAAGGTTGTGTAGGGGCTTTGATGGGGAATTTAATTCAATGAGGGTTTGCCTTGCTAAACAAATAATGTTTGCTTTGCTTGATTGCCTGCTGAAACAAAATTACCACAATCTGCTATAGACCTACAGATTCGAATCAACACCATGACCTCGACCAGCTCGGTGTTCGAGTAGTTAAGAGTTCTGCACCAGAAAGCGGGCGTCACAGACTTGAATCCTGCCTATAATTATTTGGATGTTTTATTTTTCTCAGCAGACGATATGGAAAAGCACTGAGCACAGTGTTAATTTTAATCATAATGTCATCTAGCGCAACCCCTTACTGAAGACAGAAACATCGTTCTCCGCCCAAAGAATTGTGTTACAATGAGATTGCAGAACCACAAACATGATTGCTGATTCATTGAGAATGTCATCCAGCGTTGATTTTCCCCTGGAGCTTTAAAAATGACTCCTAGTACAATCAGCTGTGTGTGGTCAGTGCTTTGCCCGATTGAAAAGAAGATCGGAAAAGGCTTGTATAGTCACGGTACTCTTAAATGGCAGTACGACCAGCGGAGCTAGCCCTCATTAATAAGAATTCCATTCTTTGTCGGGCATTCCTCTGATTCCAGTGGAAGCTACCTTGGCTGCAAGTCACTCTTGGCTGGAGTTCTTGTGGAAAAACAAGATTATGCATTCCTCCATCACCTTCGTGGACCCAGCTTGGCAGAACTACTAGTTATGTAGCAAAATTGAATCTTCGTGCTTTGCACACCCCTCACATTTTTGGACTTGGTCTGTCCCTCTTTAACATCTCACCCCTGAGCCGGCAGTGCATCAGTCCAACTTTCAGTGACCATACAAAGCTATTGCGCTGAGGTGAGTTTGGGGTTTTTATTGTTGGGGTGGCTAGTGTGGGAATATGAACTACACGTGGAGTTGGTGATGCAGTCTTCTGTACGCGGGTTGTCTGCCCTCTGGAGTGGAGCGTTGCACGTGGCTGGAGTGCCTTGCTGGTGGCGTGGAGGAAGCTGGTTGTAAGTTGCTCCTGAATAGATCCCGACAAGTACAGGTAAGCTAGTGGAGCCTGGGGCCCCTGAGCCCACCTTGTAACTCCCTAACAATCCCCTAGGCACAGTTCTTGTTCCCAATCTCAAATGTGAGTTTTCGCAAAGAGCCAGTCCTTCAAAATCTGTTCATCCTGCACTGACCCCTTGTAATTGTATACCAAGCTACAGTTTACATCCAATATGGGAAGTGCTGGCAATGGCGCATTATTCAAAAGGCCACGTGCGACGGTCATGGGCACTGAAAAGTGTAACATGGTTAGTTTGGTTAAAAATGTCGAGGTCCCGACATCTCAATTCCCGGTAGGACCTTTCTCAAAATGTATATTAATAGTCACTATTTGCAATTAAGACGTGATTGATGTCATGTGATTTCTGGTCGAAGTAGCCCTGAATATTGCTGTGTTGAACTTGTTTCGTTGGCGGCGATTAAAAGCACAGTGAGCTATATTTGAAGAAGAAAAATGTTACGTTACATCCCTGGGGACCGAACCTGCAACCTTGAAGTTACAGACCATGGGACACCCACGACACGCCATGCGCACCAGTTGATTTTTCGTACAAATTTCAGATACTTATAGGTTGGGTTTGTACTTGGTAATTATTTTGAAGAAGAAAAATCTAACTGTGGCACCCCTGGGTATCGAACCTGCAACCTTGAGGTTACAGGCCCTGGGACACCTACGACACTACTTTTGGTTGAAATTTCAAATACTTATAGGTTGGGTTTGTACTTGGTAATTTGAAGAAGAAAAATGTACTGTTGCATCCCATGGGATCGAACCTGCAACCTAGACCTTTGACCTCATTCAAATGACCTCATTAACAATTTTTTGTCCTTATTTATCTTTTTTAATTTCATGTTGTATATTATATTAAATTTGACATTTCAAAGGATTTATCAATAGAAAAATTGCTTTATTTCAATCAATCAAAATACATGTCTTTACCCAACGATATTCACGTGGCGTATTGTACCCAGTGGCAGT
Source organism: Luidia sarsii (assembly GCA_949987565.1). NCBI lineage: Eukaryota > Metazoa > Echinodermata > Asteroidea > Paxillosida > Luidiidae > Luidia > Luidia sarsii. Next base: position 23,314,001 of record OX465103.1, on the reverse strand, counting down.
AGTACTAGTCAGTACATGTACATGTCGGTAGCTGGTTATACAACGTTACTATTTCAGCGCGAAAAGTACGTCATATCCCTCCCAGGGCAAAGGTTACTGTACACAACACCCTCAATAATCGGACATTCTCCTCGCTGCACGGCGAATAAACATTCCGTCGGCGTAAAAACAAAAAAAGTCCACGTACGTGGGAACGCGCGGTATGTCGCCGCGTGGCCGCGGTAGAAAAAGTCCAGTGGGAACACGGCTTTTGTCTCTAATTCTGTATAATGTTGTTAAGCGCATTGAACGTCTTTGCAGACGGATTCTGGCGCTCTATAAAAGTCCAGTACTATTATCATTGTTATTATTCCTTTACATTCTTAATGGGAAGCACTATCTGGGCTCCAGACGGGTAGGTCATGAATAATTCAACAAAATGACGTAGAAGTGAAGTGAATAATTATCTTAATATGTACATGTACACTGTACATTGTGCAGTACGTGTACATTATTCATATACCTCATAATGTTAATGACCTACCCGGCTGGAGCCCAGATAGTGCTTCCCATTTTTCAATACATGTTCAATCGTCGAGCTGGGAAAACCCTCATTGAATTACACTCTCCTCGACGCAAACATGTTGTATCAATGACGTGTCCAATCCATCATCTTTCACTCCCATCTCACCTACGGTTTGAACATTTGCTCTTTCTTCGCTTTCTTCATTTGTCATTCTCGTTGGCCAGTGTGTTCTTGTTTTAGTATTCGTGGCAGAGTCTTGCCTGTTTCTGGAAATGCTTCTGAATTTGGAAATGAATAAAAATAGAATATATCATAAATCGACATAAATTTATAAAAGTTGAATTTTCAATGACATTTCTTTGAACTTTTTGTGATTAAAAAAAATTAAATTTTCCATTACTTTTCGAGGCCTTGAAAATACAGTTTTCGCAGGTCTTCCACGACCGCAGGAAACCTGTAGTGTTAGGAGATTTTCCCGTTTTAAAGGAGATCTACAAAAATGGTCCCAAATTTACTCTTTAGACACCAGGAACTCAGATAACGAACTGGCTTACTATTGAATAGACTTCTGTCATTCCTTTCAGACATTGTTTTTATTGAATAACGGTCATTCAATAATATTTACAAAAACTAGCAACAACTTAGCACAACTAAAACCAATACTACCAGAAAATGTACACAGACATTTATAAATATCAATTAACAATAAAAATCTTCTTTTAAAAATATAAATAGAGATTTCCATTTTTTCTGCTTTCTTCCTCGTATTATGTTGTTGTTTTTTTCTTTCTCCTTAATACCAGCAATCTTATTCAATGATTTAAGTGTGTAGCTTAGAAGATTTCTAGACAACAAAAAGTATGTTGGCCGCGAATCTAGTGCCTTGTGGAGACCTAAGATAATACATGTAGGTTGAATAGGTCTCCACAGGGAAATTGTAAAGGTGTATAGGTCTCCACAAGGTTTTCACGAAACTTATATTTGTAATGGGTAAGAATCAGTTGCAAATTGAAGTGTAATATATAAGGGACATACACTTCAAATTTCTACCCAGGAAAGTGAATGTGGTTGAAATGGGAGCATTTTTAAACATTGTTTCTCACACTGCTGTAGCCTATAGTGCACGAGAACAAAGCCATGTCTCCACAAGGATACACAGATGTGTGTGCACGTAGACATACATGTACCTGTGCACAGCTAATCCTGGAGTGCTGGCACACATTCTCTATCCATAAATCACTAAGATTCTGGCTCAGGTAAAAGTTACACACACAAACCCAAGGTTTAACATTCTCCATCTGTGAAGTACCGTCTCATTTGTTTACTGACACAAGAGACTGACCTCAGCCAATGTCATTCAATTACACACAAACAAGAAGCTATTCTACATGTAGCTAGACACTTCACCATTTCAAAAGGAGTGTGGCTCTGAAAAGAGCCGGTACCTCAACGTTCAGGGTAGTGTGTACCGGTACTCTGCCAGTCGTCAGGAGACTGTCACCTGAGTCTCTTGATGACGGGCAGAGTAAACACTACCCAAAATGTTCAGTTTGAAGTTAATACAAAAACTGTTGCAAATTGCTCACTGACTAAAATGACCTGCAATACATCAATCTCAAAAATTAGAGGGCCCGACGTTTCGATCCGAGCAGGAACTTTCTCAAAGGCCTTTGAGAAAGGTCCTGCTAGGATCGAAACGTCGGGCCCTCTAAAATGTTGAGTTACTCGCTCTTTTCAGTGCCACACTCCTTCTCGAAAGAGAAGTGTCACATGGTGTCACCACAAACATTTCAATTGGTACTTGCAAACCTTATCAATACACTATTACACTTCACACAAAAAGATACTTATAAACTGATCCGGAAGAGACCAAGGGATGATTTCAGTTGTCATCATACACTTTCAGTCTGCATTCTTTTACAAAGAATGTTAAATTTCCCCCTGTCTATCTCTCTACCTTTATCCAATGCAGGAATATCTATTATTAAAAAAAAATCTGTTATTACTTTTATCTACGGTTAAAACAAAAATTAGAAATAAAAATAAGTCAACAAGACAGCAGTGCTGCCCTAGTATGGAATCATTATTTTGTGTTAAAACCAAGTATGTTTAGGGGCGCTCCGAATTTTGAGGTCCCGTGGCCCGGCTCAAAGTGATTAAACTTAAATTTAAAACCAGCCTGAGAATTTAACAAGAATAAACAGGGAGAGTGAAATAGAGCCGTCATTGCCAGGCCATACACATTTCCTCTCAGAAAGTCACAAAGGTGGTGATCATTAAAAAACAGGATTGCACACAGTTCTCTCTCTGGCCTTCCATTTTGTACAAATCTTAAACAAAATATATTAAATTTCCTTTTTTGAGGGGGGAAAGACCACTTGGCCCTACGTATCAGATGCAAAGTTATTGGAATAACCAAGACACCTTGGCAGAGCATTTGCCATCTTGGCAGGGGCACCTTAGAAAGGTATCAGGGCAACTTAGCAGGGCACAAAGGCACCTTGGCAGGACACCTTAGCGAGGCACCAGGGCACCCTAGCAAAACACCTTGACAGGCCACCTCAGCGAGGCACCAGGGCACCCTAGCAAAACACCTTGACAGGCCACCTCAGCGAGGCACCAGGGCACCCTAGCAAGGCACCTTGGCAGGCCACCTCAGCGAGGCACCAGGGCACCCTAGCAAAACACCTTGACAGGCCACCTCAGCGAGGCACCAGGGCACCCTAGCAAGGCACCTTGGCAGGCCACCTCAGCGAGGCACCAGGGCACCCTAGCAAAACACCTTGACAGGCCACCTCAGCGAGGCACCAGGGCACCCTAGCAAGGCACCTTGGCAGGCCACCTCAGCGAGGCACCAGGTCACCCTAGCAAGGCACCTTGGCAGGCCACCTCAGCGAGGCACCAGGGCACCCTAGCAAGGCACCTTGGCAGGCCACCTCAGCGAGGCACCAGGGCACCCTAGCAAGGCACCTTGGCAGGCCACCTCAGCGAGGCACCAGGTCATCCTAGCAAGGCACCTTGGCAGGACACCTCAGCGAGGCACCAGATCATCCTAGCAAGGCACCTTGGCAGGCCACCTTAGCGAGGCACCAGGTCACCCTAGCAAGGCACCTTGGCAGGCCACCTTAGCGAGGCACCAGGGCACCCTAGCAAGGCACCTTGGCAGGCCACCTTAGCGAGGCACCAGGTCACCGGGACACCTTAATAAGGCACCAGGGCACCTTATCATCTCAGCAGGGAACCAGGGCCAGTAACAAAACCTTAGTACAACTGGCACTAACCCCATCCAACTTATACATATAACGGTGCATCCTGACCAAAAAGATTGTCAAACGTGTGGCGTTTTTCATGACAGAAGTTAAAAAATAGGCGGCAAGGCATTCTTCCTGGGTAAGGAGGGGGCCGCGCCGTCTTGGTTGCAGTTGGCGACGCCCTTCGCGGCCGGCAGTTTGTCCAAAGCCTTCAGCTTCCGCCGCTGCAGAGCCTCGGCCGGGAGTGCGGCGGGGGGCTGGGGGGAGGTGGAGGCACTCCTCCCGTCGCCGTCCCTTGGGCTCCTGGGCCGGACCGAGTCGGCCGTGTCCGTGGAACTCGGCGTCAACGCCCGGGGCGAGGTCTTCGGTCTGCCGCCTCCGCCACCGCCCAGGGGCACATCGACGGTGGCCCCCCGGACGCGTCCCGAGCTCCCCCTGGCCGACGGGCGGCCTGCCCCGGCCAGCTTGAGCGACCCGCCAAGCGACAGGAGCCCTGAGTCCTGGGAGGAGAGGGACAGGGTGTCCTCGGCACACGACGGCCGCATACACTCCACGTACGTCCGGAGAATCGTTAGCAGTCGGGCCAGATCTTGGCCCTCACTGTCTTCCTCCTCCTCCTCCTCCTCCTCCTCTCCCTCGACCTCTGCCGTCTTCTTCGGGCCGCCTTGGCTCAGGAGCTGAGTGGCCGGGAGGTGAGTGACTGCCTTGGTCAAGCGTATCAGGATGGCGTCTTCCAGCTCGGGCAGGTTGGGACGGAGATCCAGCTTGGAGACGGTCTTCAGAATGCAGTCCAGCGTGTGCTTGGCACCCTTGGAGTGAAACAAACACCACACAGTAAAGATGACTGCATTCTACTGTTGACTGTTGAGATCCAATCACGTGAGGAACTCGTTCTCAAAAGCTCCTCTTAAAGCCACTACACAACATATGTTTTGCTCAGCACGTAGCTCAAGTCGACGCACACAACAAATTTTCATCCACGAGAGGCGAAAGAAATCAAACAGGACAGATAACGGTCTCGAGGCCTCTTGAGGCAGAAATCTCACCAAAAGTTCAGTGCACACGGTGAGCTACGTGCTGAGTTAACGACCTTGAGAGACTTTTTGCTCAGCAGATAGCTCTCGTGTGCGGCGGCCTTAAAGCTCTGGGACTTGGACCCGAGTGACCTGATAGGATAGCCAGGATACCCACCCGACTCAAGGACTTGAAGGCGGCAGAGGGGTCGTCTTCGTCATGGTCCGCCTGCAGCTTGGCAATGTCTGCCTTGCTAAGGATCGGCTTCTGTGATCAGAGACACACAAGAGACGGAAACACAACAGATCAGATTCGACTGCAGATCTATCCCCCCCCAAAAAACCCCAAAAAATCACAATCAGAGCGGTTTCCTTCTCCCCCGCTAACAGCCAGAATCGCTAGCTATTTGAGAAATATATCTCCCTGGAGATATACAGCATTAAGGGTTCAATCGGTTCTGACTGATGCCACCACCCTGGCAAAGACTACATGTAGTTGACTATTAGGGAAGGCCATCATCTAAGGGCTGGATACATGTAGCTCAGATTGAAGAGCACTGGTACATGTACGTTAATTCAGAGGTCTCGGGTTCAAGTCCCGGTCCGGTCAAAGTTTTCTTTGCCAATTATTAAATTTCCTTTCCTTTGGCTAAAATTCGATTTTGATCAGGGTCCCCCCCCCCGATTCTTAGTTTACGGGACAGACCCTCTCCAAGCTAACCATCCCTCCTATTGCCTTGGTGAGGCAGTAGCGAGATGACGATTCCTGTGGCACTCCTCACCTGTAGATGATCCAGCCAGGACCACATCAAGGCCGACAGCACGTAGGGGTCCTCCTCTGTCATGACAATCCTCCAGGCTGTGGCACTACGGTTCAGGTTGTGCTGCAAGACGAACAAGCAGATGTCACGAACGCATTCGCAGTATTACTTGGACTCGGGCCCAAAAGAAAATCTAAAAGGAAGAGGGTTGCATGATGGACTTGGAATGGACCATCTACCTCCTACAAGGGACCCCAGTGCATCAATTGCTGCGCTTAAGATCCTCCGATTCCTTTTTGCTTGCTGTTACTCATGCTCACAATTCATGGTGTGATCGATCTTTATTCTAATGCTGGTCCCCGTCTCTGGAATTTACTGCCGCTCAGTATTCCCTCTATCCATTCAATCTCCGAGTTCAACGTTGCCCTGAAATCCCACTGCCTTTGTTTACAGTTATAATTGTTCTTAATTTTTGGCGTTTTTCTTTGACTTTTTTGTTGTTTTACTGTGCCATGAGCATCTCTTGAGGCTGATACCAGTGCGTTATAAATATTCATTATTATTGTCATTATGACCTGGGGTATTCTGTTACATTTGTAACTCACCTGAAGGGAGTCCACTCGCAGATTCAAACTCTGGCGGGAGGGAAAAATAGAGATGATATTCCTGAGAGAAGGATCCATCAGACAGGACAACAACGTATTTGCTCTTCCAACAAGTATAGCATCCATTTGGATCTCAAAACAACCAGGGCCTTTCTCAATGGAAGTTACTTTCCCAAATCCTACAGAATCATATTGTCCTGGTGTAGGAATGTGTAGGATTGAGGGCATGTGGGAGTTGATGCAGAGTAGAAATTTGCAGGATTGAGAGCATGTGGAGTTTTTGTAGGAAAATACGGGATAGGCCTACAGGTTACACGGCCCAATATGATGGAGGATGATTCTGTAGGATTGAGGGCAAGTGGAGTTTTTTGTCACTTGAGGAAAATAGTAAAAATATACATTATCTCAAAAAGGAGCAGGTACCAATTGATGGTGCAGGGAGACACTGTTGGACTGTCAGGTTTGGGGCTTTTAGCTGAAGCATTGTTGCTTATTACTCCGTTCAGAGTAATATAAATGGGTAAGACATCTGCACTAGAAAGCGGGAGTTAAGGATACAAATCCCGCCCAAGCTGCCTTTAGTTTTAGGCAAAGCAAGAGTGCTAATGATACGTTGAGGTTCAAGCCATCCAGCCTCATACATGTAGCTATATCAGTCTTGGTTGCTACTTGGTTGCTTGGTAACTGCTACTGCCATAGCTGCTTATTTATGACCATGTTCTGCAGCCTACTTCTACAATAGATGGTTTCTTTCTTTATCAACAGTTCTTCTTCAGCACTCCGGTGATCTGCCCACAATCTCATCTGCCCTCATGCTGCCCATGATGAGGCAGATCTGCTCATCTCCTCCGGGCAACCTACCTGTAGCAATCTCTGCAGTTCAGCCGGGTCCATGTCGGACGACGCAGGATCAAAGGCCATGGCCGTCCCCACGAGCTGGGCGTCGTCGGCCTCCTGCGGGTCGTCGATCAGCAGCGACGACAGCAGCAGGACAGAGCGGTTCAGCGACGCCGTGAGCGATCCCCGGTGGGCGGCCAGGGCCGGCTTGAGGCCGGCCCGCCCGTTGCCGGCGAACCTGGCGCTCTGCGACAGCTGCGACGGCGGCGGCAAGGGTCGCCGCCGCGGGGGCTCGCCGGCATTGCTGCAGTGGTCGTCGTCGGAGCCGGAGGTCAGGCCGCTGTCGAGCATGTGCCGGCGCGTGTCCAGCATGGGGCTGGCGTGGCCCGCGCGGGGCGGGGGCTGCGGGGGGAGACCGTGCGCCTGGTGGGGCACCTCCAGACTGGCCTGACTGCCGAGCGCGGCGGCCTCGCCGGCCGTGTGGAGATCCTCCGCACTGGAGCTTCGCCGCAGGGGAGGCAGCTTGCCGCCGGAGGAGGAGGAGGCGGCCGCCCGGTGCTTGTTGCGCTGGCTCGGCTGGCCCGCGGGCCGCTGGCTGGGGAAGGCAGAGGGCGCCGTCTTGCGCAGGAGGTCCATGGTCTCGCCGGTCTGATCCGCTGCCGTGGTGGCGCTGCAGTAGGCGAGCTGGGCCAGCTGATTGCACACAACGCGCACAATCTACACCGAGGAGATCAACATACCAGGAGTGCTTTTACAGTACACGTACATGCACCTCAATAAATGGTGATTTGACAGGCTAACAACTTGCTCAGGACAGTTGAATTCACTTTGTGTGATCCAAAAGCTGCTGAAGCCGGCTTCAATTCACAAGTTGATATTGTTGACTGAATCTGAGTGAAAAAAAGTGAGGCTGTGATCTCTGGAGACGTATGGCAGTTCGCGGTATGACGCTTCTGACTGGCGCCCCCTACCCAGCAAAAGATCATTCACCATTTCGGAGGGCTGGATATCTCGGGTGGTAGAGTGCTGGTACACATGCAACACTTCCCCTGAGGGCAGCCAGATAATCCTGGCCCCAAACGGTGAGTTTTCACTCGCTCCTCATTCTTCTCAGAGCCATGCCCCTTCCCATATGGACACTCCACACTGTGTAGATCAAAGAGAGAAGTGTGAAGGAGTGAACACAAAAGAAGGATTATCAGAAAGCTGCATGGTGTTAGTCATTACCCTCCTGGATGTTGAGACCATGTGGTTGAATAGTCCGAAGACGCTTGATCCACATTTTCTCACGGCTTACACGGACAGCATTACTACGGTGACCAAGAGATTCTATGCCCAGTACATGTTGGCGAGACCAAAAACACACTATGGCCATAGGTCTACAATCAAAACCGGTAAAATGGACACCCCTTCAATCTCCCTGATCATTCGATATCAGATATGAGTGTACTGGGCATAGAATCCCTTGGTCACTGTAGTAATGCTGTCCGTCTAAGCCGTGAGAAAATGTGGATGAAGCGTCTTCGGACAATTCAACCACATGGGCTCAACATCCAGTAGGGCAATGACTAACACCATGCAGCTTTCTGATAATCCTTCTTTTGTGTTCACTCCTTCACACTTCTCTCTTTGATCTTTCCCCCTCTTCTCACTAATCCCTACCCTACTCCTTGCCCTTCCCTTTGATCTCACCCTACCAGCTTTACTCTTTGTCCTTTGTTTCTCATCCGTGTCCTATTCACTCTCTTCCCCCTTCCTTCGTGTACATGTATCTGTGTTGTCCTTGTCACTCTGCCTTTGAGAAAGGTCCTGCTAGGATCGAAACGTTAGGCCCACTAAATTTTTGTATTTCAATTAAAAATTATGTTAGGTTTTAGGAAATCAAATTCGCATTGAAGAAGTTCCCTTCTTGAAACACCATTGCTATCCCACCATGCCATCAAAGCATTTTGACTTTCTTAAGGCTTGCCCTGCCTTACTTTTGGTAGGTATTTCAGTTCTCTGGCCTCGTATCCGTGAAGCATCATCGTCTGTCTGATCAGGAACTGGTCCAGGGTGAAGGGAAAGGCACAGGGATCACTGCAAAAAAACGCACAAAGGGAAGACAAGTTCAAGACAGGCCGAGGGGCTGCGTCCAGCAAACTTGTGATCCCCAGACTGCTGTGGCCAAGTTCACAAAGTAATTGGAAATCGTTTGATGTACGGCAGGTAATGGTTCAACGCTTCTGACTGGCACTCCCGAACCAGCGAAGATAGTTGGCTTTTTGGAAGGGCCACCTCTTAAAGGGTGGATAGCCATAGCCAGATCAAATGTCATAAGAAAAAGCCAATGTCAATGCATTGAAAAAGCCATAGCCTTATGGAACCATAACCAAAGCCACACCCATAGCCACACCCACAGCCACTCCCATAGCCACACCCACACCCACACCCACTACCATAGCCACGCCCACACCCATAGCCAAGCCCACACCCATAATGCCATAGCCACAACCATAGCCATACCCACAGCCATACCCATAGCCACACCCACAGCCACACCCATAGCCATACCCACAGCCACACCCATAGCCATACCCACAGCCACACCCATAGCCACACCCACAATCACACCCATAGCCACAGCTACAGCCATGTGCCAAATCCCAATCCTGAGTTGCAAGGCCCTTAGCCTGCATTTGTTTTGTACAGGGCCGTCTGTTTCCCAATGGCGTTAATGCCAGCGCCTTACCAGGATGAGAAGATGACCCTGAAGGGAATGAGAAACTTGGCAAACTGTTGGCAACATTCAATCTGGCCTGGGGTCTGGATGGATCCAATGCTATCAGTACAAACAAAAAGTAGTCAAGGTTACAAGACAGGAGTTGAGTGGAACTCTAAGGCGTTGCATGACAAGGGTGGGACAATGATATCAAAGGTTTGCCATATCACCAGCAAAGGCCAGCATCTGAAACCGGGGTCCCACACAGACCCACCTCCCTTCCTTGTATGAAACTACGCACACGTGGTGTCACCACAAAGAAACTGTCTCCAGGTTAAGTTTAAAGGCGGCCTTTGGAACATTGGTAAAAGCAATCCTGCGAAGGTTTTTGCTCAAATGGTAACCTGAGAAAGTAGAAAAGGCAAAAAAACGTCACGGTTTTCGCACCGTTCTGTAGTGATATTTGTTGATGTTTGAGTGAAGATTTCTTGAGAAATACAGCATCCCAGACCATAAGATTTCAACATGAAGATTCTATCATGACCATCTATGAACTGTGTAAATTAGAAGGAAATCTGTGGTCATCCATGTTTTCCAATCTTACCAATGGTGTATTGGGCCTTTAACATCTCATCCTTAATACAGCACAGACATATTACAAACTGCTTACTGAATTAAATGAGCGAAAGTTAAAATCTCAGTCGTTTACAGGGCCCGACCTGACACTTCAATCCTAGCAGGCCCCTTTGTGCCTTTGAGAAAGTCCAAGCTCAGATCAATACGCAAGGCTCTATAATGCACTAGACAACATGCATGTACATTGGAATCAGTCTCAGGCAGTTGGCCGCGCCAACTTATCTCCTAGTTCTGTCATTGGCCGGTGTGAGCCGCGGCTGTCTACCTACCGTTTCTCTCGCACAAACTGTATGGCGTTGTCGCCCTCCATCCGTTGTTCATAGATGAGATAGCAAGCTATCAGCACACCGGTGCGGCCTAAACCAGCATGGCAGTGCACTGCTACCTATACAGAAGGACGAGGTGCAAAAAAAACCAAGTTGGTCATCCATCTACATCTTCTCCTACACCTTCCCCTTTCCTCTTCGTGCCGTCCAGCACATGCGGCCGTCATACTCTGGCTCCATTTGGTTCCTGACCTCGGCACACCCTCTGACCTCAGTCCCTATTCATTCCTCTCCTTTTCCACTCTACATGTTACTCCCCAAGTTGTTCTTGGCCTTCCAACTTTTCTTTCCACCTCAGGATGCCATGCTTAATGCGACGCAGCAACAATTACTGCTCTGCTTTCTAATGATATGACCTAAGCATTATCCAATGCTATTTTCTTTGCTTAATTAACAGTTGGTCATCCATTCCAACTATCTAATCTGTCCACAGGCCTGCTGCAATGTGTGTTGGAGACTACTGGTGAGTATACCCTGTGCAAGCTAAGCATTTTGTTTAAATTTTAGGCTGAAAATGAACACTTCATGAAGCAATATGGTAGTTGAGATCATTTAAAAGACTGTTTGCCTAGTACTAATTCAAAAGGACCTTGAATTGTGTCTCCAAATACTCCAGGCATTTTTCAGGCAATCCTCAGGGATTTAGATGCACAAGCAGCTCGGTGACCTTCGACCTAGGACTCACCTTTCCCTGTTGCAGGGCAAAGGACATGACCTTGACCATGTCCAGAATGGAGGGCAGTGACCTCACTCCGTAGTCGTCCCAGCCAAAGTTGTAGAAGAATACTGCAGCAGATCAAGAGGGTAAGTAAGGAGTTACATGAACGGTTTTGAATCCAAATAAAATACATGTACTGGTCTAAAAACAACTGTAAATATGCTTACCAATGCAAAAAAGGGCACGACGGCCAAGGTAAAAATAGGGCATGGCCAAACTGGCCGTGAAGAGGGGGATTTTTTGCGGGGCACCTCGGCCAGTAAAGAGGGCAGCAACGGCACTGGCCGTCGTGGCCGTCGTTCACGTCAAGCCCTGCATTCAGGCATTGGTCTGGCAGACTCCATGAACCAAACGTGAACACTGGCAATGACTGGGCACTTCCTGTGAACCCAACATAGGATACATTTTGGAATAGTGTCGTTTCAAACAAAGGAAAGGAACCCGACCATAAAAGGAGTGAAACCTAGGCCTCACAGACTCACTGTTATTGTCCATGAACTGCTGCGGCTCATAGGAGAAGCCACTGCTCTGCAGTGGGTTGCCACAGCTGGAATGCTCCCCAGGTCGCTGAAGATTGATCAATGACTTGATGCCATGCCTGTGTGGCCACAACGAGGGCAGGACAGAAGCATCCAAATTATTAGCGGCCTAGGGTGACCAATTCAACCCAATGCAAAAAAAGTAAAGCTGGGCAACTTGTATCATTGCAAAGCTGTTAAAAAAATACTTGAACTTAAGCATCAATATGGCTTGCTGAAGAACGATACAATATGTCAATATGTAAGTGTCAAAGGTCATCCTAGTGAAAAGGGAGACTAAACCAGATTTTTTTTCCTCTCATCAAGAATACAAAAACTTAGCAACTTTCTCACTAACTTAAGTATCCAAAATTTCACAAATTAGAAACAGTGTGTCTGCTTCCATCCTAGCGGGATCTTTCTCCAGGGCAGAGTGAAATCTTTCTAATCCTCAGCAATTAATCTCAAACAGAACAGTGTTGCACAGACATTTACTACAACAGATAGAAAATTCAATTCTGTGAAAACAATCAAAAGAAAATGCACTTCTGCAGAAAAAAACAACAACAACTAGAAATTGGACCGCCGGTCTTGCTTCAAGAGGGATTCTTGTGCAGGCACCACACAGTCTGATTGATATTGGCCTGATTTGCAACAGATTATCAGAGAGTGATATACATGTGGCTCATTCGATAAATTAAGGATGATTATCATGTGGATATGCACACCTTGCTGAAAACCAAATTGCACTCCACATCTGTAATCTAAAATTAACATGATTTTCTTGAAGAAAAGACTGTCAGAAAAAAAACTGTCAGGATGTCTACACTTTTTATGTCACAATTTAAAAAAAAAAAAAAGCAAAAATACAACCATATTTTCCCCCAAATTGAAAAAAAATAAGTGGAATGTGAAAATAAAATAAAAATAAATATCAGTGTCCCAGAACATGTTTCAACAATCTAACATAACATGAGCACAGGTCTACATTTCATATTAACAACACAAATTTCTTTCAATTGTGAGACTACCTTGAATTTACCTATTGCCCTCCATATTTATAGAATGAGCCACGTACAAAAATGTTGCAAACTGCTTACTGACTAAAATTACCAACATGCAAATCTCAAAATTTAGTGGGCATAACGTTTCGATCCTACCGTAGCAGGACCTTTCTCAAAGGCAGAGTGACAAGGACAAAAAAACAAAACTTTTTGGGGTCCTTGTCACTCTGCCTTTGAGAAAGGTCCTGCTAGGATTCAAAACGTCAGGCCCACTAAATTTGAGATAATCAGATAATAAAGCTGGCAAATTCAAATGCACATTTTTGTAATGACTTACTGCTTAAACTGGTCCACAACTCTGTACTTTTCAATGGCTTCCGATGAGGGTCTGGCAATGGCCAGAATGTTGTCTCCAACCCTGGAAAGGGAGAACGGGATGCAAAGGGATGCAAAGGGATGCAACTTAGCAGAGAGGCTGATTCAGAGTAAAGAACAAATCATTTGTTTCTATGACGATCCCCATGAAACGCTCGTTCTTAGCAGAACACGACAGTTCCTCAATACATGTACATAGATGTGCACGTACGGTACATATCAGAGGGCTCTCAGATACCTGAGGAGTCATTTTCAGAGAAATCTGGGAAAACTGATTTTGGGTCAAAAACTGAAAATTCTGACAGGAGCGGAACTGTCGAACATGTCAAAAATTGGCACAAAAATCTAGTTTTTTGGAGGGGCCAAAAATGACTTTAACTGGTCTACTGAAAGTCCGATCCATGTCAGAGGGCTCTCAGATACCTGAAGAGTCATTTTCAGAGAAATCTGAGAAAACTGATTTTGGGTCAAAAACTAAAAATTCTGACAGGAGCGGACCTGTCGAAACTTGGGCCAAAAATCAGGTTTTTTTGAAGAGGCCAAAAATAACTTGAACTGGTCTACCAAAAGTCCGATCCTTGTCAGAGGGCTCTCATAAACCTGAGGAGTCATTCTCAGAGAAATCTGGGGAAACTGATTTTGGGTAAAAAAATGGAAAAAAAATTCTAACAGGAGTGGACCTGTCGAACATGTCAAAAATTGGGACAAAATGGTTAATGTTGGGGTTGGTGTTGGGGTTGGTGATGGGGTTAATGTTGAGGTTGGTGTTGGTGTTGGGGGTTGGGGTTGGTGTGGGGGTTGGTGTTGGGGTTGGTGTTGGGGTTGGTGTTGGGGTTGGTGTTGGGGTTGGTGTTGGGGTTGGTGTTGGGGTCGGTGTTGGAGTCAGTGGTGTTGTTGGTTGGACATTGGAGTTGCACATGTACCGTAGGTTGGGGGTCATTCTGTTTGCTTGGTCTTGGTCTCAAACTCACCATGATGAGTAGAGTCCCTTCAGAGCCATTTCACTCTCAGACCAGCGGGCCGGGTTGTCATACTTGCAGTTCTTGCCTCCGCAGAACATGGCGCACTGCCAGGGCCCCGGGGTGATCTGACGGACCGTGTTGGACAGGCGACTGTACTTGGCCGTGGGACGCTCGATGGAGCTGATGTGAGTCCCCGAGGACGTTGACTGAGCATCGTCACTGGACTTCATGGTGTCGGAGGGGGAAAGGATGGGGAGGGGGTAGGGGAAGGAGGCGATGGGGGTCGATGTCAGATGATGTGAAGACCGATCTCTTTACATGTTGAATACGCCAATTTCAGCTGTCAAAATGAACAAAATGCAGGCCGAATCAGAATAAGAAGACCCACAAAGATGAACTTACAGGCACTTCGCGGTGAAGGATAGCACCTATCCTTCGTTTACATTATGCTGACACCACATGTACATGTACATGTACATGTACAATGAAAGCAACAACAAAAAAAGACCTACTTAAAAACTGAGAAAAAGAAAGAGACCCACAATATATACTGTACGTGTAAGGCTACATCTCAGGTTTGATTTTGTTGACATAAGACATGTAAAAAGGTTTGAAATCCGTACTTACTGCATGGCGTAATGATGAATTTGTGAGATTCTGTGATGCACAGGGTAGTGAGGGTACATTGGTGTACATGAACATCATGTACATTGATTTATGATGATTTGTACACGTTTTGAACTGCCAGAGACAAGGCTGGCCTTTAATGGGTATTCTGCAGTGCAGATGCTATTGTAGACATCATGTATAGTACATGTACCGGTAGCCACCTTTGACCCAAGAGGAAGACTACATGCACATGTAATGCAGAAGTGTACAGCAAGCTGCTTTTTTACGTCCAATGTGAACTGGCAAAGGTGGGCCACTGTATCCATTCCATCTGTCATCCAGTTTTCAGGCTGGTACACATAAAGTGTAGTGCAGACTCAATCTACATGTAGTGGCTCAGCCAACAGAGGTTGAAGGCCACTTACCTACTGTTCCCAAGAAACACAATCCTGAGAGATTGGTTTCAAGCAATAGCAATCAGCTACGGTACATACTCACACAGCTGATGTGTAAGAGGGTCGAGCACATCAATTGATGGTGATGGTGGTGGTGGTTTTGGTGGTGGTGGTGATGGTGATGGTGGTGGCTGTTTTGGTGGTGGTGGACTGGTGATGGTGGTGGTGGTTTTGGTGGTGGTGGTGATGGTGATGGTGGTGGCTGTTTTGGTGGTGGTGGACTGGTGATGGTGGTGGTGGTTTTGGTGGTGGTGGTGATGGTGATGGTGGTGGTTGTTTTGGTGGTGGTGGTGATGGTGATGGTGGTGGTGGTTTTGGTGGTGGTGGTGATGGTGATTATGGTGGCTGTTTTGGTGGTGGTGGTGATGGTGATGGTGGTGGCTGTTTTGGTGGTGGTGGTGATGGTGATGATGGTGATGGTGATGAAGATGATGGTGATGGTAGTGATGATGATGGTGGTGATGGTGATGGTGGTGATGGTGATGGTGGTGATGGTGATGGTGGTGGCCGTTTTGGTGGTAGTGGTGGTGGTGGTGGTAATGATGGTGATAGTGATCTGATGGTGGTGGTGGTTGTGATGGTGATGGTGATGTAGATGATGGTGATGGTAGTGATGATGGTGGTGGTGATGATGATGGTGGTGATGGTGATGGTGGTGATGGTGATGGTGGTGGCCGTTTTGGTGGTAGTGGTGGTGGTGGTGGTAATGATGGTGATAGTGATCTGATGGTGATGGTGGTTGTGATGTGATGGTGATGATGATGGTGAGTGATGATGGTGATGATGGTGATAGTGGTTTTGGTGGTGATGGTGATGGTGATGATGATGATGGTGGTTGGGGTGAATGGTGATAATGGTAATAATGATAATGGTGGTGGAATTTACATGTATGATGGCATGATGAGAATGGTGACGTTGTGGATGATGCAGGCTATGAGGTTTATGAGGATGATGGGGAAGATAAGCATGACAATGATGGGTATGACGATGATAATGTACGATCATATACTGTAGGCCCTATGTAGCCACTCTTCCCAAATGAGGACTGCACTGTAGAATAAGATTCCCTCTTGTTATTGCACTAACTTGTCATCATCATAATCCTCTTTCTCCTCCTCCTCCTGAACTGTGTCTGCCTGCTTTTAAGGTGGAGGGCTTCCCAAGCTGCCATTGACTCAATTCCTTCTGACCACAGTCTACCAGATTACATTACATTTGTGATTGTGAACATCCCACAATATAACTTATCCTTAGTCATGTGTTAGTGAAGCAAGATGAACCAGCTTGACAGCGTTTGCCTCATTGGTTGCAGCGGCAAGTACGTACATGTACATTGTACAGTGTACATCATGTACGTTGCAAAGATGGGCATTGATTTTCATAGCACACCAATAATACAATTTATCAAAAACCTGGAAAACCGCAGAGCATGCGAATACAGATATTGTGTCAAGGTTTCCATTGGAGAGCGCAGCAGTACTTCCTGCTGAGTTACCAGTGAAGTTGAGTGAACTACATGTACCTCAGCTATAGATACATGTACAGATGATTTACACATATGTACCTGCACCAACAAGGGAAATAAGGGAAGACACATGTAGCCTTAAAGCCCCTACACACCATTGGTAAGATTGAAAAACAGAAATGTTCACAGATTTATATGAAACTTAAACAGTTTGAAGATGGTAAATACAGTGCAGTAGAAACCTCTCACTGAAATATTTATGCCTAAAATGTTGTATTTCGGGAGAAATGAGTAAAAGAAATTGTTTACGTCTCACCAAGATCTAAACTATTTATCGGAACAGTATGGCATTGAATGCTGTGTTTCCGCTAAACAAATGAAGCGGTTTTCACGATTTTCTCGAAACTCGGTTGACAGATTGAACTGAAACTTTCACAGTGTGTTATCGCATACATGTACAGTATATGCTTTATTTGACAAAGTATGGACACATTTCTAAGACCTTGACCAATGGTTTGTAGGGCCTTCAAAGGATCCATTACTCAGCTCAACAGATAATCCATTATACAGTGTGGCTGGCCAAAACAGATGGAAGAAGAGAAACTGAAAGATGACTTTGTGAGGAGATGTGAACTGACTGTATACCCTGCAAGGCTGCATACTGTGGGGTTTGAGAGTCATAATTCAACCATAGTACAGAGAATGACTCGGAGATGAAGTGCATCAGGACATCAGGAGCATGCAGGGGTTTGTACACTTCAAGGCTGTGGCACACAGCTACTTCTGGTTTCCAAATCTTGATCATGAAAATGAGAAAATAGCACTTTTAAGCTTGCGCTACGAAGATGCAGGCATGTTGTTTTACATGTACATTGTATACATGTACATGTACAGTGTGTACATGTACCAGTATACATACATGTACATACGTGGAAGCAAATAAGCGATACTTTGACCTTCGCAAATGATGTACAGTACCCTACTTTAAATGTTTATTGATTATCATGTCACATTCTTTTCCTTTCCTCATTTCTCTACTGCTACTGCTACATGTGTACATACCGGTACATATGTACACTGTAGACGTAGACCTTGTTTTATCCTTTGCACCTTTGCCACCTTGATCATTTGCTGGTAAATTTGATTTGGCACAACATAAATTTCAGGTACCGTACATGTATTACTATTTACCAATATTAAAAGCATTGTGTATAGTAGGCCTATAGATCTATCTCAGCGAATTGAACGATTTCAACCCCGACATCTCGTTCCCTGTCACCCACTCAATGCTCTGCCAGACTTCTTGACAATCACACACACACTCGGACAGCGAGCCTGAACAATGTTTAGTCTGAATCACAAAGACACAAAGTACACTGGATTTTGCCTTGAATGATTGATAATTTCCAATGAATCTTGCAAATTCAAGGTCATTTTCTCTCGTTGCAACACTGGATTCACAAAGAGTGAAACTAACAAAGCATAAAAATAGGCTCAAAATTCAATCACGTTTCTAAAAAGTGAAACAAATTTTGCATTTCCTATATATTTCAAAAGTGGGCCGTTGGTGCCGAAAAAAACATTGAACAATCAGCAAAATCCTAACCAAGTCAATGGCCGTGTGTGAGTTTTTCTGAATTTATTGCCTACACTGACAATTGCATACAAGTCTATGGGAATTGGCTACAGCCACTAGCCACCGGCTTCAATTGACTCATGCGTAATTGGAAGCCATAGCCAGTCACCTGCTTCCTGAGTTGAATGCTCATTGACAATTATCTGATGAGCCAAACGACTCAGCACAAAACTGGGCAGGAAATATCATAATCACTTACATGTGTGTACCTACATGTGTACATGTACATGTATGAAGAGCTATTGTCATTGCACTAATTTAAAGTACATGTACATGTACAGTGTAAACAGCAAGTTTACACTGAAAAAAAACAACTACAATTCAATTGCCATAGAAACGACCCAAATTGTTATTACACTACACTGTCATTGGCATAATGCAGATTTGTGTGTGCATGGGCATTACATGTAGGTGGGTACTGTACGTATTGTACACACACATGTTCCCATCCACATGTATAATGCACATTTTTATAACAAATCCACATACTGTACAGTACGTACACAAGTAGCTGGGCACATACATGTGTACACGTACATGTATGTGTATACACATTACACATGATTACATTCACACGTATAATGCACATTTTTTGACAAATCCACATACATGTACTGTATGGTACCGGTACATGTACACAAGTAGCTAGGCACATACATTGTACATGTGTACATGTACACATATTCACATCCACACGTACACGTATAATGCATGTTTTTATGACAAATCCACATACTGCACAGTACGTACACAAGTATCTCGGCACCTACACATACTGTACATGTACATGTTCACATCCACACGTACAATGCATATTTTCATGATAAATCCACATACTGTACAGTACACAAGTACATGTAGCTGGGCAGTGTACCCCCAAACTACACCTTTTCTGCCGATTCAATAGCACACATGTGCCAACTGCAGGAGAGACAGAATGAGAGCAGATCAAAGCCACGTTACCATGTCAACAACAGGGGGGGAGGGCAGTGCTCTACACTGTATAGTGTACGGTATGTATTGGCCCATGCATTTTTTATCATTAGGTTTCCACGGTGACTGTTAAGTGCTTGTTATTGTGTGTATGTTTACCCTATTGACTCTGTGTACATGGAAACGGTGCTAGGCCCCTATACCAGTAGTTCATTTTGATCTACTACATGTATATATGTACTACTGTTAATTGTTTGGGTTCAGAAAAGCACATATTGAGAAATAAGATGAGATTCCGCCATACAATGTAATGCAATGGGCAGAGGGCATTGTACATGTACACTGTAGATTTACACCTGTCAAAGTGTAAGCTACAGTACATGTACATGTACTGCAATATTTATTGTGTCATGTAATGCAAATTGAATGTACAGGCTACATGTACATGTACATGTGTATACATGTACACTGTACGTACAGTGTACACATACAATGTATGGGTGTACATGTACACATGTACAACAATGTACATGTACATGTACATGTACATGTACAATGTATGTACATGTACACTTTGTACGGTACCTGCAGCTACACTGTGGGGCTCTCTGTTCAAAATGCCACCAAATGCATACGTGTACATGTACATACATTATTTTACAAACGTGTACATGTACATTAGGCCCTATAGGACTACAGTAAGTAAGTATTGTATCTAGACATGTGTACTATAGACCTTACAAACATTGCACTGCCATGGCCTACAACACTGCTACACCATGTACACATTGTAAGAATTGTGTCATCTAAACAAGTACCGGTACATGTACATGTACCATAGGCCCTACATTGTACATGTAATTTACATGTAATTACTATTATTTTTTCAGAATTACCGGTAGTCACTCCACTGTACTGTTCATTGAACATGTATTGTACAGTGCAGTACAGTACATACTTGTGTTACGGATTAATCCTTCACACTTCTTTTTAGACAGCACTTTCAGCCAATTAATCATCACACACAACAAAAGAAGGTACTTTGCTACATGTATTTACTACAGAAGAGTTTTATTTTCTTTCATAAAACTCATAAATACACATGAATTACAGTGAATCAACCTAGCAGTGATAGAATGACATTCTTTGTTCATAATGTAACTAGAAATACCCCAAGGCCGGCTTTGGTATTACATGTACAGTGTAGACACATGTAGAGTGTAGACACTTGTAGTACTGTTGCTGTCATGGGTTCTGACGATTAGGGAGGTGAAGGGAAGTCTGGTGTTGGGCGGAGATTGTTCACTTGAAGGGAAGTTGCTCCGGCGTCCGCTCTAGTCTTGAGACCGGACTTGGAAGTGGATCTCCTGGATGTCTGGATCTGTAGCTGATCGGTTGTGCCCCATCTGGTAGTGATGGCTTGGTTAGTGAACCATGTTGGTTTCACTATGGCTTGCTTGATTCAGCTTCAGCCGACAGTTCTTCCGCCAAGAACAGGCACTGTAGCATCTTGCTACTAGGCAGATTATAGAGGAAGCCGTGGCTGTCTTGCAGGGATCATTCAGCTTTCTTCTGCCAGTCCTTCCTCGCTCGGGTCTCTTATGAAACTACCAAGAGTTGTTCACACTGGACTTAATATATAGCAAGCTCCCATTGCATAAACTTTACGTAAGGCTTAAAACAAAGACTTAAAATAAGTGTTTGAGACTTACATAAAACAATCCCACTTACATAAGGAATAAAACAAAGGTATAGTTAAGAAAGTTCTATTTAAGTAGTTCTAAGTTGCATAAGATTCTGATCATATATGAAAAGATGCTGCTTTTGCAAGGCCACTGACCAAAGCATTGGCACTGATTCAGACCAAAACGTACAGGCAAATGGGGAAACTTCATTGTGCGCTAATTATTCTCTAATTGAACATTTCCCATAACAATTGTGTGTAGAATTTGTACAGGAATACAAGTACCGGTACAAATTAAATGGTACTCCTAATTAATGCCTGGATATTAAAATAATGTGTATTACATGTACACTGTACACATGTACATCTAGCAGGACCTTTCTCAAAGGGAGATTTTTATTTTTTTAGAGTAAACAGAAGTGTGTTTTCAAGTGAGCAAATAAAGTAAAAGGAATCCGACTAGATTTCTAAATTCTATTAAACAATTTATGAGAAAATGGAAAAGAAAATTTGTCTGGACTAGACAGGAATTTGAAGTCATGACAGTGTCTATGATTTTCTTCTTTGCAAACTGTTTTTTCAAGCTGGGATGCATTTAGGGTTTTCAATCACACTATGGAAACAAATGACAGAATGATCCACTAGAGAAAAAGAATTGCTTTTTTTTTTATTACTTTCTTTAAAGTGATAGTGATGGACACTGGACAGTTTATACATGCATGCACAATACTCAGTATTGTCTACATGTACAGTATACATCAACATGTGGATTACTCCATCCCCATACATGTACAGTGTACATTGTACAGTAGAAGTATTTGACAGGTGGACACACCTGCATACTTTTGTTCTCTTTCAAAAGATGTCATAAATTCAGCCTACAAAAATAAATTTTTGTTCCCATTTATTTGGGAAATGTTGGTTATTTATTTATTCAAAATTTGCATTTTACAGATGAAAATAAAAACAATTCTGTTTGTTAAATGTAAATCAGACTTCAAGAGTGTGTAACTGTAAGATTCATTTGAAGCACCTCTAAAGCATTTAAATGATTGAATGATTGGATTGAAAGCAAAATTGTAAACATAATTTTTTTTTGGTTATTTTTGATTATTTTTTTCTTAAAAAATCAAGTGATTTGATCGCGATTTAAATTGACATGATTTGAATCAAACAACCCTGGACGCATTGATTTCTTTGATTTCTTGGATGCATGCTTGTAAATTCTTTGCACAGAAATCATAAATTGGGGTTGAATAGCAAAACAATTCCCCATCCATAAATTTTAGTTCATTCATTTAAATTTTCTGTATTTCCCCACCAAAAAAGTTACGATTGTATTTCAACAAACTCATCGTACATGTAACTGACGATCAATGTACATGTAGGTCGAAGGACAATGCACAATATTATTGCTAACGACCAATGGCATATTACTCTTAGATGGGTTTCCAATCTATCATACATGTACATGTTGGAAGTCAAGTTACGATCAGTGTAGGTGCTTTGTGAAATTGTCCATGCAGCCATGTGCAAGTCTCGTCAAGCACTTCTAAGTTCTAATAATTTCAGCCATGTGCTTTTTGCCGGTCAACGATCACTTCATGCAGACGTACGCGGACTGAGCGCGCCTTTGAGACATCAAAATGTCCAATGGAAATACTCAGATTCGAATTCGATATTTACAGGCGCTTCCGCGGATTTAGACGCTGCTGTGGACATGCCAATAAGTTTTTGACCATGGAGGAATAAGTTATTCCTCCATGCTTGGACGGTCAGGGGACATCATGTGAAAAACCTCTATTAGTATTGGTTGTACCATGCCATCCATGGTTGTACAGCAAGCTCAAAGTCAAACAGTCAGTGGTCCACAGTGACAGTGGGGCTTTAAATCCTCAACTCTGAAAAGGGCTAGGTCCTCTACCTCCACGGTTACATCAGCTGAACGTCACAAAGGGATTAAAGAATTTTTATCACTATCATCAGTATCACTATCATTATCACTATCAAGTATCAGTATCACACTCAGGATCAGGTATCAGTCTGAGTCACTCACTCACTCAGTATCAGTAAATCACTCTCAGTATCAGTGATCCAGTATCAGTGATCCAGTATCACTTGTGAGTTGTATCAGTATCACTGCTGAAAAATAAGACTGAATATTGCCACTGGTAGTGATACTGATGATTATGATAGTGATAACTGATATTGATTACCCGGTAAGTAACTATGTGTTCGACTCCATGTCCAATTGTCCATGACTACCCCCGACCAAAACCCCCAGATTCCTTGGACCCTAGTAATAATCACCCAACCACTCAAATTTTTTAAAAAGGGCGATTTTAAGGGTCCAAGTTACTCGGACTAGGACATGTAGGAGGTACAGGTGATACTGAGTGATGGTAAATAAGTACTGATCAGTAAGACTAAGAAGAGTAAGACAGTATCACTATCACTTATTTCTCAGCAAAGTGCTTGCCATACAAATTGTACAGAACCAGGTCGAGCCTTGCCAACTTTTGGCAAGGCCAAGGCCAAGGCAAGCGCAGACCACGCGCAGTATGAATTCCTTGCTAAGGATTAGAAAGAACCGTGGTCACCATTGTTACAAAATGGTAGTACCATGGAGGAATAAGATGGTAGTACCATGGATGAATAAGGAGATACCATGGAGTCCGTGGTAGTACAGCTAAGCGCCGCACCACGAGCTTGCTATAAACATGGAGAAAGGAAAATTATTTTCCTTCCTCCATGCTATAAGTAAATCGCAGTGGCTGTTGTTACGGCAGTCGTCCGTGTGGCTCCCTGACTTCACAGTATTTGCCAGGATGTTTAGCTCTTGGAACCAGACTATCAGCTAATACTAATAGTAATAGACTGGTTCAACCTGCCTGCAATGCTGACGAAATACAATCAAGTCAGGAAACCACACGGACGACTGCCGTAACAACAGCCACTGCGTAAATAAATAGATAATCCGGCCCAAGCCCCTAGCTTCTCCGCACTAGTATCATTATCATCAACTCGGGTCCATCATCCACGGGCCTACTGACGTACTGACAGTACATCATCTTATTCCTCCATTTATACTATAATTTTTATAAATTATAGACGTAGTTACCTTGCTCGAAAAACGGACACTCATTTTCAGCGTGATGATGATCTGTCGTGAACAGGAGTAAGATGTTTCAATGGCTCTTCCATTGCAGGGGCACAGACAGGAGACAAGCAGGCCAGCCCCTTGCACCGTAGCAGCTCGGATCACCCACCGGGACTTTGCTCTCTCCCACCCTGGCCCAGGAATGCACAAAGCCCGGAGCCAGAGCCGATGATCACGCTCCCAATTAATTATTGTGCACAACTAACGTTGGTTGGTTGCAAAGCAACTGACACATTTTTTTTTTTAATTGATTGACGCATCCAAACGCTTGGTGGCGCACTTCACAAGAAGCGTATAGGGTGCAGAACACTAAATAGAGCTCCCATTGAACACTGTACAAAAACACTCACTTTCAAAGCCAATTATCCCATGCCCAAAAGTCTCTCAGTTCTTGTAGCTATACTTAAAATTGTAGTTTGGACCTTCATCTCTCAGATTCTTTTCAATTTTAGTGCCCTTAGCCGATTACATTTTTTGCTAATTACCCCCAGAAAAAAACACCCCCAAAATGTCTAGTCGTCCAAGCCGAATTTCTGCAAGGATTTTGAGATGGACCCCTCCACTTCCGCAGCCAAATAGGGCCACATTTAAAGCCAGATATGGTCCAAATTTCATACCAAATTGAAGAGTGAACCCCCAGGTTGTCTTAAGCTTCACTTGTTCTACAATGTATCAGTTAATTAGCCTCCAAAGACCCCTTATTAAAAAAAAGTTGTGGGTACACACTTTATGATAATCAGCTCGGCGGAGCCATCTTGGATGGATTTTGTGTGCTGCACCCGTGAGGGCGAGATGTGCAGAACACTAAAAATTATTAATCGAGCTCCGTTTGAACACTGTACAAAAACGCTCACTTTCAAAGCCAATTATCCCATGCCCAAAAGTCTCTCAGTTCTTGTAGCTGTACTGAAAATTGTAGTTTGGACCTTCATCTCTCAGATTCTTTTCAATTTTAGTGCCCTTAGCCGATTAGATTTGTTTGCTATTAATTACCCCCAGAAAAAAACAACCCCAAAAATGTGTAGCCGTCCCGCAAGCCGAATTTCTGCAAGGATTTTGGGATGGACCCCTCTAACTCTACAGCCAAATAGGGCCACATTTAAAGCCGAATATGGTCCAAATGACATACCAAATTGAAGAGTGAAACCCCAGGTTGTCTTAAGCTCCACTTATTCTACAATGTATCACTTAATCCTTCAAAGACCTCTTTAAAAAACAAATTGTGGGTCCACACTTTATGATAATCAGCTCGGCGGAGCCATCTTGGATGGAATTAGTGTGCTGCACCCCGTGAGGGCGATTTTTTTTGGCATGTGTAGTAGTCCCCAATGGTTTACACTAAAAACATAATTTGATCAAAATAATATGATGCTTTAAACAATCCGGATTCTATGTTTTAATGTTATTGCAATCAGTAATGAAATAAAAAAAAGTACTCTTCTAATAGTCCAAAATTGGAAAATGTCTCTCTGGAATTCCTTTTTTTTCGCACCTGCTTTTGATCTTGCCCTTTTTAGGAAGAAAATGTCTATTCCTGTCTCCGGCCCTTCCTAGAGTTCCTCCCTAATCTCCTTCTTTCCTTCGCCCTTAACATTGAGTGGATCTATATCTTCTTTGTGTTGGGCAAAATAATGTGCATAGATTAAAGTAAATGTGACCCGGCACAACGACATGAGGTATATCCCACCAAAACACGTTTTGAGTAAACATCGCCTGAAGTTAATTAAAGTATCTTCATAATTCGATTACAAATAAATGTTCTTTTTTTTTTGTATTTTCGGAAATTCTAAGTATTAGAGGATATCATATTATTTTGATATCATTTGAAAGCTAATGGTATACTCTTTCACATCATTGGACAATCTCAAAATCTTAAAAGTGGGGTTATTCCTCATGCTGTGCGGATCACAAATAGATAACCGTACAGATTAAGGCTCGATCGAGGTACAATTTCCATTTCCGTCACCGAAACTGAGCAGTTAACTCGTGTCTAAGAAACAAGGCAATTCGTGTTATCTTATTTTATTCTATTTTTGTTGTTGTCCGTGGAAGTAACCGCAGGCCGGTCTGGGCCCAATTCATTGAGTTTCACGAAGACCCGCGGCTAAGCATAAAAAAAAAATGTTCTTCCCTTGTTAGAACAACACTGCCAACCCATCGTTTTCCTGATTTGTCTTGGCATTGACTTGTATTCAAGCGGAACTTTGATTGGCAGCCTCGATGATTTCATGAAGCAAGTCATTTCATGCTTGAATTGAACACGATTTAATTTTGTGCTGGATTTGAAGCGGCTCTTTGAAATAAAGTTGCAGCGAGGCGCGGCAGAAAGTAACGATTATAGACATGACAGTCGTCCCCCACTCTCCACCCTGAAAAAAAATAAAGAAGAAGAATGTAGACAACATCCAAATCTCTGTTTATTCCTTGCAGACTTGTTCACACCAGGTTTATAAATAATTATTCGCTGATACTTCGAATGCCAGCCAGCTCCAGTATAGGACCATATGCCTGCCTCAGGGCTGCCGGCAGGATGGTCATTCGTGTATGGTGTTTGGGGCTCGTTTCTGTAATACTATGGTTCATGCAGGATCTTGCTCATCATGGTCTGTTTTCTTTTTTTGGAGTAGCCTTGTCCAATATGTCCCTCGCCCTTTCAAAAATGAAATCGTGCCTTAATTGTGCATTTGCTCGAGATAAAAAATAAAAGAGAAAGAAGAAGTCAGATACAGAGTCACTTTGATTTTGGACATAGGCCCTAATTATTATGTTTTTCCCCCAATTATTATCGTCGCCGAAACTGAGAGAAGGTCATAGAGCTCTATGGAGAAGGTAAATAGCGCCATCTTGTGGCCATTTTAGGGTCACGGAAGTCTTGTCAGAAAATCAACATGGCGACGACAGTAAATGTAAATGCGACGTACGAGAGACTGGCCGTCTATTAACTTGGAATTGTAACGAAAGTCAGCGTTCCTCGACTGTGGAAAGGTAAGTATTCTCTCCCAGAGCTGTCGGCAGTCTGTCTGGTTTTGGCGGTGGTGACAGTTCTGTCTGCGTGACAGTTCTGTCTGCGTTCGGGCTGCGTATGGTGGACCGCACCGTGAAGGAATTGATTGAATTTGAAGTAAGATTTTGACGTTATTTCTTGGCGAGCCACAAACTTAACCCTTCATCTCGCGGCTTGAGTGAAATACCAGCGGACTACGAATACGTCATTGCTTGTATCAGAGACAGGACAGGTTTACCCATCAAAACTTCTACGTACATTGTTGTTTTTCCGCTGAGAACAGTTTAATTTAATAATATTAACTAGGTTTCACTAGGTTACACTGTGTTACACTGTGCACTGTGTGCAGTAGCACTAGCAGTACACTACATCATGCACATTACACGTTACACTGTGTTACACTGTGCAGTAGCAGTATAGTGGGAACCCCCGTTTTCGACGCTACATGTTTTCGACGCTTAGCCTTCTAACTCACATCGCACTATGAAAACAACTCCGTATAACGATCTCAGACTTCGTATCTTACAGTTGGTTTCCTGCTCTTGTCCGTCACCGAAAATGTGGAAATTTAAGGCTTTTCCAGTTGGCCAAACTCGTGTGATTTAAAAAGTTGCTCTTTTGGGGTCTATTTTCCTAGGTACAAAATTGGCAGTTGCTTCGAAGCTCCAGTTTTCTAAATATTGTTGGTCCTAAAAAAAATCTGAGTGTACCATAACAAACCCCAACATCCGTAGAAAAAATATATATCACGCAACTTGAGGCAGTTCGTTCTGGGTAAAAACTATGGAGGCTCCTATAGAGCGTCTCGCTTATATAATTTTTGAAATATTTTTTTTATTATTATTCAAAGACAAAAAGTAACATGGCCCAATAGGCTTTTAAAAAAAATGAAAAAAAAATAAAAGGGCAGCTAGAGAAAGTACCAAGAAGGAGGAAATGTGTGACTGTCTCTGGAGTGACATTGGGAAAGGTCATAACTGAAGAAGCAGCGAGAAAGAGGATTGTGGATTTTTTTTTAAACGTCATAAAAGAAGACATCAACCAGACCAATACGTTTTAAGCATAAATTATGAATGATTTGAGGAAAGTGTTAGAAGCAGTGTGGAAAAACAAAAACAAAGATGAACACAAAAAAAACATACAGGGAAGAATTTTACAGTGCCACACAGCATTTTGAGTTATTTTAAGAATTTATTTTGCGTTTGGCTGCACTGGGACACCTTACTAAACACCACTGACGAAAATAGGTGACGATGCTTACTGCGCGGTGCGCCGCGGACGTCAACAAAACCGGGTAATCTTACGGAAGTGACAGGCTTGATCAACCTTCTCTATGATTATTCTAATAGTCTGTGGTGTGGACAAAGTGACTGGGACCTCTTTTAGTGTGATACTTTCGTCCACATTGTTCAGTTTGAAGAAAAGTCCTTATATCGTCGAAAACCGGTTATTGGAGGATACACTACATCATGCACATTACATGTAGTGTTCGTACTATACATGTTAAAGGTCAACTGAAGTGTAAAAATTAGAAAATCCTGATTTGCCATTAAATATGTTCATTGGTACATTATAATTCCAGATCGAACATAAATTTTGTGTTTCAGGCTTATTAGAAGCCTTTTTTAATTAATTAAAAATCATGCTCGTAGTTATTGAGGGCGCTGTTCTTTACGTTAGCGGATGAACGCAGAGATTTTTTTCTCACCCCGCAAAAGCCGTATGCACTTACATAGTCGGAGAGGTTCCCTGACGCGTTCAGTAGGTAATGCACGTTTTTTGAGCGTGGCACCAGTCTTTTTCTCGGCGAGAAAAACCTGACAAATTTGTTGGCCAAGACGTCTTTCGACAAGCATTTTCTTCGGAATCAGATGAATTCTCAGTCGATAACAAGGATAGAGATTCTGAAAATAGTTTTCCTATGGCCACAGATATGAGAACACGTTGCCAAAGCATACACGTATGAGCCCGGATGGTCTCTGTGAAAACAAGCTTCGAAATGGACACTGCACTGCACGCTTTGAGGCTTATTCTAGGATCGTCAGGGAATAAATACATGTTTATTCCACTGCTGCAATCTTCAACAACGAATCTGGCTGGCGTGTCAACGAGTTCTCTTGAAAAACGTGCACTGACTGTTGGTATATATACACGAACGTACAATACAATAGTTCCCCGACAAGCGTAATAGACCGAGTCTTCATCCGCTTACATCACCAAGGACGGCCTCCACAGGGGCGTGGCTGCTCCCCCTTCCAAACTTAAATATTTTTTTTTTACACTCTTTCTCATACATGTAGTTTAAAATTCGGAAAAAATGCATGGCTGGATTATTTTACTGACACCATAGTATTATTTGAATTAATAGAAATGAATTCCAAAATGCATTACAGTTGACCTTAAATTAATGTGTATTTTATAGGCCGGGTTAAAATGTTGTTACTTATGTCACTGGTTAAGCCCATTTGGGGGCATTGAATTGAGCATGAATTGATCATGGCTATCACTTTATCATTACTCATTTAAAACAAGAAATGAAGTATGGCTCACAGTTGTCCCAAATAGCGAAATACTTGTGCTTTTCCTGAATATTTCCTGGTCTGTTGTTAATCAGAATGGAGCTGGTAAACCATGTAATGTCAATTTGATTTGATTTGATTTGATTTGATTTGGTTTAATTTATTATCCACGTAAAAACATAGACATAATTTGCCTTCCATGATGATGGAACGTTTTTACATAAGTACCGGTACATGTATGATCAAGTTTCATTACACAATTTAGTTTCATATCATCAGTTTTGAAAATAATAAAATAACTTGAACTGTTCAAGGGGGCAAGATTTTAGTTATAAATCTGATAATTGCCTCACTATAATGATAAAAGTCTGTGAAAATACCTAAGCCCAAATTAAACCACCTATTGTATTTGTAATTTACATGTAGAAAACATCCATTGGATAGTTTAGTTTTCATCAAAATCATGATTTTGTGGCACGTACATGTACCTGTGTATGTGTGGCGCGTATGTAGGAATTTAGGGGTTTTCCCACCCTTTTACAGTGAGGGTATTAAACTAAAATCTTTCCTTAAAGAGTAGTCCTCATTTAATTTCCGGCTAGTTAAGTCTTTGAATTTACTGAAAATTAAGAAATGAAAATGAAAATCTTTAGACATTGTCATGTCACCAAAGTGACGACAATAGTGCCATGATCCATATTCTATCTATTTTTCATTTGTCGTGTGCCTGTGTTCATGTTGGGAAACATTGACCATCTCTGTTCTGACCACTTTAAGTGCAAGTAACATAAGACTTTACAATATATACAAAATATTTTGTTTTTACTCAGTAGTCAGTAGTCCTTAATCTCTTGAAAAAGATGAATTGTCAAACGTACCTTAATTCCACCACTGTTTGGTCCACCACCACACACAAAATTTGCACTTAAAAAGTTAAAATATTGCGGCAGTTTTCTGATGTATGCAGCATGAGTTCTGTATTAAACTATTAATGTCACTTAATGTTCAAAGTCCTGCCTACTTTTAATCAATCCTTATCTTGTAACAATGAAGAATACCTACCATCAATAGAAGCTGTGGGTGAATTTTGTGGTGAATGTGCCTTTATTGTCAGTCTTAAAGGGAATGGTACTGAACAAACGTCAATGCATTGAACATAGTAGGTCCATTCACCATGTTGCTAAATTCTAATTATGACAAAAATGTGAAACTGAATTTACTAAAAGCAAAAGTGCGCTATGACTAAGTATCAGGTTTTGTTTTGTCTCCTCCAAACAATACAGATGCTGCATGGATGATCACAGGGCAGTGTGCTCAAATCCCCACCCCCTCGAGCTTTGTGTGAATGCCCACGATCGCAGCTTCAAATCGCAGTTGGTCTTGAATAGGTGGACCCTTCGTCGGCGTCTCTTAGTCAATGCGGTTCTCCCGCCCAGCGGCGACTCCTAGAACTACCAGGCTGTGCCTCTCCTCTCCTGTCCCCTCCTCCCTTTCCCCCTCTCCTCCTCCTCCTCCTCCTCCTCCTCCTCCTCCTCCTCCTCCTCCTCCTCCTCCCCACACCCGGTGCCAGGCGGTGATGAGCGGCCCGCCATGACTGCCGTGGCCGTCTTCACCTGTCACTCCAGCTCCCACCCTTTCCAGGAGCGCCGCATCCCACTCCGGGAGCCCGTCAAGATCGGCCGCTCAGTGGCCAAGGCCCGGCCCACCGCCGACAACGGCATCTTTGACTGCAAGGTGCTGTCCCGCAACCACGCCCTCATCTGGTACGACCACGACACGCTCAAGGTAAGGCTCTCTCCCTTCACCCCCCCTCCCCCCACGGCACCCTCTTCTCCAGAGACTGAGCGGACATCATCTCAGGTTGTCTTGGAGTGAACCGGCCGCGTTTTTTCACGTAATACAGGGCTGCTCCGGAGACGAAGCGGACATCGTCTCAGGTTGTCTTGGAGTGAACCGGCCACTTTTTTTCACGTAATACAGGGCTGCTCCAGAGACGAAGCGGACATCGTCTGAGGTTGTCTTGGAGTGAACTGGCCATGTTTTTTCACGTAATACAGGGCTGCTCCGGAGACGAAGCGGACATCGTCTGAGGTTGTCTTGGAGTGAACTGGCCATGTTTTTTCTAGCACGGACCACTGATCACAGACGCTGGCAATTGCAACACTGCAGCACCCAGTCATCAGTTGCCTGATGACGTTTAGCCGTCCTTAAAACCGATATGTCTCCTCCAGCAACACAACATTGTCATGATTGTGTGCCCTTGATTAGCCTTAAACCTCATCCCAACCACCGTGAAGCCTCACCCTTGAACCAGTGACTGAAATTTTAAATTTTGACATTTTGCAAATAGGCCAAGTTTTTCTGAAGAAAGTATCGGGGTGGCATTCCATGCCAATTGTACAAGCTTTTGGAACTGATTGGAATGAAACTTGGGGCATTTTTTGTCCGGACTTGAGACACCTTGTACGTTCGTACATGTATAGCTCCTGCCACAACAACCCTGCTGAAAAAAACGCCTCCACCTAGTTGACCATGCACTACGGAGACCAGAGGTGCCTCTCGCTGTCTTACTGAACCTACTGAACCAACCATCAGAACCCTTTGGACAGGGTGGAAGCCTGCGCTGCACCTACATATCACAGATCATAGACGTCAGACGACCTCAATGCCGTCGGCCTCCAACACGACCAGGCGGTTCGTGCTGCCCAGGATAGGGCTGGATGGCAAAAGAGAATTTCTAACATTGCAAAAACCCGTGGTCACAAACGTCTCGAGCCTAGTACGGCCTGAGTAGCGTCAATAATATTGAGACACCTGGAAGAACATTTTGCAGAATTTTGTCCAGTAGTTTTCGAGTTACGGGTTGATGAACTTCTGACTGATAATCAAAATTACTTTATGATTTTTATTGGTAAATTTTTAGTAACACTCTCTGAGAGATTCAGGATGGGCACTCCGTGTGTTAAGTAGTTAAGATTTTTTAAACATTCACTAGTAAGGGCCGAACTGCATTGTGTGCCTTGTTCACAAAGCATTGCACATATGATTACTAAAACCATGCCATTGGGATTCATGATGGGAAAACTAAACTTTTGACAAAACCATCGTGACCATGAAATGGTTAAATTCCTCAGATGTGAAATTACTCTGCCGGTGTCTAATGAGAGGATTGTGCATACAGTTGGAATTGGTACATGTACTGTACATGAGGATCCTTTTTATCTCTAAAGTAAGAGTGCCTGACGTTTCGATCCTAGCAGGATCTTTCTCAAAGGCAAACATTCTCTGAGAAAGGTCCTGCTAGGATCGAAACGTCAGGCCCTCTAACTTTTGAGATTGGTGTATAGCAGGTCATTTTATTCAGTGAGTAGTATTAGTTTTTGTATTAGCGAGGATTTTTTTGCAGTGATTCTTTTAGATTCATGAACTTATGTCACCATGCAGAGAGGATTGACTTCCCTGCCCAGTAGCAAACTTCTCCTTGGAAGAGACCATCTCAAAAACTAATTTCCTTCAGGCGACTATCCTCATTTGTTTTTATTTTGCACAACATACATGTACATGTACATGTACATCCAGTTTACGGAACTCGCTGAAGACATTTGCAGAGTCCAATGTTCTGAAGAGTGCACATGGCTGGCGCAACTATAAATATCTCTGTGCAGTACATGTACATGTAGGTTCCCACCATAACCGGCACTTCCTGGTTTGGAAGATAATAGTTGCCCTGGCTAGCGGCCCAACATGCCCATGCAGTGGTCATCATGCTTGTACATAGAAAATAATTGGAATGAGGCAAAACCATTAGCCATGACTCAATGAAAAGAAGTCAAATGTTTGTGATTTCTGCATCCCTTTCTGGCTGCCGATTGCAGATCAACATTCCCAAGCAGCTGTGTCCAATGTACATGTGTGTGTAGGCGGCCGCACATCCTGGCTTTTGATTCAGTGTCATGGCCTTCTGATGCGACTGGTCTCAGCTCAGTCTTAGCCTTTGCTGTCCACTGTGACAGCCCCTGAGTTGTTGTCATAATTCGCCCGGACCCTGATGACTTCTAGATAAGGCTTAGTGAAAGGTCCCTTGGTTATTGATAATCCATTCAGCGCTCAGTAGTCGGTACATACTGTAATATGCATACATCTACAATGTTCCCGGTACGTGTACAGTGTGTACATATACACAGATGTTTTGAGTTGACTGTGATTTTCTTTTTCTTTGAATGTGCATACCAGGTACATATTTCTTTTACAAATCCATAGCTCCATACACTGGATATTATAGTGTACATGTATGTTTACACGTGCATACATGCACCGGGTACATGTACCGGTACATGTACTTTACGTGTCATAAATACATTGTACAATACACAGTACTCACCTTTACCCTGCTATATTAACTATTTTCTTGCTACAGTAATCAGTACAGTATGTGGAGTTTTCTTTTACTCCTTTAATCCATTGCTCTATGGTTCAACCAGAAATGAACAATTTATCATACATGTACAGTACATGTATCTACAGACTGTACAGTACTTTTGCCATAGTAGAGCAATTATAAGAAATACATGTACATGTACACGTAATCGTTTTTACATGAAATGGAGACTGTCCTATGATCCTATCAGTATCACATTCAAATTGTACATGTACATCCACATCCACTGGCCAATCTCATAACTGCTTTTGACGGACTACATGTACATGTACATGTAACTGACTAAAGCCTGCTATGCATGGAGATTTATCCTCGGTTAGAACAAGATTGCCAACCAGATTCCATACGACGGTGTGCCATTTGACAGGTTATTTGAATATTGGGTGCTTACACAATGTAGCATAAAACTCAAGTGGATCTTTGGCTGGAAATTCTGATTTCATCAAGCAATGCTTTTAATGCTTCAGCAAATTTGGATGCTTACTGTACTTAAGCAGCTATTGTATGTACAATGTACTGTGCATTATTACATGTACAGTACATGTAGATCCAGATACAAATGTACATGTACAAGAACAGTGTAGTGTACATTACTACATACTATACATGTACATGTAGTCTAAAATATTAACATCTACAGTATGTACACTGTATAGTACATGTACATTGTACATGTACATGTACAGTACATTGTGGCTAACAAATACAGACATACTGTGCATACATATATGTACCATGTGTACAGTACTACAGTACATACTGAAGAATGGAAACAGAGAGATACAGTATGTGTGGAAACGAACATGACACTGACAGATACATGTGTAGGCCCATGACCCATTTGGAATAAGCCAGCACAGATGGAGGATGATGAGATCATGAGAAGGGATTCATGCACTTGTCATGCATGTGGAATTACATGTAGATCCATATACATGTACATGTACAGTGTGGTTAATAAATATCATCAGCTCTACATTTGTACACTGTACATGTAGTATACATTGTGGCTAACAACAAATATAGATGTTCATATGTACAGCTAGTACTAAAAAATGGAAACAGAGAGCTGTGGGGAAACAAACATGACACAATGACAGATAGCCCCATAACCCATTCAGAATAAGCCAGCGCAGACAGAGGATGATGAGAAGGGATTCATGTTACACGTTCCATGTCCCATGCCATCATTGATACCATGGGCATAGGAGTTACTGTTTGCACAGCTTAGAGCAGAGCAAACCCAGCAAGGGTCGGGGGATCATTCTCTCTCTCTCTCTCTCTCTCTGCCCAGCTGATTTCCACTAGCATTGGGGGTGTTGACGATGTTTTTTCTTTCCTGAGGCCTATTGG
This sequence comes from Luidia sarsii, assembly GCA_949987565.1. Taxonomy (NCBI): domain Eukaryota; kingdom Metazoa; phylum Echinodermata; class Asteroidea; order Paxillosida; family Luidiidae; genus Luidia; species Luidia sarsii. The sequence goes on along the minus strand of OX465103.1, from coordinate 23,278,533 downwards.
TATCTTGTGAGGCCTGGCTTTGTAGAGTTTCTGTTGGCATTTTGTAGTGCCTGCTGCGGAGCCAAGTCAGCCAACTGCAGCAAGCAGCAACTGCAGCAAGCACCTACATGTACATGTACATGTACATGTACTTCAAAATTAACATGATTATCGAAATGAACATAAGTACAACAGCAGTAGCTATGTGTAATACAGTAATACAGAGCTGTATAAATGTACAATGTACACGTACCGTAGCAATAACATCAGCAACAGCAGCAGCAACAACATCAATGTTCAACAATACTGTACAGTGTACATGTACCGGTATACATATCAATCTTCAGGACAATGGAAAACCGGCTTGGTCTATTTTTCTTTTGAGCCCCAAACATGTACTGTATAAATACAAAGAATTCCTATTGAGTTTATCAATGCTTACTGTCAGACTGTGCCCGCTGATTCAGAGTTGCCAAATCATGTGACTTGTGTATGAAGGAACATTTACATGTACATGTACTGTACATGTGCGGTATGTACAGTTTGTACATACTGTACATGTACAGTACAGGTACATGTATGTACAGGTACATGTACAGTACAGGTATGTACAGGTACAACATGTGCAGTGTACATGTACGGTAGAATGCCTATGGTAATTGCTTTTCTGGATTTTCAATTTTCATACATGTACATGTACAGGTACAGTGTACATGTACATGTACAGTACAATATGTACGTGTACATGTACGTTTAGGTACATGTACCTAAACGTACATGTACAGTACAATATGTACGTGTACATGTACATTTAGGTACATGTACATGTACAATGTACATGTACATAGTATGATACAGTATACAGGTGTACATGTAGGCCTACAATGTACATGTACTGTATATTTAAAGTTTTATTCACAGTACATGTGTACATGTACGTACTGAATGGTTCTGTACACGGTACATGGACATGTAAATCGTACTGTACTGTACATGTACATGTACGTCTACTGTACATGTACAGTACATGAACACATACACATACATGTATCACGTACATGTATATGGGACATGTACATGTACACATACCATGAACATGTACACTATTATTATTATTATTATGTCCTGGTATGTTTGTGTCTAATGCATTGTACATGTACACAGACCTTTACATGTGTACATGTGCAAGTATAAATTGAAGTTATTTCCTTGTTATGGTTGACCACATGTACTCATACTAATTATATGTGTGTGTGCACATAAATATAATGTACATCTTGTACAGTACATATAGCAGTACACGTACATGTACATGTACATGAAATGTGACAAGTGGCATCCAAGTAAGCACATACAGTACATGTACATGTGTACACTGGCTTGATCTTTCAACTACCGGTACATTTTTTTGTTGTACACTACATGCAGTCTAGCATTAACATGCTTTGCAGGGTCAAGACAAGGTAAACATGTATCGTATGATAAATGGTAACTGTAAACGTGCTTGCGTACACGTACATGTTATTGTACATGTACATGTACGTACAATGTATAAAATATATATTGTGTACAGTGTATGTAACCCAATGGGTGTGTTTGCAGTTTGCATTTGTACATGTATGTGTACCGTGTATAGATATAATAAATGTATACATGTATGGACGTCTGTTAGCTTACATGTTTATATGCATGTCTGGAGGTGATTAGGCAGCACTTGTGTACTGTGCAGTCGAGCTATTAAAACAGAGCGTCCGCATCAAACATGCAAGCAATGTACAGTGTACATACATGTACTGTATGTACGTACATGTACAGGTACACGTACACGTACACAATGTACATGTCATGTACATGTACATGTACGTGTACTTACAGCAGTACATGTACGTGGTAGTAGGCATGTGCTGTATATATTACAAGCGTGCTGTATTGTACAGTACACGATGCAACGCCCCTTGCAGCTCCATTAGGTTGTAATGTAATACTGTAGTAATTGGAGAGAATACATAGAGTACATGTGTAGGTAGTACATGTACACATGTACATACACATGTACACACTGTACTAGTACTGTCCAGTGAATGTAAGCAAGTCCCATCACTGCACGCTGATCAGCAGGGACAGTGCCTGGTCTTAAGAGATTATTTGGAATAAGGTCCCCTCCCCTCCCCCCTCCTGACTTCCTCCGTGGCCAGGAAGCTGCAAGGATCAGGCCCCTAGATAGTCCCCGCCCTATTACGACCCAGCTGGAGAGAAAACAAAAAGAATTGATCAAATAAAAACCCCTACTCTGTCGGAAACTCCTCCCAATCTGCTGTCAAAGCATTGAACGTGGACCTTACGTACAGTACATGTACCTCAGTACCCGTACCCTTGCAAGAAGAAAAACAAAGGTTCACCGGTGAAAATAATAATCCGTAGCCCAATTGGTGTCCAAGGTGTATCCCATACAGTACATGTATTGAGAAAATCAGAGAAAGGCCTACAGTTCTACAAGCGATATGGTACATGTATATGTATTGTACACGTACATGTATGCACACGTGTACATACGTGTACATGTACAGTGTACATGTACATGTATGTACACACGTAACACGTGTACATTGTACACGTACAAGTGCTGTAACATGTACGCACATGTAATTCACTGTACATGTACATGTGTACATACATGTGTACATCTACAGTACGTATACTGTGCATGTTGCAGAAAGCCCATTGTCTTCTTTAGTGTTCTACATGTAATTATCGTTTGATTTTTTGATAAACTACATTATTACAGTATGTACTGTACACTTGTACAGTACTGTTACAGTACTGCTACATAATTTACACAATATAAATACAAAATATTGACTATACATGTATGTTGTACCCTTGTACGTACTGTACATGTATACATGTACACGTTCATGTACATGTAGATCTATACATGTACATGTACAGTGTACATGTACGTACTGTACACGTACTACATGTACAATGTACTGTGCATGTACATGTACACATGTACATGTACACATGTACACATGTACATGTACATGTACACATGTACATGTAGTACAATGTACTGTACCTCAAATACAGTGTAATGTGCAGTACATGTACATGTATACACCGTACGTATTGCTCTGCATACCTGCACAGTGCAGTGAGTGCACACCATAAGAACTTCAAGAACTTCAACAGACAGCGTTCTGAAATAATCCTACATTTTGTACATGTACATAAAGTATGTATACATGATGTATGGTAGGCTGTATACTGTACATGTCTGCCCTATGGTGGCGGACAGAAAATGTACTGGTGCACAGTGCTGTGCAAACATAGTCAGCTGCAACGATTACTCAAGATGATTTTATTGCCATTGAATGACATGCAAAGACAAAACAAGTACTTGTTTTCCCACCCAAAGTGCATCCATGCCACATGCTCATCGTGCTGTTTTTGAGGAGGTTTAGAGTGATGTCAGGGTAGGCAATGGGACTCAGTGATGCGTCTAATGCAAGCCAATTTGTTGCGGGACCGGCTTTCTGTGATTCATCGTCTGCTGGGCTTTGGCTGTGGCACTTTTGTACAGGTCTGCCTGCCTGCCTTCACACACGGACTTTCACTTGCATTATTGAGAGTTATGCGGTTTACATGGAATAATGATGGCAAACGTTTCCCACATTACATGTACAGTACATGTACATGTACATGTACATGTACGTACATGTACACAGGCACCGGTATATGAATGTACATGTACATGTACCGTATATTCATGTATACTGTATATACATGTATGTAATGCACAGTAACTCAGATTTACAAAATGTACATGTGTGTGTTCACTGTGTTGTATGGTTGACATGTACAGTACATGTACTTGTAAACTTACACACATGTACGTACATGTATGTACACGTACGGCACACGTACATTGTACGTGTACATGTAGATGTACATTGTACACTACGTGTACACACATGTATGTATTGTACAGTTTTACATAGTGGTACACAATACCGGTACATGTGCGCAGCGTACAATGTACATGTTTTGTTGTATCTTACACATACACACAAACACCCACACACACACATACGGTAACTGTACATGTACACTGTACATGTACATGTACTGTTGCAGGATCCCTCTCTAGTCTCAAATGAAGGATCTGGACCAAACGACGTGTAATGTATACATGAGATTGTGTGGTAGTTTGACCATGGAGGTTTGGCAGTATACAGTACATGTACATGTACATGTACAGTACAGCACCTGAAGCAGCTGATCTGACTGTTGTTTCTTGTAGTTAATTGAGGAGTCAGTCTGAATTTGTCTGAGATCTTGCAACTTGACACCCCATGGTTACCCCAGGGGCTGATATTTAGCGAGCCAGCCCTCCCCTGAAACCACGTTGTAATTTAGCAATACGTGTAGTTGTGAACTTGTGCGCTGCCTCATTCAATCAGGAATACCTAACCCTGCTAACTCCCACATGGACCACATTAGATTCAAAGTAATACAAGCAAGTTACAACCATCCAGGCCATGTAAATGTACACGTACGGGTACATTGTACCCCGGTATAAATGTACATCTACATGCACTGCACTTGTGACAGTGTGGGTGTAACATGTACATTTGTACGTGTACTGTACATGTACATGTAGCTCCTTGTTCCTTCACACAGCATAGACTTTTTACCATGGGGTTTTACTGTGTGCACCGTAGCATAAAGGCCTTACCATACTGCTACAGTGGCAAGCCTTTGAAGCACAACTGCACACTCCTGTCATAGACTTTGGCAATAATAATAGCGGGCATTCAAACATGCTGGATAATGTGTGGGGGACCTTTATCAAAGCACTGACCTTAAACTTAGAGGTCGTGAGTTCAGAAGGGCTCTCCCTGTCAGGTAATGTACAGTACTGGTACATGTGCATGTATACTGTGACTGTACCGCCGTATTCTGGTACATGTACACTATATGGTACATGTACTGAAAAACAATCACAGATGCTAGTGTAAGCCTACTGGTCCATGTACCGTACATGTACATGTACACATGTACAGTGTACATGTACAGTATGTACAGTAAGTATATAACAGAGTGCTACTGTAAATGCCAATACCAATACGGCATGTATTACTGGTAGTGGTACACATGTACATTGTACATGTACATGTACACACGTGTATAAATATGTCACATACTGTACTGTACTGTACAATGTACATGTACATGTACATGTACATGTACTGTACATGTACATGATTGTATACATGTACCGGTACATGTACCGTACATGTACAATGTATAATACATGTGTACAGTGTGTATCATAAAAAAAGTGTCATCCCTGTTCTCACGTGTTATTAATAATAGTAATACGATTTTGATTGTTGAAGTCACTTTTATGATCTTATCTGCCCTATAGCCTCAGGACACAATTTTTGGGCCTTTATCACCAAGGACAAGGTACATGTATACAATGTAAATTATGCAAACTTGCTGACATAGCTAAAGGTCATTGGGAGAATGACCCATTGGTGTGGTCAAGATTAAAGTGTAATGTACAGTACATGTACATGTATGTGTGTGAGACTGACCAGTTGATGTATTGAACAAAGAAAGAAATAATATTCCAAAATGTTGCAAACTGCTTCAAATGACGAAAATGACCAAAATGCAACTATAAGGATGATATCAGAAATTAGGAGAGCTTCCATGTATAATAGCAGAACCTTTGTCAAAGGCAAGACTGCCAGGACCTTTGAGCCAGGTCCTGCTAGGATTGTAACGTCAGGTCTTCCTTATTCTTAACAAAGAAAGAAAGAAGTAGGAAGGGAAATACTGTATGTCCAAATTAATTCACGTTATCGGTCCCGTTCTACTCAATTACATTAGAATTTGCACAGGTTCTTTTGATTACGTATACATGTACATGCATGTAAGATTATAATTATCTTGACTGTGCATGTGCACCTGGTGGGTGTTCCTGGTAATGGAGCTGCCATTTCAGGCCTCAAACTGAAATTCATGAAAATAAATTGAATTAAAAGGTTGAAAGTCAGAAAACATCTGAGACATGACCAAAATAATGTGACCCGTCAAAGCGTGCATTGCAGTGTCCATTTCGAAGCTTGTTTTCACGGGAACCCTTCAGGGCTCATTTACTTGTTCTCATGTACATGGTTTTGCAATGCGTTCCAGTTTGTTGCTAAATTGGAAAACTATTTTCAGAATCTCTGTCCTTGTATTGACTGATAGTTTATTGGATTCCGAAGAACAAGCTTGTGGATAGACGTCTCAGCTACATTTGTGTAACAACCTTTTCGCATTTTTTTTTCGCTGAGAAAAAGATATGTCGACCTCCGAAAAGGTGTATTACTTTACATATACATGTACATGTAGGCCCCTACCTATTGAATGTGTCAGGGAACTACATGTAATCTGGTTATGCAAGTGTATATGGTTTTTGCGGGGAGAGAACAAAATCTGCGTTCACCCCATGGTGTAAAGAACAGCGCCCTCAATAACTATGGGCATAATTTTAAAACTAAACAAATCTTCAAATAAGTCTGAAACACAAACATTTTAATTGATCTTGGATTATAATGTACATGTACCGGTACGGTACCTAGTACCTACACATGTACCATTTACTACCAATGAATATATTTAATGCCAAATCAGGATTGTCAAGTTCTTGGACTTCAGTTGACCTTTAAGAATATTGAACATGTATACATGTACATGTACTGTAAATGGGGAAAGAAAATTTGTTGAAATACGCTGCACCGTAACTTTGTAAGGCTTTGTGAAATCCTGCCCTGGCATTGTGCAGCAGATTCTCTTTTGTACTTAAAAATGGAATCAGTCAGTGTTTGCACAGTGGATGGGCTGTGTATCAAACACAATATACCGACATGTCCATATACGTATGTATATGGACATGTGTACAGCATGCACAAACACATTTTCAAGATCTCTTGGGCAATGCTGAAGTGGATCAATACACACTGTACTATATTTGCTGAGTGATGATACTGTACATGTATGCATGATTATGTGTACAGTCTTCATTTTTTTATAGTTTTTTTTCTTCAAAATTAGATTCGCTCAGTTTCACCCTGTCGGGTATAATGCACATATATGTAATTATACCAGTGTTGTATAACTATGAAGTACGTGCTCAGTACATGTACATGTACGTGTGTTCCAATTTATTAATAATCCTAAAGATTTTGCCTACGGCTAGCCACTTGGACAGAATATTGATGAGATTTGGTTTTGCATTCTATACTGTACTGCTCTGTACATGTACCTGTACCGGTACATGTGTATCGATATATCGTACCATACATGTATGTTCATGTATGGAACTTGAAAGGATAACCTTCTCCTTTTCTTGTTTTCTGAATGAATGAGGTTTTCATTTCCTTCTGCCTCTTGGTCAGAGTAATGTACTACATGTACTGTACAGTACAATGTACATGTACATGTATGGTGTATGTACATGTACATGTACGTGTACATGTACACGTTGACGTACATGTACTGTACACGTATACATGTAAAGTACACGTACATGTATAATGTATAGCACATAATGTACATGTATAGCACATAATGTATAGCATATAATGTATAACGTGCAGCACTTTACAGTAACATGCTCAGTTATCTGGCGTGCTGATCTCTCCAGTCGCACTGGCACACACGTTACATACACGTACGTGTACATGTAATGTGTATGTGATGTACAATGTATGCATGTGATCGGCATCAAACACGTGGGTTTTTGGCATGTAATCTTAAGTTGTGCTCCGCAGGTAAATGTAGGCTTATTGCAAGATTCCAAGGCAATTGTTGTTGGATTCGTCAAACCTGACGAAATTGCCGCGAAAACCACTTACACGTGTACGTACGTGTACATGTACACGTACATACATGTACACTGTACTGTACATGGGTACGCACGACCGCAGTATGTGACCCATGCGTGTGCATGCACATTTCTTGACCTTTACTTGATGTAGGAACTCAGCACGGTCCTAAAGTGAGCATTACCGCTGCGCATACGTTCGGGGCATTCAGGATATCCGAGCACGGCGGATAGATCAGACCGTGACACCGGTATGTGCATTTACTGTGCCTGTACTTCTCATTCCCTCATTACTGTACACCATGTACACACTGCAGGGTTCCACACTAGCATTTTTGTTTACTCACCGTGCCCAATCGGGCAAGTAAATTTTAACATGTTGAACATTATACATGTACATTTGTACTTGCCCGATGTGAAATTTTACTTGCCCCTGGCAAGCGGGCAACCTGCATGCTGTACAGTACCAGTACAATGAACATTCATTGTACTGTACAGTACAGTGTATGTGTGTGTACAATTACATATGTACCATGTCATGCAACATGAACATACATGTACATGTACATGTACATTGTACATGTACAAAGTGCTTGAAAGATGTACCAGGGGGTACATTATTTTGAGGTTTTGATTTATGGCCCGCCTGTGCTGGTTCTGTACACAGATTTGTTGGTCCTGTGCCAGCTTCACACATTCATCCTTTTCTCTCTTTGAAATGACATTTTACATTGTACATGTAGCCTACCCGGTACATGACTTTGTGTACTGTACCGGGTACATGTACATGTACATGTCCATGTACATGTACATGTACATGTCCTTGTACTCTGAACTTGGTCCTGGGTTTATACCCAATTTATTGTGCAGTTTTGTGACATGAGATGTTGTCTTGCAGTGGGAGAGTCAGAGTTGGCTGAGCTCATTTTGAAACTGTTGACTTGGAACACTGCATCTGACTGTCTGAACACAGTCCCCACGGGCAGTGACAATATGCCCACTGTACATGTACATTGTACCGGTACACGTACACATGTACCTACATGTACAGTATGTACATTGTACAGTGTACTGTACACGTACATGTATGTACGCGTACGTGACTACGTGTACTGTACACTACACATAAAAGTACCGGTACTGAGGTAAATGTACATGTACATGTACATAATAATGTACAGCACTACAGTGTACATGCATCGGTACACGCACTGTACACCTGTATACCTGTACATGTACATGTACATTGTACATGTACAGGTTCAGTACATGTACATGTGTACAGTGTACACTCTACAATGTACAATGTGTACCGGCACATTTACTGTACTCAGGTACTGTACATTTACACTGTACAGTGTACACATTTATGTAATACACATACCCGGTACTCGTACAATGTAAGTGAGTGTGGTGAGTGAGTGTGTGAGCATGCATTGATAAGTCACCATCTTATTCTTATTATTAATAGATTATCACAGTGCTAGTATAGACTACCGGCCTGCCTGCTACGCACACATTATCTCTGCAACTCTGTGCAAGCACGCCCATGCAGTGGGCACCTCCTGCTTCATTATGGCATCATTTAATAAATCATTAAGGGTAGGACTGCCGGGGGCTGAGGCTGGGGCTGTTGATGCTGGTCAATGAAGGGGAATGGCTGAGGTTACAGTGTACTGTTGAAGGATGCCACAGGATGGATGAGTGTGTCATGTCTGGTAACTGGCCACTGACTCTTGTCGTTGATGCCCTTGATGGCCCGACTAGTGGACAGAACACAGTCATATTCCTTCCAGTGGTCAGTGGGGATGTAAATATGTAAATATGTACATGTACATGTATGACTGTACGTACCAGTACCGGTACATGTGTACATGTACATTGTACAGTACTGTACTGTTCTGTACAGTACATGTACACTTAATTGTATATTTGAATATTGGGTGCACAAACAAACACGTCCACGTACCAAATGTAGGCCTACATGTACAGTACATGTATATTCCTCTTCTTGTCTACATGAAGTTGTACATGTACTTTGTTATCTCAATGGAAGAATGCCCTCTGAAGGAGGAGTCAGTTCTGAGTAATCTATTGCAGTGTTGTTTGGAGGCATCTTCACCTGCATCTACTGTATGCCAAACCTATCGAGCTGTCAGCCCATCCCCATTCATCACGTGAACATTGCTGACAAGTGCTTATGAGTGTACTGGGTACGATAACATGCGTACATGTATGGTTGCATCATGTACGATTATGACAAAGGTTTTGGGTATGTCTGTGGCTTGTTCCAGGATGGCTACACATGTGTACGTGTTTGCGTACTTACGTACAATGTATAGTCCTAAGAGTGCTTGTTGAGATCTGTGTTACTGTGCGTCATTTGTTAAAGGGGGACACTGGTGTTTGTAAGTTGTACACATGTAGTGCTGGAACATACATAATGTACATGTTCATGTACCGGGTACCGATATATGTACAAGTGTACAGTACATGTACATGTACATGTACACGCTACAACTGGTACATGTACACTGTACATGTACCAGTTGTACATGTACTGTACATGTACACTGTACTATACAGTGTAGTGCATACCGTAGGCTATCATACAAGTGCACTGTACATGTACCGGTACAGTGTACATGTACACTTTGTACAGTACTGTACATGTACATGTACATGTATGATGTACTTGTACATGATATTGATATTGCATTTTTGCTGTGATATTGTACATTACATACATGTACAGTGTATACTTGTACAAAATTGTACATTTACATGCACAGTGTACTGGTACAATCATACACATTGTGTACATGTATGTACATTTACGGTACATTCACTGTAATACAGTTGTAAGTCTGAGTCTCAGAGAAGCAAGTGCTTTGGGCTGACTCCACCTTTCTTTTAAGTTTTAGGAAAGTGGCCGCACCACCCCAGTTATGGAATCCATTCTGTCTGTCACATCTCAGGATTGTTGGTTTAGCCCTGTTCCCTCTGAGTCCCAACACCCTCAGGCCCTGCTGTGTAGTGTCTTGAGTTTGTGCACCATGAGTTTAGGCCAAGTATCACGATACCTGTGCCTTCTCTTCCTCTGTCGTATCATAATCTTCTGTCAACCTGATTTCAGCAGTCTGCGGAACAATGATGTTCTAAAGGAACATCATTGTACAGTAAATCAGTAATTGGTCCAATCTGATGGACCTTTTAATTGCCCGAGATCGATCCAGTCCAATATTTGAAACTTAATTGCTCAGTTTTTTGCGTCATTCAGAAATTGTGCACCTTTCTGTCTCATCATACGTTTGTTATGTACAGTCCAACTGTTTGTGAACTTTCCTCTTGGCTTTCAGTGTCCAAGTTATGACACACTGTACATGTAGGTCCTTGGTTTCACTCATTTAAATAAGCTTGACATTGACAGATTGACAAACTACACATGTAGGACTTGACGAAACTTCTTCCGTTAAGGATAGCCAACTACCGGTACAGTATGTCTTCATTTGAGGCTGATCGCTTTTGACTTTTTTTTCAACTGTACAATGTAAATTTATATATACATATGCCAAAAAGTATCACATTTACTGTAGGTGGCAGCCTCTTTTTTCAGGCAAAAGTACCAGTAGTTGAGATCAAGCTAAGATTTGGTGCTGAAGCAGCTCTTGAAATTGGTCCTCTTTTGCAGCATTTTTGTATCACAGCTACACTTTTAAATACTGTTTATAGTATGTGTACAAGTACTGTGTACAAGTACATGTTCATGTACATGTACATGTACATGTGTACACACAATCACACATGTACATGTATAGAGTACACACAATGTACAATGTACCAGTATGTGTGACGTGCGTCTAACTCTTAGTCTTATGCCAACTTGTAAGCCTACCAGTACATGTGGACTCTGATTGTTTCACTTACGGTACAGTACATGTGTATGTGCTTATATTTTGCTGTATACCGGTACATTTGGATATGTGCAAAATTGTGCATGTGAAGTGTACATGTATTATACATGCTAATTTTTTTATTTTCATATCTCCCTTCCCACCTCTGCAGTTTTACCTGCAAGACACCAAGAGTAGCAATGGGACCTTCATCAACAACCAGCGCCTCAGCAGGGGGGCAGAGGAGAGCCCCGCCCACGAGCTCAACTCCGGCGACATCATCCAGTTTGGGGTGGACGTTATGGAGAACTCACGGCGAGGCGTGGGTACGTACGTGCACACACGCCAATGGCGTAGTGGCATTGGGTTGGAATTAGCGTTGACGGGGTCTGAGGTGGAAACATACTGTACCAATTGAGGAATAATGTAAATGAGTTTTGTAGGGCCGTTCCCACTGCAAATAATTGCGTTTTGAATCGCGATTCATAAACCGTTGTTTGTTTTTTTGCTTGTGTCCACACACGACAAGAGAAATTGCGACGCAAACAATCACGAGCTGATTGCAATCAGCCACTGTGGTCCGTCCTTGAGGAGTTGAGGGGTGTCCCATGCAGGGGAGACACAAGCATGGCACTTCCAGTCAGTCAGTCAGAGCGCAAGCCGTCCATTGTGGGATTGAGAAAAAAAAATGGTGCGATTTCTGTGGAGCATTTCCACATGCACTGCGTAGAAAAAAAACGCGATTGTTAAAAAAGTCTTACTGATAGTGGAGTCCGAATCGCAATTCAAATCTTACTGATAATCACGTTTATTGTGTCCCCACACTTTAAAAAAAAAAATTGGAGTTTGAATCGCGATTCAAATTGTGATCCAAATAATCCGGTTTTGGGGGACATTGGGAATGGCCTTATTGTGGATGTGCTGGCTTGACGTTCCTTGGATCACAAATCGGATATGGGTTGTCATTAACCCTTACATGTACGTCCTAGACCCTACCTGAATCCTTTGAAATTCTCTGATTTTGAGTATGAAATTTGGGCTACCAGCCTCAATCCTATGAAATCCTCTGAAATTTGCCACCGTACACAAAAACTGCCTCAATCCTTTGAAATCCTCTGATTTTGAGTAAGACCCTTTTTGCGAGGAACCTACCTGAATCCTTTGAAATCCTCTGATTTTGATTATGAAATTTGGGCTACCAGCCTCAATCCTCTGAAATCCTCCGAAATTTGCCACTGTACATGTACATACACCAGGAAACGGCCAGCAGCTCGTGGGTTTGGAACCAAGCATAACTACAGACCCCAATGCAGTTTGAGAATCAATCCTCTGAAATCCTCATTTCAGTCGAACCCCATGCAGCCTAAATCCTCCCAAATCATTCTCCAGTAGTTTGCCCTTTCAGCCTCAATCCTCAGAAATCCTTCCAAACTTCACAACCTATTCAGCCTCAATCCTCTGAAATCCTTGGAAACTTCATAACCTACACCTGTATTCAGCCTCAATCCTCTGAAGTCCTTTGCTTTAGCCCAGAGGATTTCTGAGGATTTAGGGAGGTAAGGGTTAATGTGTTAATCAGTGTGACGCACATACATATGTACTGTACATGTAGGCCACTGCAGTGTACATGTATGTCTGTATTCAGGAATAGGGGGAAAAAACGTCAATTTTCAAATTAGTCGAACTCAAGAACAGGACGGATAATGAGGACGGCCAGAGCATAATGGCCGGAACGTCAAGTCCACATTTACTGATTCTTTTCAGAGCCCACACCTCTCATGAAGACACTAGTCCATGGTGTATGTACAGTACATTAACATGAACATGAAAATGTAGCTGCAAACCTGTACTTCCTATCCAACATCCATTTCCAATTTTCCATCATTCTTCCCAAAGACAGTAAAGAGTGGCAGATAAAGTAAGTGGTACAGACAGATGGAGGCATGGAGACAGGAAGTGGGAGCCTTTAAGACCATGCAAAGTGATGGTTATTTGAAATTGCTGTTGGTTTTTTGTGTTCTGCATTTCAATATTTTGAGTCTTTGACCAGTGGCAAGTGGCATGTTTTGAAGTAAGATATTGTGGAATCAATTCCATCAAAGCTGTGAGACTGGCCTCCTCATGCTCATAGTCACAGCTCAATATACTGTACTGTATGGGGGAAACCACACCACCATTGTCACCATTGTGCTGTCAGAATGCCGATAGGCTAGCTACTGCACAGTCAAGCCAGCCCTATTATGCACTCACAAGCGCTCGCCTACGGTAGTTGCTAGATTTCTGAGGAGTGATGATGTTTGCATCTAGAGGCGAAGTGATATGACCTCAGTCATGGATCTTATAGGCCTACAATTTTGGGCCTTAACTACGTGTGAGGCATACATTGTAAGAGGTTGAGTTGAGTCGGGCGAACCTTCTTTGAATTATATGACATCACATGAGGCTACAATGAACGTATGTTCATCATGTATGTGGCCATCTGTGCTATAGAAGGTGTACGTACATGTACATGTACCGTACATTGTGCAGTCGGTATACTGGTACATGTACATGTACTGTACATGTGTACATCGTATTAGGGTATACAAAAGAAAATGTCCATACAACGTGTACTGTACACATGTACACGTACATGTACCGTATGGTGGCTTTATGCTTTTGCTATGATACACCTTTCTACTGTGAAATGAATCCAAATACTGTACATTGTTCAAATCATTGCAAATTATCAAATTATACACACTACATGTACATGTACAGTACATGTACATGTACATGTACATGTACATGTACATGTACTGTACAGTATGGACTATACACTGTTCATGTAAGTATAATTATCTCAAAATTTAAGTGGGTTTGACATTTTGGTTCAAGCGGGGTCTTTTCCAGAGGCAGAAGTTGACTCTGACTGTGAATTACATGTACAGTAGGGAAGCCACGGACTGCGCTCTCGTTGAGAGTTTTAATTTCCGAGGAAGTCCTTAATTTGCAAATGTCGAGATCGGTGGAAGGACAACGCACATTGGAATGTCTACTAATACTATACACAATGCACAATGCAGCACGTGTGTCCATCTCACAATCATTGATTACTGAGTACATGTATCTTTCATCGGTGCATTCATTTATCATGTGTACATGTACAGTGTATACTGTACATACAGTATCCTGCTGCATCTGCAAATGTACACATGTACATGTACATGTACATGTGATACATGTATGTACAAATGTATGCATGCCCTTTAAAATGTTACAGGGCACCATATATTATGCGTGTGGGATTGCTCACATCTACCTTGTAAGGGACACTGCCCAGGTAGATATCACTGTTGTCATCAATCAGATATAGAATACTGCAGGGGTGTTTAAAGTCTCATTGCAGCCTTTATAGCCTTCATGTCAATGGGGATGAAGAGGACTACATTGTGTAACTACTGGTGTTCTACTGTACTGTACATGTACATGAAGAGGTTGTGTACATGTAGTGTGTAGGGTCTCCAAGAAGAATGCCTGCTCTTTGTACATGTACATGGGCATGCGGGCACATGAACTTGGAGTCACCCCTCCCTATAATACCCCATTTTCCACGGTCTTGCACATTCTCTGACTGTAGGGCACCCCTAAGCCCCTGTCCTGAATGCTTTGGCATGCTTTATGGTGTTGGGCTGTTGTGTCCATGTACAGTACATGGGTACATGTACAATGTACATGTGCATGTACGTACAATGTATGTACAGTATACACATGTACATGTACATTGTACAAATACTCTGTATTACACAATAACAAACTGTACAGTAACTGTTCATGTACGCAGTTCATGTTTACACATGTTGTAGTCATGTACAGTGTACTACATGTGTACGGTACGTGTACATGTACATGTACATGTACATGTACATGTACATGTACATGTATACGTACATGTAGTACATTTTCATTTGCTACAGTATGTTGTTGGACAATATGCAACTTAGTATTAATAGTAATTTCACATCCTTGTAATAGCTTCTGCTACACATGTATACAAGTACTGTAGATACTTTAGAACTAAATAAATCCAACTATAGTACTGGTACATGTACGTACATGTGTACACGTATATATGTGTGCAGTTAAGTAAGGGCTGGAAGATCTCATCTTGACTTGAGAAAATCTCCACAAGAAAACCGTGAATGAATGGTTATTAACAGATATTTTTGATTTGCCACATTGTTTTACTTTGAGCGAAGCGCAGTGGACTACCGGTACTACCGGTAAGTCTTAGAGCCAAAAGCCCCATACTTTCTCCAAGATCCTGAGGAGAACCCTGATGATGATGATGGCTTATGACAATTTAGAATCGGTGAATCACAGCTTTTAGCAAGTTTACTCAAATGCCATTGAAAGGCTTTTAAAGTAATTTAAGATTTATGAGAAATTATATTTTTTAATGTTTTCTTTTATTTTCATTTTTGGGCAAGTACATGTAGATTTCACATTCTGGCAAGTAAAAATATGAAAAGGAACGAGAAATATATGTCTGTTGTGAAACAGAGCATAGAGCTTTTCCGCTTCTGTTTGTAACAAGTCATAGAATAGCCCCATTCCTACTCCAAAACGCATGTACATATTTTGTGCACAAAGCCTATGGGACTCGAGTGTGGTATTCAAAAATTCATAAAAAATATAAACAATGGTCCTTCGGTTCCAAACTTTAGATTTGGAATGTCTAGCACGATAGCTAACTACATACCAAATTTCGAGATGATCGGCCAATGCCTTATATGTGTTTTAAAATCACACATTTTGATGACGTTATGATTGCGTAACGACATTTTGGCTCCGGAAGGTGTTTCTAAACCATGTCCCCAATAGATATCAAAGAAAAAATGAAAAAAATCTCGCTCCGTTGGCCAAATATGCTCATTTCAATGTGAAAATCTGAAAAGTTCATGACCTCATAAATATTCATGAGATGACGTCACGGTCAATCGATGGCAATTTTTGGATACACCTTTTCCCAACTTAGATACAGTGCAAAGTTGAAACCAAACGAACTTGCACTTTTGCTTTTAATGGATTTTGAAATTTGCCCCTTCAAAGCAAGGTCACGTGACACGTGATGACGTCATGATGACATCAAGGTGTTTAGGATCAATTTCAGCATGGGCTTTATGCATTTGCCACGTTTGAAAAAAATCCAAGTCTGTTCAATGACCAAAGTCGTGCTTACAAAACCCCTGTGCATTGTCTATGGGCTTTGGGGGAGAAGAAGAAGAAGACTAAGAAAAAGCCTAACAAAAGATATAGCTTTTCCGCTTCCATGGAAGCGGCGGAAAAGCTAATAAATGCTAACTGTGGAACCCTGTCTGTACTAACTGATCCCATCCCCATCACCCAATATCATTCCTCTACCCTCACCCATCCTCATTCTTCCCCCTGCATTACCCATTTCCCTTAGCCTTATCCCTTACCTCATCCTTAACCCCCTAATTTCCCCTTTGCCCTGCCATCTTGAACCTGCCCCCTCCCCCAACCCTCACCCCACCTCACTCTTCTAAACCCCCTCCAGTGTCCTTTCTCTTTGGCCCCAATCCTTTACCCCATCCCTAACCCCATCCCTAACCCCATCCCTAACCCCATCCCTAACCCCATCCCTAACCCCATCCCTAACCCCATCCCTAACCCCATTCCTAACCCCAACCCTAACCCCGTCCTTAACCCCATCCCTAACCGCATCCCTAACCCCATCCCTAACCCCATCCCTAACCCCTTCCTTCACCCCTTCCCTCACCCCTTCCCCCTTTCCCTTACCCCTTCCCCCTTTCCCTTACCCCTTCACCCATTCCCTTGCTCCCTTTAGTGTACCTCCCTGGCATGCCTGGCTCCTCTCTCTACCCCATCCTGTCCCGTACTCCTACCCTCACTCATCCCCCAGCCTCCTTTCCCATTGCACAGTGCACATCCCCCCAGTGTGAAGTGAGCATGTGCCAAGGCCCCAAGCATCAAATTGAATTGCCCAGTGGAAATTGAACCCTTCCGAGTAGTTAAGCCTCATGTTCCCCCTCTCTCAGCCAAGGTTGCGGACATTTGGGTTTGGCTCTGTCCAGATTTTTGAGTGAGGGAGGCTAGGGCAAGCTTGTGTCATTTCACGTACCGGTATACTGTAGTAACTGTACATGTACATGTACATGTACATTTACTATACAGTACGTACCGGTACATGTCATGTTCATGATGCATCATGTACGGTACTGTACACTATTCATGATACACATGTACAGTGTACAGTGTACAAAATGTACATGTACCGGACATCTGCATGTACATGTACAAGTATACATGTACATGTGCATACGTACAATGTACATGTACTGCATTCTGAGTTTGTACGTTCATGTGCATTTACATGTACAAAATACTATTTGTAAATGATGTACATGTACATGTACATGTACCGTACATGTATGCATAGTGTATTGTACAATAAGTACATGTAGGCCTATTGTATTGTACCGGTACAGTACATGTACCTGTACATGTACATGTACACATGTAGTGTGTTCCGGTACATGTACATGTACACGTACACTGTACATGTGTACAATATACATGTACAGTGTACAGTACACTACATGTACCTTATCTGTACATGGACACATGTACGCATGTACGTATGTACAGTACAGTACATGTACATGTACACTGTATGTACATGTACATGTCCACATGTGTGTACATGTAGTAGTCCACATGTAGTAGTCCACATGTAGTCCACATGTAGTACTACATGTACATGCACATGTCGTATGTACATGTCATAAGGCAATCCATAGTGGATAGTGCCTGGTTGAGCCCAGGGAATGACTCATGCTCTCTCTGTTTGCAGACTTGGTGTTAAATGAAGCAGAAACACGATCGAGAAGGGGAGAGGTAGAGACTAGAGAGAGAAGAGAGAGACAGAAAGATGGAGGGTGATCGAGAGTGAGAGAGGGGACAGATATAATGTGTCTGTCTACATAATGTACTACCGGTACCGGGTAGGATCAATATTGTGCATGTACATGTACATGTACACCCTATACAGTACGGTACATGTACATGTATTTAGACAGATAAAGGAATGTAAGATGAAATTTGACCTCCTCATTCTAGAAACCTGTTTTGCCTCGGAGTCATCTCCAAAGGGTCTCACTCTCATGAACCTGACACTTGTGTGTAGGGTCCTGGGAGTGATGTTATCATTCCCTACCACCCTGGGTGTGAACGCCATACACTCGTACATTACCGGAGGCTGTCTCAAGCAAGACATTTGCGTGCAAGCAACTTTTGGGACAACTGAAGTGTCCTCTTGCATAATAATTGCTTTACATAATTATAGGCTTACCGGTATACATGTACATGTATATAAGGCCTACCGTAGTGCAAAACGTGAGAAAGAAGCACTTCGCAACGTGTACATGTACCTGAATTGATATTTCCCCTTCTCCTCACAGTGTCTTAGTGTCTAAAACACTGATTGCCACATTTAAAATTAATTGCCGCATTTTCTACTTCATTTATGTATACGTGTAGAGATTGCCCCAAGTCGATTGATCTTGCACACGTGTGTATTGTACATGTATCCAAACCACATTATCACATGTGCATGTACTGTACATGTACCGGTAACATGATTCTAAGAGTCTCATCAAAGGCTGATTTTTAGTGCCATCCCCGCCAGCCTGAAGAGCTGAGGTTGAGAACTTGAGAGCACATCTTCAGGGCAGGCCATCTGCCCAGTATCCAATGTGCCTTGACTGCGGCTTGGTACATGTACAAATGTACGTGTACATGTACACCGCATTCAATTAACTTGTCAGCCTGCAGGAATGTTTGACAGGAGAACAGAATGAGACGGCCAACGCTGAGTGACATTCATACATTGTACGTGTATGGGTAGCTAGACAGCCAGAACATGAGTGTGAAGTTGGCTCAACTTTTCAAGCCCCTCTTTCACTGTCTCAAAAGATAGAGGGCCTGCTGTTTCGATCCCAGCAGGACCTTTGTCAAAGGCCTTTGACAAAGGTCCTGCTAGGATCGAAACGTCAGGCCCTCTAACTTTTGAGATTCATGCACAGTTCATGTATTGCAGGTCATTTTAGTCAGTGAGCTGCTTGCAACAGTTTTTGCTTGATTTGATAACTTTGACGATGATTGACTTTGATTTTACTTTTTGAACTGCATGATGATCAACTTGGTAAAGTCAAAAATGGCAATCAAAAATAAGTTTGAGACATTTTGGTATTACTTCAAGCAAGCAGTTGGACAGACAACATTATACTACAGTATTAAGACATGTAGAGACAAACAGATGCAGATTTGAGAGCCTAAAGGCCGCCGCACACGAGAGCTACAAGTATCTGCTGAGCAAAAAGTCTCTTGTGGCCTTTAGCTCAGCACGTAGCTCACCGTGTGCGCTGAACTTTTGGTGAGATTTCTGCCTCAAGAGGCCGTGAGACCAATATCTATCCTGTTTGATTTTGGCAACCACGTGAATATGGCGTGCGCTTTCATTGGCCAGTTGCTGGGTTTTTTGCTCAGCACGTAGCTCAAGTCGCCGCACTCGATGAGTTTTCATCCACGAGAGGCGAACAAAATCAAACAGGATATATTGGTCTTACAGCCTCTTGGGGCAGAAATCTCACCAAAAGTTCAGCGCACACGAGAGCTACGTGCTGAGCTAACGACCTCAAGATAATTTTGGCTCAGCAGATACATGTAGCTCTCGTGTGCTTTGGCTTTTATCGAATTACAATCTCACCCAATGGCAATCACAATGCATACTTGTACGTACTGTACTGTGTTGATGATGTTTCCTTTTTGTCTTGCCCCATTCAGTGACCCATGGATGCATTGTGTCCCAGCTGACACTGTTCAACTCTGACGGCACTGAGGCAGTCCGAAGGTAAAAGGCTTCTATCTCTGCCTTTCATTTGGGTTTCAGGTCCACACCACACCATGCTGTGTTTTTCCACATACATGTACAGTACTCTACCCATCCTTCCTTCCTCCCTCTGCCCCCAGATGTCAGCGGCTGATCTGGACTCTTTCTCCGCCCATGTGCTCGTGTGTAAATGCACCAAGGGCCTCTCCCCTCCCACAACCCCCCCCTCCTCCTCCAACTCCCACTACCTCCCTTCCTCCCTTCCCTCCACCCCGAGTGACTGCTGAGCATTCCTCAGAGATGGCCGACGTTGTGGCCCGCTCTGCCAGTCGTATGTTTGCGTTGTCAACCCGAGCGTGGCCACTCCTGCCGACTCTTTGCACGGCGTTGAGCGATGAGCATCTTCCCGCGGCGGCGCGCCATTGTTTCGTACATATTTGAATCGCATGCAAAGCCGGACGGTGTGATGCCACGGCCTCATAGAGTGTCGGACACACGGCCAGAGGAGTTGACTGAATCTTGGCAAGGGGTTTCAACAGTCCGGTTTAGCTGAGTAAACAAATCTGAAATTATGCCCCTGGTAATTCTTACTGAGTAAACCCTACTCCATTTTGGAGTCTGGGGTCTGACTGCATCACCTTAAAAAGTACTTGTGTAGTTAAAAAGTCTGGAGACCTTACCCCTTGAAAGGGAATCCTATTCATCCCAACCTCAATTAAATCATTTGTTTTCTGCAGCATCTGTCACAATGTCAGTGGCATGGCTTTTACTCAACAGCTTCGGTGTGGCAACATTTTGGTACTTTTTTGTGTAGGATTGACCACTAGTTGTCATTTGTGTGCATACTTGTACATGTACATTCGTATATTTGTAAGCCACATACTGTACCAGTATAACGTCCCCTATAAAAACATTCCTTGGCTTGAGGCCACCTTTAAAAATGTATTTCATACACATACATGTACATACATGTACATGTGTATATGCTCATAAGAGTCACATTTTACAGGGTGCCCTGCCAACTGACCTGGGTGCCCTGCCAACTGGCCTCTGGTCTCCTGCCAACTGGCCTGGGTGCCCTGCCAACTGACCTGAGCGCTCTGCCAACTGGCCTGAGCGCCCTGCCAACTGGCCTCTGGTGCCCTGGCAACTGGCCTGAGTGCCCTGCCAACTGGCCTCTGGTGCCCTGCCAACTGGCCTCTGGTGCCCTGCCAACTGGCCTCTGGTGCCATGCCAACTGGCCTTGGTGCCCTGGCAACTGGCCTGGGTGCCCTGCCAACTGGCCTCTGGTTTCTTCCAACTGGCCTTGGTGCCCTGCCAACTGGCCTCTGGTGCCCTGCCAACTGGCCTCTGGTGTCCTACCAAGTAGCCTTCCTGGCCTTAATAAATTTGCTATGGCAAAATGGCAACCTTGGTTTCTTTGCATCTGGCTGGAGCTCTTTTCCCCCCAATTCCAGAAGTCCCATTTCATTAGCCATTAGACGTGGCAAACAATTTGGAGCAAAACTTTGCATCCATTTTTTTATTATTTTTAAGTTGTGCAGATTTGAGTGAGCATTTGAATGTGGATTTATGAAGGAGGCCATTGCTGTCAGAATCTCCAAACTCTTTGTTACGTGTTGTCTACGGATCTCCGCAGTCCGCACTAGCCCATCCCTGCCACAACCGCGATAAATACTCGAGTAGACGATGCCAGTTCCATCTTAAATCCCACCCCCTTTTTTTAATCAGGATTTGGAGACTCCTGTGCTCTCGCAGCGTCCCGATCATTTTTATTTTACTGTGCTGCCCTCGAGGGCATCAATCATGCCGACTGTCTTTGTCGGTGTGTCTGCAGTAATTTCTCTTCAATAATAGGCTTCTCTTGCTTGCATCGAGCCAATAAACTCCAGTATTAATGTTACCCCTGCAGCCTGAGTGAAATGCGAGCCAAATCCCCCTCCCTCCCCCCCCCTAGGAATAACTCATTCTGACTTATTGCTGGTGATATTAGGCACCCCTGGGAACAGGACTCCTGTTTTTAGGTAGCTTTTTTTTTTGGGGGGGGGGCGGGTGTACATATTTGTCTTTTCATAATTGCTGGTTTTCTCTTTCAATTTCTAGTTCCCCAGTGCCGTCATTGAACATTAACAGTACCATTCCGACCAGTAACAATGTACCGTCGCAAGATCTGTACCAGTTGTCACATTACCTCAAGGTACGTACATTTGTACCCACAGACTGACAGAGTAGTTTGAGAAGAAGTTGCTGGCAACCGTCAGTGGTTAATTAATGTACATGTATTCATAAACTGTTTTTCGAGAGTAAGGGTAGCAGGAATGCAAGTTTCCTTGGAAATTTCCGGAAATAGTGTGATTTTTTTTTTATTTCCGGAAGTGGCGTTTTATTTTATTTCCGGAAATGTCTTTTTTTCCCCCCTTAAATGGCATGATTTTTTTTTTTTTTCTAATTTAATTTTTTTCATGTCAGACTGTATCTTAAACTGCTCAATTTTATCTGTTAATACCCTAAAAACTGGAGGGTGCCTGCACCCCTGCCGCGAATCTCTTGTGTCTCTCGGTCTCGTAAGAGCTCACTTGCAGTCGCACAATTTCTTGGCCTTCGGTGATTTTCAGGAAATGACTTTGTCAGTCACTTACATCCCTGGGGTACAACTGTAGATTAAGCACCAGACAGGGGAACAAATCAGAGAAATTATCCAGAAATTCCTTCATCAAATAATTGAAGAGCAATTATTGGGTTAAGGTTTGACCCTGATCCTCTATTATCAAATTTGTGGACTTTTCTTTTTCTAGAATAGCAGGAGGCTGTAAAACAGATGGCAGATGTTGAAGCAAAGTGAAAAAAAAAACTAATTTAGAATTTTGAGCCTCTACCCTCAACCTTTTTCCTCGGTTTTCCTGAATTTCTGAGGGTTTTTCCCCCTTCAATAGATCAAGAGGTCCGAAAATAGAAAGGAGAGGCTGGAGTAAAGAAACTAAGCTAGAACTTTGATCTCTAACCAATTTTCCCTTGACACTTGGCATGCTACTTTTGTTGAAATGATAGATTAAGAAGCTGTAGCCACTTTGTGGGATCCCCCAACATAACAAAGCAGTCTTTACATTGGAATGAAAATTATAGGTGTGAATCTTGGAGATATATGTGTACATAGTAATGGTTGAATGCTTCTGACTGGTGACACGTACCCCGGCAAAGAATTGTTGACTATTTGGGAAGGCCACCATCTAAGGGCTGGATAGCTCAGATGGTAAGAACGTCGACCAGTATATTAAGCCAGAGATCTCCGGGTTCAAGTGCAAGGTCCAGCCATCAATTCTCTGCCACTCGTTCTCTTCATGGTCCCCGTGTCCTGTTTGTTTCCGTCCGCTGAGCAGGAGGCCCTGCACAGGGAGCAGATGCTGGAGCAGAAGTTGGCGGGTCTGCAGAGGCTCCTGTCCTCCACCCAGGAGGCCTCGGAGGGTAGCTGGCAGGCCCTCATCGACGAGGACCGCCTCCTCTCCCGCCTGGAGGTGCTGGAGAGCCAGCTCAGGGCCTACTCCAAGGTGAGTGAGTTCCCCTGCCAGTCCGCCGGCCCTGGGATCTGGCAGGATGGCTGTGACATCAATGATCCGGTTTCCTGTTGGTGGTCTTATTAACCGGAATCAAATGTTACAGTATTACGCAAAACATATTGCAACTTTGCTTATTGACTCAAATAACCAACATTCAAATAACAAACAATTGAAGTTTGAATCCTAGCAGGACCTTTCTGCCTTTGAGAAAGGTCCTGCTAGGATCGAAATGTCAGGCCTTCCTGATATGGGCATTCAAAGCTACAGCAGAATAAATGTAGAGTGGACAGATGAACTTATTGCCTGGCACCAAATCTGACATGAACAGGTTGAGATAAGAAAAGAAAAAGGTAAATTCTGCAGCAACAAATCAGGCATTGCTATTTGTTTGTGTCCCATATGATGGTGTGGTGTGAAGCCCACCAGTACTTTCAGCCATTAAGGCAAAGGGTTCACTGTGCACCTTGCTGAGGTTGGTAGAGTGAGAGTGCATCATTTGTAGACTCTCACTATCCGAGAAGAATAAAAGAAACCCTAACCTTCCTCAATCCTCCACAATCCTCTGGGGGGGGGGGGGGGTAATGGAGCATTGTGGAGGATTGAAGCAGGTATGAACATTTCCAGTTGGAGGATTGTGGAAGATTGAGGAAGGTTGTAAAATTTACACTGGAGGATTGTGGAGGATTGAGAAACGTTGTAAAATTTACACCGGAGAATTGAGGAGGATTGAGGAAGGTGGTTCGATTTACACTGGAGGATTTTTGAGGATATGAAAAGCTGTGGAACTTTGACAAAGGCACGTACCGTGGAGCTACCTACTTATAGCTCCATGCATGTACTGTCTAGATAAACAAAGGATCCATTTACATGTACCCGGTACTTACGGTACATGTAGCTGTGGAGGATTGAGGCAGTGGGGTACATGTACATGCACAAACTCATATTGGAGGATTGTGGAGGATTGAGGCAGTGAGGATCTGGCACAAACTCACATTGGAGGATTGTGGGGGATTGAGGAGGGTTCCAGGCACGGAGCACTCGAAGAATGACATTGAGAAAAAACGCACAAGACTTTAATAGTTTCATTTGAAGAAGGGCTGTTGTCTCTATGAAGGTTTATGCACTTACCGTATCTCAGCTGCATGTACATGCTGTCCATACATGTAGGTTGTAATCCATCTGGTAGACTAACACAGCTCTCATTACACATATCCGGGAGAACCAAGTCTCAGAACAGACACCCTTCATTTGATACCTCCCCCGGCCCTCCCAGTTGTCTACCAATCTGTCGTGTTGGAAAGAGTGATATTGGCATATGATTACTGTAATGTAATGTCCACCCTGTCCACTCATTGAACTTCTTGATCTGTTCATAATTCCTGATCTGATCATAATTCTTGATCTGACCATAAAATAATTCTTGATTTGTTCATAATTCCTGATCTGATCATAATTCCTGATCTGATCATAATTCTTGATCTGATCATAATTCTTGATCTGATCAAAATTCTTAATCATAATCCTGACCTGGTGGCTTACACTAATTTACTGCAAATTCCCATTGTGCTAAATTTGGTTTACATAGTAAAATAGTAATTGTGATTCTATTTATGGCCAATATTTTTACTCAAACAAACAATGAAAAACAGACTGGGAACTTTTTGACTACAGTAAACCTCGGCTAAGTCGGCACTGTCGGGACCGGCATTTTTGTGACGACTTACGCCGATGCCGACATGTACTGTAAGTCGTCATTTTGCCGACTTACACATTATACGTGTAAAGACTAATAGTACATGTGGGATACGTACATACTGTAGGCATGTCGTCAATCATGGCTATACGCTTATCATAAGTTACACTCCTGTCATTGGATGTTTGACTTAGATTACAGTGTTATACTTCTGTTGCCATTATATGTATTTTACAACAAATATTGTTCATCACGATAACACACTATCTAGTTGTGCACAGCGCGAGGCAAGCTCTCATTCTATGCTGCATGCACAGTGTGGCTACTCGTTGGGTCTATTTTTCAAGATCTTGACAAAAATATCAAGCAGTAGCAACGTGTTTGCTAGTCTTGGTTCAAGACGTTATTGGTTGAGATACACTAACGGCCATCACGTGGGGGCACAATGAATACGGTACCCAAAATGATCTGCAAACACACGTGTATGTGTGTGCGGACCTGTGCGAGTATGTACGCAGGTGTACACTGCATATCACGGTCGGCTCGCCAAACCAACAACATCTTGAATGAAGACTACGTGTTTGTACGTGAGTGCGTGTTCACAGGGGTATGCTCAATTGACTGTTCCAATGTCAATTGTGGAACCCCTAAATTGGCATCGCGCCGACACGTTCTGGAGGGAAATACCCCTCCGAACGTGTTACGTGAGGGACGGTCCATGTGTGCAAGCACTATAGGCACAAAAATGAAATGTGTGAAACCGTTCCACGTGCGAGTTCTTCAGTAACCTCACGGACCTAAAATAGCTGTGCCTCAAAATTCCTCCTCCAAAAAAAGGTTCGCAAGTGATTTCATGACGAGTTACACAAAGGATTTTACTATGTATTCTTTTGTCAAGGGACCGCTAGAAATGCGCCAACTTGGGCGAGATGACGACAGTCAAAGTTTTCTTTGCCATTTGTTCACGTTTCGTTAGCGTAGGTTTTGCAGCTCATATGGCTCTGTGACCTACTGTACACAGGCATGCAACTTGTCCGCGGATCCGCGGATTTCCGCGTTTTATTTAATTCGGCCATTAAAAAAAAAAAAAGTCATAAGTTGTCACAAACCACAGAGCATCTAGAATCCAAAATTTTCCCGGGCCCTTAAGCAGGCCCCAAACCACACACCGTAAGGGCTTCGTGCTTCGCGCTCGCAGTTTCATTCGGACATTTTCCTCTTTTTTTACAATTCAAGAGTTGCATGCCTGTGTAAAGGTCCCCCAAATCTTTGACTTTTTCACCTACATGTAGCTATTGTGTTTCCCGTTTTCAGGCCAACTCGGAGGAGAGTATACGGAAGGAGCTGGTCGCCCTGCAGGAGGACAAGCACAACTATGAGTCCACAGCCAAGGAGTCCCTCAAGAGAGCCCTGGAGGAGAAGCTGGAGGCTTGCCGGAAACTCTCCGATATGGAGGTATGGAATGGACCCAAACCAATTCCTCTTGTCGCGTTTTTCATTTGTCACGGACCCACAAGATAGCAGAGTCATCGGTGACAATCTGGATTACTTTCTCTTGCAGAAATGGACTTGGGCTTGGATTTTGAGTCTATTGAGTGACTTGTTATATTTGTTATCTAAGATAACATGCCTGTGTAGACAGTTTCGATAAATGTTTCCATGACTGCTCCCTTCTTTCCCTTCTCTTCTTTCTCTTCCTCCTATACCTTCTCCCTTCTCCCCCTTTTTCTCCTCCTTTCTTCCTACTAATCCTCCTCTTCCACCTCCTCCTCCACCACCCCCTCCTCCTCCCCTCCCCTCCCCTTTCTCCACCTCCTCCTTCCCTCTCCTCCCCCTCCTCCTCCACTTCTCCCTCCTTCACCTCCTCCAACTCCTCCACCACAACCTCCTCAACCCCTTCACCTCCTCCACTTCCTCCTCCACCACCTCCTCCCCCTCCACCACCTCCTCCGCCAACCTTCTCCACCACCTCCACCGCCCCCTCCACCTCCTCCACGTTGACCTCCACCTCCTCCCCCCCCTCCTCCTCCTCCTCCTGCAGAGAATGCTGAGCAATGCTGAGGACGAGTGCACCCATTCTAAGGAGGAGGTTGATCGCCTGCAGACGGAGCAGGAGGCCCTGATCTCCAAGCACTCGGACACGGCCAGCGAGCTCAAGGAGGTTGCCCAGAAACTGGCCGAGGCAGAGAAGATGCACACCGATGAGGTCAGAGGTCGTTAGGATCATGTCAGATGCCGGTATTCTGTTTAGGGTCACAGCCACATCACTTGTGTCATCTGAATTTTTGACAATTTTTTTTTTGGGGTTACCCTTGTTAAAATCTTCAGCATTTGTGATAATTTATTTGTGACGATTTATTTCTTGCTTATTAGTAAAAAATAAATTGCTTCAAATTGAGCGTGAAGTATCCCCTCATGGGAAGAATTGATTTTTTTTTCCCCCAAAATAGTGAAATTTTGAATACGTTAATACCCAAATTCCAACACCTGAGATCAAGTTACTTCGTTTGATGACCGACAACTTTGCCAGTTTGGGTCTACAAATGGGTCTACAACTTATATTGACGGAGTCATATCAACAGTTGACAAAGTTAATAGAAGTCTCCATGAGAGTAAACTTCCCCAAAATGGTTGCCGCGTATAGACAGTCCATTAGCATTCTCACATGTGCCAGCTGAATACGAGCATGTACTTCTGATTCTGATCGTACTTCTCATCCTCACTCAGGTGTCTCTCTTTCTCTCTCTTACCCCCGCCCCTGCCTCCTTCCCTTCCTCCCCTCCCCCCACCCCCCCTTTCCCAGGTTGAACGATTGACAATCGAAAAGACGGAACTGGAGCGGAAGGTGGACATTGCTTCGCGGGAGGAGATCGCCTTGGCAACTCGGATCGAGGAGATGCAGGCCGAGTGCGACTTTGCCCGGGAGCAGTTGTCGTCTGTCAAAGGTGATTTTCGGTTGTTTTGGCTAAAATTGTGACTGTGAATGGGTGCACTGGTTGGCCCATTGTGTACAAGCTGAATAGGCTCATTGCATCCGCAGCTGTGACTTCTAATATGTACAGTAGGGTTGGCCATGCACACAATAGTTCTGGTACTGGATAGCCTTAGCATCAAGTGGTTAAACTCAAGCCAGTCCATAAAGCACATGTGGGTATACGCATTGTTTACTCGACTCTTTACTCGTCCGAACTGTGCAGTCCGCTATGAGGAGGTTCAGGAGCAGCTCCACCATTTCATGAAGGACAGGGAGGAGTCGGAGAAGAAAGAGGGCCCGGAGAAGGAGCAGGAGGAGGACAAGAACCAGAAGATCATCGCTGAGAACGATGTCGAGAGCAGACAGATCATCCCCAAGGGGGAGCCCGACTCCACCGACGGCAAGGATAACTCGATAGGTGAGGTCGGAGGTCAGAAGTCAGATGCCAGCCTCTGCGGAGGTGCGGCGCTACCACCAAAGCGGCCGATCTGGGCTGCGTCCCGATGAGCTCTCCCAGATCGGCACAGCGGCCGATTCCCGCGGAGCCACTCAAACACCTGGATTTGCTTTAGCACGGAATGACTTGGTGAAGACTTGGCGATGATGAGGTGATACTGGGTATGGGCTGTAAAATTCAACTCACGAGTAGGCTGCCTGTGACTCTCCAGCACTGCAGTGTTATAATCTGGCCTTTCAGTAAAGGCGCCAACGCTTTCCTCCATCAGCTGAGCTGCCTGAGCACATTTCATTTCCACTGTAATGCTCTGTTGTGCATTGATGCAGAAGTGAAGCGAACACTGGTACCCGGCACATTGCAGATCTAACGCAGCCAAGGCTTGAAGCAAACGATAAGAGTTTTTTGTGTGTGTGTGTGTTGTGTTTTTTTTGCCACAGCAAAAAACGGCAGCAAACGACTCAAGGAGGAGGACGCTGAGAAAGACGGCGAGGAAGAGAAGACGGAGAAGGCGGACGGAACAGAGAACGAAGCCAAAGTCAACGGCGACTCCACGCCGACAGGTCAGTGGACGAGCAACGCTGGCTCCTGGGGAGACCGTGGGTTACTGGCAGGGCCACCGTGTCCAGCTTTGTCCCTCTCCATCTCTCCCTCTTCCCCTCTCCTCTTCTTCTCTCACCTTCCTCTCTCCCTCTCCCCCCTCTTCCTCTCCCTCTCTTTCCCCTTTCTCATCTCTCTCCTTTCTGTCTCTTCCTCTCCCCCTCCTCCTCTCCCTCTCTTTTCCCTTTCTCATCTCTCTCCTTTCTGTCTCTTCCTCTCCCTCTCTTTTCCCTCTCTCATCTCTCTCCTTTCTGTCTCTTCCTCTCCCTCTCTCTCTCTCCCTTTCTTTTCCCTCTCTCATCTCTCTCCTTTCTGTCTCTTCCTCTCCCTCTCTTTTCCCTCTCTCATTTCTCTCCTTTCTGTCTCTTCCTCTCCCTCTCTCTCTCTCCCTTTCTTTTCCCTCTCTCATCTCTCTCCTTTCTGTCTCTTCCTCTCCCTCTCTTTTCCCTCTCTCATTTCTCTCCTTTCTGTCTCTTCCTCTCCCTCTCTTTTCCCTCTCTCATCTCTCTCCTTTCTGTCTCTTCCTCTCCCTCTCTTTTCCCTCTCTCATCTCTCTCCTTTCTGTCTCTTCCTCTCCCTCTCTTTTCCCTCTCTCATCTCTCTCCTTTCTGTCTCTTCCTCTCCCTCTCTTTTCCCTCTCTCATCTCTCTCCTTTCTGTCTCTTCCCCTCCCTCTCTTTTCCCTCTCTCATCTCTCTCCTTTCTGTCTCTTCCTCTCCCTCTCTTTTCCCTCTCTTATCTCTCTCCTCTCCGTCTCTTCCACTCTCTCTCTCTCTCTCTCTCTTTCTCCCTCTCTCTCTCTCTCTCTATCTCTCTCTCTTTCTCCCTCTCTCTCTCTCTCTCTTTCTCCCTCTCTCTCCCTCTCTCTCTCTCTCTTTCTCCCTCTCTCTCCCTCTCTCTCTCTCTCTCTCTCTCTCTCTCTCTCTCTCTCTCTCTCTCTTTCTTCCCCTTGTCTCTTTCTATTTTTATTTTTTGCTTTCCCATTCCCATTTGACAACTGGCAGCCATTGAGTCTCCCCTTGTATGGCACCAAGAAGAGCCAGTAACTCGTCTTGGACAGTGTGTGCACTGCCCGTCATCAGCAGCCTAACAGGGTGGCTTGTCAAGCTCACTAAATGCTCCCATTTCTCTGATTTTGTTTTGGTACCAGATGAATCCTCTACTACTACATTCAAGGGTCCTGTCACTCAGCAAAGCTTAGAGGAACAACTGGAGATATATCGAGGTACGACCTTGTTCTGTAGAGATTGGTTATTACCCTACCAGTTTCTATGCAAATCATGCTCATTTTGTATTTGCATTTCCACCATAAGATACTTTCTCTTTCTCCCTCTCCATCTCCATCTCCCCCTCCTTGTCCCTCTCCTTGTCCCTCTCCTTGTCTCTCTCCTTCTCCCTCTCCCCCTCCCTCTCCCCCTCCCTCTCCCCTCCCTCTCCCTGTTCCTCTTCCTGTTCCTCTCCCTGTCCCTCTCCCTGTCCCTCTCCCTGTCCCTCTCCCTGTCCCTCTCCCTGTCCCTGTCCCTGTCCCTGTCCCTCTCCCTCTCCCTGTCCCTCTCCCTGTCCCTCTCCCTGTCCCTCTCCCTGTCCCTCTCCCTGTCCCTCTCCCTCTCCCTCTCCCTCTCCCTCTCCCTCTCCCTCTCCCTCTCCCTCTCCCTCTCCCTCTCCCTCTCCCTCTCCCTCTCCCCCTCCCTCCCCCCCCTCCCTCTCCCCTCCCTCTCCCTGTTCCTCTCCCTGTTCCTCTCCCTCTCCCTCTCCCTCTCCCTCTCCCACTCCCACTCCCACTCCAACTCCCCCTCCTCTCCCCTTCCCCTCTCCCCTTCCCCTCTCCCTCTCCCCTCCACCCCCTGTCCCTCTGCCTCTCCCTCACTCTCTTTCTTCTCTTTCTATACTATATTTTCTATTTCCATCTCTCCTCTCTTTCCTCTCCTCTCTGTCTCTTCCTTTCACTCTTCCTCTCCTCTCTTCCTGCCTGTCTCCTCTTTGTATATTTTGTTTTATTTTCCCCTCTCTCCTCTCTCTTCCTCACTGTCTGTGTCTCACTTTCAATTTCTCTCTCACACACATTCACACACACACACACACATGCACACTCTTTCTCTCTCTGGTGTTGTTCAGACGAGCTTGCATCCTCGGAGACCAGACTTCGTGAGAGCCAGGAGCAAGTGCAGCATCTGCGGCTGAACCTGACGCAAGCCCAGCTGGAGGCCATAGAGAGCATAGCCAAGGTCGGAGACATTGAAGGTGAGCCCATCCGCTAACATTGCCACCGTCACCCATGCAATTTTTCAGTATTACCCAGTCAGTTTTCTTTTATTTGTTTGACTTTATACTTGTGCTATATTGTATGTGTATTTGTTGCCTTGTGTTAAATTTGTTTTTCTTCAGTACCCAAAAAGGCTTTTTTTTGTTGTTGAGGGGACTGCATTTTTGTAAATGAAAACCACGGGAAGATTTCTTCAGAGTTCTGATTGATGGACATATCATTGCCAATTTTCTTCAATGTTTCCATCTTGGTTTTACTCTTTTTCGTTTTTGTTTGATCTAGAAAAACTGAGAAAATCAGAAAGGATCATGGAAATGAAAGTTGAGGAAGCGACTGCCGAACTGAGAGCAAAGCTATGTGAGTTTCTGTAAAGTTCCCACTGACTCTTAAATGGCCTTCATGTGCCAACTTCCCCCAAGTTAAGAAGACCCAATGTTTGCATCTCAGCAGGACCTTTCTCAGAGGAACTATTCTTTGTGTCGTAGATATAACATGATGTTTGCGTCGAGGAATAATTCATGGAATTATTCTTTGTGTGTTTGAATTTGGGAGAGCCTCTCTAAGGGGACGATTTGCAGTGACGCCATATAACACTTTCCGTACAAGAAGGAGTGTGGCTCTGAAAACTCTGTCGTCAGGAGTTATGGTGTCACCGCAAACCTTCCACTTGGTACGGGTACTTCCACCATGCAAACCTTCAAGTCTTATCTAGAGCTTTTCTGCCTTTCTGCTTTTGAGAAAGGCCCTGCGGGGATTGAAACATCAGCTCCTTCAAATGTTTGAGTTCTATTCGTTTAGTTTGGGGATGTGTCGGATTCGATCCCAAGTTTTACCACCAGCGCCTGGATCCTGTTCAGATAATTAATGGTGTTCGATAGTGTCTTATTATTTTAGCAAAGCTTGGCTGATTGTCTGTCCGTTTCATCCCCTTGACTAGCTCAAATGGAAGCCACGGATTTGGAGAGAAGTATACCGGGTCAGGTCATTGAAGGTAGGAAGCCCAAAGATGCACTCACAGATACATGTAAAGTCATGCCCTTATCAGGATGTACACTGATGAGAAAGTAATGCAGTTCGGTTTGCCCCTTCCTTGACACGTAGTCTGCGCTGCACACTCAGTACACATCTGGAAAGGACAAACCCTCAATGAATTGCATACCAGCAAAGACAAAGCATAATATCAGGCATGCAACTTTTCCGCGGATCCGTGGATTTCTGCGTTTTTTAAAATTGGGCCGTAACAAAAATGAAATCCGTAAAAAAAAAAAAAACGTAATAAAAGACAACTTAAAATTTAGTGGGCCTAACGTTTCGATTCTAGCAGGACCTTTTTCAAAGTCAGACAGCCTTTGAGAAAGGTCCTGCTAGGATCGAAACGTCAGGACTCCCCAAAATTTTGAGATTTGCATTTTGGTAATTTTAGTCAGTAAGTGGTTTGCAACATTTCCAATAAGTATACAATTTTGTGATATAACTCAAGCTTGTGGAAATGTATTTGTGAATTTTTTTTTAATGAAGTGGTCTTTCCTTCTAACTATTATTTAAAACACATGCTATGATCAGGTTAAAAACTTTGATGTTTACTTTTGTTTTTTTTGGTATAAACAAAAAAAAATTCTGGGTGTACATGTATGCCTTGAAATCTGTCACTCAGCTTAAAGTCATAAGTGGTCCAAAACTGCTCAGAATGCACCACAGAGCATCTAGAATCCAAACCCCATGCCGTAAGGGCTTCGTGCTTTGTGCTTGCAGTTTCATTCGGACATTTTCCTCTTTTTTCTTTTACAATTCAAGAGTTGCATGCCTGTAATATACAGGTGTCTTTGAGTGAACAGCACAAATATAACACATGTATATTCCGTATACCGTATATAGATTTTGTGTTGAGGAAAAACTATTTCAACAAGGGTTTGTCCTGCTCGACATGGAACACTATACTCAGTGCTTAGCCCAATTACTTACTGAAAAATATTTACCGGTAGGCAGCTCGGGCATGATACAAAAACTTTGGGGGTTCGAATCTCACCTGAGCTGCCAGTATTTGTTTTCAGCAGGCAAGTATGCGGCATTTCATTACACTTTGAGTAGGGCAAATTGTCTTTGAAGTGCAGATTTTATTATTACTTTGTGTTCCAACAACCACACCCGTAGCAGTTTGCTACATATTTTGCTGGGCCAGGAAAACTAACCGGGGTGGACGGAGAGGATGTAAGACAGCTCAGGCCGTTTTTGAATGTTGCCTCAGAGCAGTTCAGATCGTCCATAATCCACCAGGTGTTACAAGGGAGGACTTTAGGTTTAGATTTAGGAGTGTCATTATTGAATAATGAAAGGAAGAGAATTGCCGAATGCTATGAGTATTTTTTCAGTGGTTCCTCGAGCAGATGAAATTTGTGACTCGTCGTCACTCGTCAAATTCGTCTCTTTGAAAAGGCTGATGATAATTCTGCCCTTCCTCCGTCTTTTTTTTTTTTTTTTTTTCTCTCTTCCTCCCTGTCCCTCCACGTCCACGCTCAACCTCTGATCCAACTGACTGTCTCCCCGGGAGCAGAGCCCATCTTTGCCAAGAGCGAGGAGAGGCACCTGAGCGCTGCCCCGCCGGACACCAAGAACAACCTGCTGAACACCATGCTCCCTGAGCAGCTGGCCGGCCTGCACAACCACGTGGGCGACAATACAGGTAAGTGCTGGCTATGGTCACTGGACCAGGCAACTCGATCCCCGATCCCCGACCCCCTAGGTCCGACTCCAAAACTCCCTTGGCCGACTCCCCCATCTCCCAACCCCCAACCTACATGTACTCGCGATCTTTTTCTCCATACCACATATTCGCTATGGGACAAAAACATTACAAGGGGGGGGGGGGTTATACCAAGTTGAAGCTAGGGATAAGCTTTCTGCCCAGTGAATAAGGCTTTCTGCACAGCGAATACAATGTATGTGAACGATACGAGTGACCTGAGATATGAATTCTTCATACTTTGTTTGGCCTTCACCTGAACTCTAACTCCCACCCCAACGCCTTTCCTTTGCCTGACCCCAAACTCCCAACCCCTTGGCCTACCCCTACACCCTAACTCCCACCCTAAATCCCTTTGCCTGACCCCAAACTCCCAAGCCCTTGGCCTACCCCTACACCCTAACTCCCACCCTAAATCCCTTTGCCTGACCCCAAACTCCCAACCCCTTGGCCTTGGCCTACCCCTACACCCTAACTCCCACTTCAACCCCTTTGCCTGACCCCAAACTCCCAACCCCTTGGCCTTGGCCTACCCCTACACCCTAACTCCCACCCTAAATCCCTTTGCCTGACCCCAAACTCCCAACCCCTTGGCCTACCCCTACACCCTAACTCCCACTTCAACCCCTTTGCCTGACCCCAAACTCCCAACCCCTTGGCCTTGGCCTACCCCTACACCCTAACTCCCACCCTAAATCCCTTTGCCTGACCCCAAACTCCCAACCCCTTGGCCTACCCCTACACCCTAACTCCCACTTCAACCCCTTTGCCTGACCCCAAACTCCCAACCCCTTGGCCTTGGCCTACCCCTACACCCTAACTCCCACCCTAAATCCCTTTGCCTGACCCCAAACTCCCAACCCCTTGGCCTACCCCTACACCCTAACTCCCACCCTAAATCCCATTTGCCTGACCCCAAACTCCCAACCCCTTGGCCTACCCCTACACCCTAACTCCCACCCTAAATCCCTTTGCCTGACCCCAAACTCCCAACCCCTTGGCCTACCCCTACACCCTAACTCCCACCCTAAATCCCATTTGCCTGACCCCAAACTCCCAACCCCTTGGCCTACCCCTACACCCTAACTCCCACCCTAAATCCCTTTGCCTGACCCCAAACTCCCAACCCCTTGGCCTTGGCCTACCCCTACACCCTAAATCCCTTTGCCTGACCCCAAACTCCCAACCCCTTGGCCTACCCCTACACCCTAACTCCCACCCTAAATCCCTTTGCCTGACCCCAAACTCCCAACCCCTTGGCCTTGGCCTACCCCTACACCCTAACTCCCACCCTGAATCCCTTTGCCTGACCCCAAACTCCCAACCCCTTGGCCTACCCCTACACCCTAACTCCCACCCTAAATCCCTTTGCCTGACCCCAAACTCCCAACCCCTTGGCCTACCCCTACACCCTAACTCCCACCCTAAATCCCTTTGCCTGACCGCAAACTCCCAACCCCTTGGCCTTGGCCTACCCCTACACCCTAACTCCCACTTCAACCCCTTTGCCTGACCCCAAACTCCCAACCCCTTGGCCTACCCCTACACTCTAACTCCCACTTCAACCCCTTTGCCTGACCCCAAACTCCCAACCCCTTGGCCTACCCCTACACTCTAACTCCCACCTCAACCCCTTGGCCTACCCCTACACCCTAACTCCCACCTCAACCCCTTTGCCTGACCCCAAACTCCCAACCCCTTGGCCTACCCCTACACCCTAACTCCCACCCTAAATCCCATTTGCCTGACCCCAAACTCCCAACCCCTTGGCCTACCCCTACACCCTAACTCCCACCCCAATCCCATTTGCCTGACCCCAAACTCCCAACCCCTCGGCCTGTCCCCCAAAGCCCTAACTCCCACCCCAATCCCATTTGCCTGACCCCAAACTCCCAACCCCTTGGCCTACCCCCAAAAACCCTATCTCCCACCCCAACCCATTTGGCTATCACATGTACCTCAATCCAAGAACTGCTTAGAACTAAACATGCCCCCACAACCATACAAAAAGGAAACCTCACTGTTGGTGGTTTTGTTTTCCCCGCTTCCCCTCGTTGTGTTCCCTCTCATTTTCCCACCTGCTGGTATTTTTTTCTATTTTCAGAGGCGGCCGAGACCTCTCTTTCGGAAACCCTGCATGATGATGTCTCAGGTTGGAGCCTGTTTGCTTGTCCTTGGTTGATTTCCGTTTGCGTCAAAATGCTAACCCTCCTCCTCCCTCCTCCCTCCTCAACCTCCACCCACCCTTGATTGTTGTTTAGAATCAAGTGATCCCTTGATTGTTTTTGGGGGGTCTCTCCACTTGGTGAATTCAATGCGTGAATTTCTGAGAGAAAATGTCAATTTTTTGGGGGGAGGGGGAGTAACGGATGGTTATCATAGAGGCATACTGAAGATTCTTGGCCAAATTTGAGTTTTCGAGATTTTATGCGGCTACCGTAAAATCCTGGGTATAATGCGCACTTTTTTTCATCGCGGTAGAAATCAAAAGTTGGGGGTGCGCATTATACAAGGGTACAACGATGTCCTGCCAGTTTGGGTTTCAGTCATCAAACAGAAGCCGACCTTACATTGTATAACATTTTAACAATGGGGCTGTCAATCATTGTCCCCCAGTGCAAACTCTCCTGGGTTTTTTTTCCCCACGAGGTTACTTGGGCTCAAATTGATTTTCTTTTATTAGGAGGGCGATCCTCCCGTGATCAACCTTCCCATATTTTTTTTTAAACGAAACAAATGGAGGCATATCTGTGAAGCCACCATGGATGTGCATTTTGTTCAGTCTGGACACTTTTTATGGAAACCGATTTAGTGTTACATTGTATCACATTTTTTTTTAAATTGGAGCTGTTGATCCTCCCCAATGCAAACTCTCCCGGTTTTTCCGGCTCAAATGGATGTTTTTATTCGGAGAGCGATCATCCTTCCAACTGTGGGATTTTCAAGTTTTCCGTGTTTGATTTTTTTCCACGGCGAGGTAACTTGGGCTCAAATGGATGTTTTCATTCGGAGGGCGAATTTTTTTCAGTCAATAGACACACTCTTTTTTTAAGGGAAGCCGACCTTACATTGTATCCCTTTTCAACAATGGAGCTTTCATTCATCGTCCCCACCGCAAACTCTCCCGGGTCATGGCGAGGTAACTTGGGCTCAAAAGGATTTTTTTATTCGGAGGGTGAGGATCCTCCCCACTGTATGCTCTCTTCTCTTTTTTTTCGCCTGGGCCAGGCTGGAAATAATGGACTTTTTTATTCAGAGGGTAATCATCCTTCCCACTGTGGGATGGAAACAACTTTACAATGGACTCTGCAATCCATGCCACGGATTTTTTTTTTCCTCTCGGTGAAGGCGAAAGTTGGGGGTGCACATTATACACGGGTGCGCATTATACCTGGGATTTTACGGTACTTTCAGTTAGGTACCGACCGCGACGCACGTGCGATCTTATTTGTTGATCCTTCTCTCGGACGTCCACGATCTTTCCCGATCTCTGCATTGCACTGGTATCCCGTACGCACGTATATTGAATGCATTCGATGCAGCAACGTACACCAGCTACTGTACTGCTGACGACCGGCCATAGAAACGTGTGCTATACAGTATATACTGTACATCGTAATGGCAAAATGCGTTCGGTGAACAATTTTCTTCCAACTTTTCTTCCAATTTTTCATGCCAACTTCCAACATATTTAGTAACTATTATTTTCCGGCGTGGATAAGCAAGAATGAAATGCTCAATGCACAATTTTAGGATTTTTTGTTCCCTTTTTATTCCCTTCTTTTCAGAGATGGCCATTATGAGATACATGTAGGCTAATGTATTTTATTGTTTTTGTCGACAACCAAAAAACCTTGTCGACATGTCAGCATATTTCTCTGTTGACAACAAGCCTTGTCGACAACAGCGCTATAGCATATACACAAACATACTAACCAATTCCCCGTTTTTTTTCAATGTTTACACAATTGTTGAACAATTCCTTCAGACAGGTGATTCTGTTATACATATGGTTTCTGAAAATGCAAAATAATTAACATTTATTTTGGCATGCATTTTGACAATAGTGTGACTTTTGTCAGTGTTTACTCGAAAAAGGACTTTTTGAGTAGATGCCTCATTACGCCATCTTAGGTAACATTCCTTTTAAAGGATGATTTGTTTATGACATCCTTTCAGCTCATGTTGAGGAACGGCTGGAGTACGCCTTACAGCTTAGTATGAAAGAGATTGAATCACTAAAAGGTAAGCATGGCGGGTCAGCTGGGATAAAGATGGTACACCAAGGTCAGGCGAGGTCATGTTGCAAGGGGTCAGGCAGGGTCATGTTGCAAGGGGTCAGTCAAGGTCGTTTTACTATGTGTCAGACAAAGTCATGTGGCTGTAGATCAGCCAAGGTCACTTTGCAAGAGGTCAGCCAAGGTGGTTTTCCCCAAGTGGTCATGTGGCCATTAGTCAGTCAAGGTCATTTTGGTCATTTTGGTTTTCGGTCATGTGGCTGCTGGTCAGCCGAGGTCACTTTGTCAGGCAAGTGGGTGTTACTGGTGAGATTAGCCAATTCTCTTTTTTTTTGCTGAAGGTCAGACAAGGTCAAGTTATGTAAGGTACATGTAATGGCACTGAGGTCAGTCAAGGCTTTGCAGGTTGAGTATGAACAAAAATGAAACTTGTGTCTCATGATGTGATAGATGTTCACTAAAGAGGGAGAATTTGTGGAATACACAAGGTCAACTTAACCATTATACTGTAGTATGGCTGTTGGTGAGAACAAGTTGAAACCAGTCTTCCCTTAGTCTTGGGATGTGCATGAAGTTACGTTCATTGAATAAATGTGGTTGTAGAGGAGCCATGTAGTGATTTCCTGATAACTGGATAGATCTCAGGGCCTAATTGAAACTTGAGGCAAAGAAACGTGCATGTGATTGTATGATGAGTCATGGGAGGAAGGGAGGAAGGGGGATGGTGTGTGTACATGTATGTAACGGAGGGGGGGGGGGGGAACGGACGAATTCCTTCAGAAATGTTAAGGAGTAGTGGACGGCTAGACCTCAGCCTGTAAGAAGAGGCAAGAGGCTCGTAGTCCCCACAAGCACGTGTGTAATTGGCAGCATCCTGAGACAAGTGGCCTCTCAGATGCAGACTAGAAAACAGCTCTGCCCTGTCTGTATTCTGCCGAGTCGGCATAGTTTGAATGTACAGTAGCCCATCCTCGGCTCACTGTGCTCACTAACCCTGACCCATACAGGTCAGCTCCAGGCCTCCCTAACCAGACAGAAGACGTACGAGGAGCAGCTCGAGAAGTTAAAACGTAAGTTGAGGCCGTCAGAGTGTGTGGTACCAGCAGTTTGTGCACGAGTCCCCTCAACTGAGCTCTGCGCTGACACGCACACGCCCAACACCATACGGTAGGGCGGGCATCGGGTACACGCCTTCTGCTTGCTGACAAGCCACGCTGTCACGTCCACGCCCCAGCAGACGGTGGGTCAGAATCCCACGCGGGATCGAATGCTTTGGGCTTTTAAGCCCTGAGCCTTGAACGGGACACATTCCTCTGACCTTCCACAAGATGGGAATGTGGTCAGCGCTTTTCAAAAGCGCTGAGCGAGCGGCCCCCGTACCGCGAACTAATGCGCGCTAATCCCATTATACTTCACGAACTCTTAACACTACAGACAGACTTGGTTTTTATCATGGCTCTAGCTCCGAGCCCATTTGTGACTGGCTCTGCCAAAAAAAGCCCCTGAAGTCTAAAAAAAAAATAAAGTCAAAAAGAGCATGGAATAAGCTCTATTTGGATGCAAGGTTTGGAAAATAATTAGAGTGAAAACACTAGTGAATGTTGGCATGATGCACCAAACTGTGGAAAGGCACTTTTTTTTTTTTTTTTTAATGGAGACAATTCCCATTGCTCATTGGGTCCATGGTGTTTTTGTGTGTGGATGTGGTCTGGCAGGTGACCTGGGCGAGATGCAAAAGCGGCACGAGAGGCTGGTGGAGGAGAACGAGTGCCTGCAGGAGAAGCTGATTGACAGCCAGGAGGAGGCCAGGGAAGCCACAGACCGGGCAGAGGACTTGCAAGGTACTCACGCCCTTGACCAAGCCATGGATCGGCCTCGGCCTCTGGCTCTGGCTCGGGCTTGGGCTCTGGCTCTGGCTCTGGCTCTGGCTCTGGCTCTGGCTCTGGCTCTGGCTCTGGCTCGGGCTCTGGCTCTGGCTCTGGCTCTGGCTCTGGCACGGGCTCTGGCTCTGGCTCTGGCTCTGGCTCTGGCTCTGGCTCTGGCTCTGGCACGGGCTCTGGCTCTGGCTCTGGCTCTGGCTCTGGCTCTGGCTCTGGCTCGGGCTCGGGCTCGGGCTCGGGCTCGGGCTCGGGCTCGGGCTCGGGCTCGGGCTCTGGCTCTGGCTCTGGCTCTGGCTCTGGCTCTGGCTCTGGCTCGGGCTCGGGCTCGGGCTCGGGCTCGGGCTCTGGCTCGGGCTCGGGCTCTGGCTCGGGCTCGGGCTCGGGCTCGGGCTCGGGCTCGGGCTCGGGCTCGGGCTCGGGCTCGGGCTTGCACATCATCCGTCTTCTTCTTCTTGCCAGCAGCAATTAGAGTTGCTGCTGTCTCAAGTCGTTGTCGTTCGGCTGGGCCTCAATCAGAAGACGGAGACCATTCACCAGGGCTCACCCACTAGGAGGTCGACAACAGGTTCTCAATGCTCCACCACTCTCCACAACACTTATACTGATAGTTGGAATCCAGCAGTCTCCTAACAACTATGCCCGAAAGCATTGAGATACCAGCTCTTTTCAGAGCCACACTCAAAAGGGATGCGTTACATGGTATCACCGCAAACCCTCTACATGTGCTTAGTAATTCCACCGTGAAAATCTTCCAATTTTATCTGTTGATTTGATTTGGTGAGGATGTAATCCAATAAGGGTTTGCTCTACTCACCATGCAGTTAGCACAGCACTGCATGATCAGTGCTTTGCCCTTTTGCCTGCTCGAAACCTTGGCTTACTTTTTCCTCATTTCTTTTCTTTGCTTTTTTTTTTTCCAACAGAGCAATTGGACAGGGTGGAGAACTCAGCAAAGGAAGTCAACGACCAGGTTTTGGAACTTAGAGGTGAGAAGGAAGGGAAAACTGGGTGCTTCTTCCTCTAAACCAGAACTTTTGCTCTGGCTGCAGTTACAGTATGGGTGCGGTTATGGCTGTGTCTTTGGCTATGGCTATGGCTATTTAATTCAATATAAAGGGTTTGACAAAGTGTTGCGAAAGCATGGCCCCACTACACTCAGTGGAAAACCCAATAGGACTTAGTGTGTGGTGAAGTAAAATCTCGTGTCGAGGTTTGATGGGTCTTGTTTTTTTGGTTTTTTTTTTTGGCTCACAGATCAACTAATGGAGCAGCAGCAGTCGGCCAAGGCCAGCATGACTGAGGCATCTCACACAAAACGTAAGTGGCTAACATCAGCTCATTGACGAGCGTGGCTCCGAAAAGAGCTGACAGCTCAGCATATAAGGCAGGATATGTCTATCTATTGTCTAGAGACAAACGTCCAAGATCGATATCAACGTAGGAAAAGCTGGGAGGGCCCGACATTTCAAGACATCATTTTTGTCAGTAAGCAGTTTGCAGCATTTTGGCATGTTACTCGTAAGTTGGAAAAGGTTAGCCAAAGGGCACCACCGTGCCCCTTGTTTGGTGCACCATGCCCAAAGAAGAGGCCTCGCAACCACAGTAGGGACAAGCACGCCCCAGTTAGGGACAACCATGCCCACAGTAGGGGCAATACACCCCGAGTTAGGGGCACCATGCCCAAAGAAGAGGCCCCGCAACCACAGTAGGGACAAGCACGCCCCAGTTAGGGACAAGCATTCCCACAGTAGGGGCAATACACCCCGAGTTAGGGGCACCATGCCCAAAGAAGAGGCCCCGCAACCACAGTAGGGACAAGCACGCCCCAGTTAGGGACACTATGCGTATAGAGGGTCACCACGCCAACAGAAGGGGCAATACGCCCCCAGTTAGGGGCACCATGCCCAAAGAAGAGGCCCCACACTCACAGTAGGGGCAAGCACGCCCCTCGTTACAGACACCACGCCTATAGAAGGGCACTGCCCACAGTAGGGGCAAGCACGCCCACAGTAGGGGCAATACGCCCCCAGTTAGGGGCACCATGCCCAAAGAAGAGGCCCCACACCCACAGTAGGGGCAAGCACGCCCCGTTAGAGCCACCACGCCTATAGAAGGGCACTGTCCACAGTAGGGGCAAGCACGCCCCGTTAGAGCCACCACGCCTATAGAAGGGCACTGCCCACAGTAGGGTCAAGCACGCCCCCCGTTAGAGCCACCACGCCTATAGAAGGGCACTGCCCACAGTAGGGGCAAGCACGCCCCCGTCAGGTACACCGTGCCCACAGAGGGGGCACCACGCCCCCCAGCAGGAGCGCCACACCCCCCTGCAACCAGGGCACAGCGACCACTGCCCAATGGCAGCGCCTGGTATCCCTTAAAGCTGCTCAGACTGACAGAACGGTTTCCATCTCTTTCTCTGCCTGCGCACAGAGGTGCTGAGCAAGGAGCAAGAGGCGCTGAAACGGCAAGGGAGTCTGCTGGAGAAGATACAGAGTGAGTCCCTGCCTAGTTGGCTCTTCCACCTTTATCCACTAAAGCCGCGTTCGCACTGGACTTATTGTGGGTCAAAGTAACCGAGACGATGGTTACTCTTCCCACGTTAAGTTTCCAGTGGAAACGGCCCCGTAAACTTTTCCTCTCGGTTACTTTAACCGAACCAAATGGTTACTTTTACCGGCCAACCTCTGCCCGCTAAAAGTGACCAAGGGAAGGTTGACCGAGCCGATTAGTCCAGTGGAAATGCACCACTCGATAAAACGAGACTCTGTAAAAAAACAACCACATCCAGCCTATGACAACGCCCATGCGCTGTGCACAGCGTGTGCTGACGTGTCGCGTGCTACCTTGGCCATATCCACCTACATACACCTGTACAG
The DNA here is from genome assembly GCA_949987565.1 of Luidia sarsii. Taxonomy (NCBI): domain Eukaryota; kingdom Metazoa; phylum Echinodermata; class Asteroidea; order Paxillosida; family Luidiidae; genus Luidia; species Luidia sarsii. The sequence continues at coordinate 23,234,594 of OX465103.1, read as the reverse complement.
TAGCTGACACTTAAAATTTATTGGAGTTTCTTTTCGCCCCAAATCTGTAGCAAGCAAATTCCACCACTTTTTCAATTCAGGCTTCTGTTTGTTTGTCTTTTTGTCCACACTGCAATTATCTGGCATGGTTGAACATGAAATAATTGTATTTTTACTCTTGTGGAAGTTGCTTTTATTTCGGGAACTATCAGTGTCATTTTCTAACCTCAAAGGTCATGCACAGCACTTTCATGAACCGTTATTCCGTATTGTCAACTCTGTTAATTCAACCATCATCTCAAATGCTTAAAGCCCCTACACAACATTGGTCGAGGTCAAAGAATAGCATCCATACCTTGTCTGATCCAACATATGCATGAAACTTTAGCTCAATCCGCCAACCGAGTCTCTAGAAAATTGTGAAAACCGCTTCATTTGTTTTGCGAAAATGCAGCATTCCACGCCATACTGTTCCGAAAAATAGTTTACGTCTCAGTGAGACGTAAACTATTTCTACTCATTTCTACTCATTTCTCCCAAAATACAACATTTTAGGCAGAAATTTCAGGGAGAGGTTTCTACTATAACCATCATCAAACTGTATAAGTTTCATGTAAATCATTGAACATTTCTGTTTTCCGATCTTACCAATGTTGTGTAGGGACTTTAAGAAGTGGGAAAGACAGTAAGATTTTGTCATTTAACCACCGTCCTGGTTCAATTTGAGTCCTGAGGGGTACGATGGATAGAATATCTTTGACTATGCCCTTTTCTCTTTTTCTCTATTTTTTTTCTTTCTCTCGTGTCTTCCAAGGACAATTGTCATCAGTGGAAGAGAAGAGCCTACAAAGTGAAGCAACCATGGAAGATTATCAAGGTGGGTGAATCTTTCAGGAATCAAACAATTGTAAAAAGACAAGAACAAAAAAGTTAAGCCTTTCAGAACAAGGCCCGGGTTCATCGTAAAACACTTGGACCTGTTTGCAAACCTAGACCCTTTCTGAAATGAAGGCGTAGGCTCGACGCTAGTGGCACAGGTATTAGTGACCGGACAAGAGTGAAAGATTTGGCCGTTACCTAGGATCTGAGAATATCAGCTGACCACGGGTGCCAGTGGGGGTGTGTGACATTAAATGGAGGTGTTTCGGAGCCAGAGACAGATAAGAGTCAGAGCCAGAACCACAGTCAGTTCCCCAGACCCTATCGTCAGACAATAGCGAGCTTTTTACGACGGGAGATATCTACATCTAGTATGGTAATTTGATATACGCATGCGTGACGACCTGCAATTTTCTGTACCGTTCAAGTCTGGGACCGTTGTGTGTGGAAATAGGGTCCGGTCCAGAACACAGTAACAGTCAGTTACTGCGTTACCTAACATGTGACCAATGCTCTGTGTGTTGATACTCAGTGCAGTGCAGTGCGCGCAGTGCGTATACCCGTCGCGTAAACGGAACGAAACTGCTCCAAAACAGGACGGGAGCTTGGGTGCGGGAACAGTCGCGGTCTGTGAAATCCCCCCGTACTGTGCGCTCTCCGTCGTAAAACGAAAACTCGCTATTGTCGTCGAGGCTTCGGAATCGGAGGCTATGTCTTGAAGCAGAAAAAGGAATGATTACTTCAAACGGTACCTACTCCTCCCCCTTCCTCTCCCTCTCCCTCTCCTTGCCCCCCTGGACTGACTCTGGCGCCCCTCTCGGCTTTTGCACGTACAGGCAACATACAGAGCCTGACGGCGGAGCTGGCCAGGGAGAAGCAGGAGCGGGAGCGGCTGGAGAAGGAGGCTAGCCAGTCCCAGCACGCACTGAAGGAGCTGCAAGAGCAGGGCCAGCAAATGGAGGCCCAGAAGCAAGGTAGTCTCCGACACCAGCCGGGACAAATGGAAAACCTCCAAAAAATCATATTTATACATATTTTTTGCATGTGTGATTCTCGGCAAGCACGTGCACATTGCGTATATATGTATTCCATGTTTCTAGAAAAATTTAAGAGGGCCTTTTTTTAAAATTTATTTAGTTTCCTTTTTTGTTTGTTTAACTAATTGCCTTAGTGTATTTGCTACTTGCTATAGTTTGTTCTTCCACGGAGACAGTCCCTGTATAGGAGTAAACACTACCAATTCAGGTACTGGTCCGTGTCACGGCAAACTAGATGGTAAGGTGATGTGGACAGTACGGAGTGCTGGAAAGCTGTCTGGCCTCGTCCGAATCTTGCTGAGGTTTTGATCCTAGGAACTTTCTGGAAGGTAGAATGGCAGTAATGACGTGTGTGTGTCTCTGTCGGGCTTTCCCATATTATCTGGCATTGATTTTGTTTGCTGTTTTTCCTCAATCCTTCCCGTTCCGACCCAGGATCCAAGCAGAGTCAGCCCGAGGAGCCGAGCGAAGTAGCGTCGACCACGGCCATTGTATCAGGTGGGTCGTTGCCCCCGACGTATTGCTGGCCCTGATTTCCCCGAAGGGGGGGACCACTCTCACGCCGCGGGGTGACTGGCTACCCTGAATACCGTGTGTGCTGCTATCGGCAGTGTTTTTTGTCCATTGAGCGGTGTGAATAATGAATCTGTGTGGCGATCCTACTTGGTGAAATCCCGTAGAGGGTACAGTTTGAGTAAAGAAGAAGTGCTCGACAGAGAACGCAGATATGTACATGTACAAATATCTCAATCCTTGGCAGGGCCTGATGTTTCGATCCTTGCAGAGCCTTTCTCAAAGGCGGAATGATTTGACGATGCCAAGAGTTAAACAATTCCAAGTCAAACAAATCGATGAAAAACTGACTGGCAACTTGTGAATAAATTGAAAACCAAAAAATTCAATTTGTTCAATTTGTTTGACTTGAATTGAAAAAAAGCTGCCATCCACTTTGCGTGATCCCCGAGCTGCTGTAGCAACAAAGATGTTGGCATCCAAATGAAAGCAGGGGTGTGATCCCTGGAGATATTTGGCAGTTAATGGTTGAATTGCTTCTGACTGTTGCCCCCACCCAGGCAAAGACTAGTTGATTCTTTGAGAGGCCACTATTTAAGGGCTGATAGCTGGGTAGAGCGCTGGTATGCAAAACTGGAGGTCTCAGGTTCAATTTTTTTAAAAATATTTATCTAAACAATTGTGTACAATTGAAACAGGTTATCTCTAATACTTTGGAAACCAGAGACAGTTGTTGTACATGTACATTGAAGGTGCCAGCAGTCTTAGCGTTCCCCCTAGAGGTGGGATTAAGTTACGAGACCCAGCCAGTCTCAGTTGCAGTGGTTTTAGTAGGACCTCCCTTCTCTGTGGCAGAATCGGGATTCATTGTTCAGCGGATATTCTCATTCTTATTTATTAATCTCATCCAACAGCAAACAAAATGCCAGTTACAGGGAGATAGAAGCTGATCAGGATATCAGTTGTCAACATTGTCCTTCTTCTTTTTTTTTGGCTTCTGAGCAGAAAACAAAGCGCTGAAGGCAGAATGCGGTGAGCTGAAATGCAAACTAGCAGAGACCGAGGAGAAACTTGCAGTGTGAGTACAGTTGTTGTTATAATTTTTTTGTTGGAGGGGGAGGATTTTTTTCAACGAAAGGAAACTTTATATTAGGAATAATTGTTGACTACAGTAATATGCAAAAAATACTGTATTGCAATCTGCTAACTGACTAAAATGACCAAAAGGCGAATATAAAAAAAAAAAAAAATTGGAGGTGCCTGGCATTTTGATCCGAGCAGGACCTTTCTGAAAGTCAGAGAAACTGTTTCAAAGGCCTTTGAGAAAGGTCCTGCAAGGTTTGAAATTTCGGAGCCTCCTAATTTTTGATATACATGTAGGAATTGTTTTCAGCATTTTTTTTTTGGGGGGGGGGGGGAGCTAAGGAAGTTTGACTGGACTGGACCAGGATTTGAATACAAATGTCCTGTTCAGCGACATCAGAACCAAGCCGTGCAGTCCCCCAACAAGGCTGGCCTTTCAGGTAGAATTAACACTGTCCCGAGCACCACGACTATACAGACAACTGGATTGCCCGAGAGCCATATCAAGCACTATGAGAGTCCCTCGCCCCTCCCACACCCCGCAAACACTCTTTGATGATTCTAACACACACACACACCTTACACGCGTATACTTGTGGGGTATTCCCTTTGTTCTCGTGTACTAAAAAAACACTCCCAGAAAAGCCTAATTCAAATCGCTCCCTTTCGAACCAGAATCACTTTCCTAGGCTGAAATTTCTAGCAAACGTCCCTTATATAATATAGTTCTATTTGCGACGAATAAACATACCTCGGAAATTCCTCCTTCTTGAGTTAATTCCAAATAACCAGTTTCGTGAAAACCTTATGGGGTACCAAAAAAGTACCCCACAAGGAGCGGTCCCATTGTTCTGAGTACCCACCTATTGTTCCGGTACCCCACAACCCATCTTATGTAAGTCCACACACACACACACACACTCCCACAGGACCACCAGGGAGAGCAACAAGCTGAGTCAGGACATCAACCGGCTGCACATCTTACTCAGGGAGGCCGAGGCCCAGCGGGAGAGCCTGTCCGGCCTGGAGTTCCAGCGCAAGAAGGAGCTGAAGGAGTCGGCCAGAGAGGCCCAACAGGCCAAGCAACAGGTCAGCAGGAGGCTGAACGGCGCCCCCTTGTGGTCATTGAAGCACGCCCCAGTGTGTTTGGCCTAATTAATGTCAACAGAAATGAAGGGGTTGTTCATCGCGGTGGTGCAGATAAGTGGAAAGGGTGATCAAAGTCATGCGATGTGTCGTTGCTGGTGGCGACGTTTCGGTTGCTAACTGCTAACCTTCATCAGGCAACTTGCCTGATGAAGGTTAGCAGTTAGCAACCGAAACGTCGCCACCAGCAACGACACATCGCGTGACTTTGATCACCCTTTCCACTAATTAATGTCATGTCAATAGTACAGGGCATCAATGGTTAGACCAAACAGTTTACTGATTACAATTGATAGACAGATCCATGGCACACCAACCCTTCGTCTTTGTATCAGGCATGCAACTTTTCCTCGGATCAGCTGATTTCCTCTTTCTTCACTTCTTAGGTCTGCCATTGAAAATATAAAAAAAATCCACGAAAGTCTTGTTAAGATTTGCATTTCCTCTTTTTTGGGCAAGTGCAAGTTGCATGCCTGTTGTATGGGAAGCGTAAAAGTGTTCTCGCAATACAATTGTCCGAGGTGAACACCAGGAAGTGATACTGACTTCCGTCATTAGGCTATTGGTTTGTTTTTGAAGTTATTCGCCCCCTTTTTTTTGTGGAGAATACAGATGATATGGCTCTGTTCTTTCGTGTGCTGCAGTCTGTTGTGATATCGTAGCCCTGCCTGGAGCTGGTAGCCTGGAGTCTCATGGGGTTGGCTGTGTTTGCTTGTTTCTTTGTCCCAGCTGATGCAAGCCTTGGAGGAGAACAGTCGGATGGCGGATAGAGTGCGGGACCTGGAGCAGGAGAAGAACCGACTGCTGACTGCTAAGCCTGACAGTGTCAAACAAGACAACACCATAGCGGCCAACACGGTAAGCACACGCAAGAGCAACCCTTTGCTTCTCCCCATGGCTTCATGAAATCAAACACGATCCTTTGTTTCTCTTCATAGCCATAAAAACTATAAAACAAATCCTTTGTTTCTCCTCACAGCCATAAAAACTAAAACAATCCTTTGTTTCTCCTCACAGCCATGAAAACTACAAAAATCTTTTGTTTTCTCCTGAGCCATAAAAACTTTTAAAAATCCTTTGTTTCTCCTCACAGCCATAAGAACTATATGTAAAACAATCCTTTGTTTCTCCTCACAGCCTTGAAAACTAAAAAAAATCCTTTGTTTCTCCTCACAGCCATAAAAACTATTAAAAAAATCCTTTGTTTCTCCTCACAGCCATAAAAACTAAAACAATCCTTTGTTTCTCCTCACAGACTTGAAAACATAAAAAAAATCCTTTGTTTCTCCTCACAGCCATACAAACTAAAACAATCCTTTGTTTCTCCTCACAGCCTTAAAATTAAAACAATCCTTTGTTTCTCCTTACAGCCATGAAACGTAAAAAAACAATCCTTTGTTTCTCCTCACAGCCATAAAAACTAAAAAACAGTCCTTTGTTTCTCCTCACAGCCATAAAAACTAAAAAAAACAATCCTTTGTTTCTCCTCACAGCCACATGATCTGAAAACCAATCCTTTTAGTTCCCCTCAGAGCCACATTAACTCAAAACTAATCATTTTGTTTTGTTCAAAGCCATTTTTAAACTCGAAACAATCCTTTTGGTTCTTTTCAGAGCCACATGAACTCCTTTTTATTTCAAAATTTAAGAAGATTCAAATTTAAAATTAAACATTTAAATTTTAAAAATTAGGAGTGCCTAATTAAAATTGAAAAAGGCAATGAAAAAATTGCATGGCAGAGAAGCTGTACTACACCAGTGCTCTTACCACCTGCGCTATCCAGCCCTTAGATGGTGGCCTTCCCAAATAGTCAACTAGTCTTTCTTTCTTTCGTTTTTCAAAAGTCCCCTGTCAGTTTTTCCTTTTTATTTTTGGTAATCCCCCCAAAAGAGATTATTTGTACATGGAGTCATGGACACACTGCAAACGATTTTGTGACTTGCTACGTTCACCTCGAGTGGCCCGAAAATTTCAATCTTTAGAATCTAAACCACTTCTCTCCTTTTGTGTCTGTCGACCGCTGCCTTGGCATGTCCGTCCCCCAGCAGGGAGTCCAGATGAAGTACGTCCCGGTCATCGTCATCCTCATTGCCATCGTGGCCGCCGTCATACAGTTCCTTGTGGCCCTGTCCTCGTCCGTATGACAATGCTCGTGTTAGCTGCACTGCAAGGGGGGAACCTACGGTACGAGCAGCCATGGCCCAGGCAGTCTCGCAGACGGATGCCGCGGGAAACAACGCTGTTTTCCTTTTTTCATTTCCAGTCGGTGAGCGCTGGCACATGCTGAAAAAAAAACTAGAGGTCGTGAGATCAAGTCCCGCTCAAGTCAAAATTTCATTGCTATTTTCACAATTTTTTTTTTTTAAGGGTCCCTGACAGTTTTCCTGTACTGTGTATGTTGGAAAATGGATTGCTCTTCTTTCGTTTCTGTTTTGCTAAGGAGTAAATATACACCCTATGCCGTTAATGTGTAGCATTGTCCATTGCGTCAGGGAGATACCGTGTATCTGTGAAGTTGTAAGCAGAGGCATTCTGGTTGTAAAGACACCACTGATGGATTTTTTTATTTATTTTTTATTTTTATTTTTATACATTCCAACATTGGTTTTAATCGGTTGTTTAGGATGGCATCTAGAGTATCTAGAACATTATACTTGCGAACTCAAAGTCACAGCTGTGGGATACAATTGCATACATTTGCATAGGGCGGATTGTTGAGTGTTACCACCCTACGGGTCCACCAACCGATGACCTGGTTTCACACTTGTCGCCGTTTGCCCATGGGAATTACTGTACACGTTGTGCCGGCACTTTGCCCACCCTGCTCACGTGCTGGGACATCAATTTCCGATGAAATTGCTGGAGTTTTTTTTTTTTTTTTTTTTTTTTTTTTTCCTGACGAAATCATTGAGATAAGCCATTGCAATATGAGAAGATCTTCCTTTGTGTCCCGGTGAATTTCCCAGAAGATTGCTGCCGGAGTGAAATGGGGTCTTTTAATAGTCGTCCATGCCCTTTAGAAGTCGGCTTTGAGGGTCCAGCTGGAGTGAAGGGGAGTTGGCAGTGCTCTTTGAATGGCATCCTAGTTTGCTTTGAGCCCAGTTCTCAGAAGATCTCTTTACCGGACGGCAACCCTCAGGCACTGATGGATGATGGATGAGATGATGTTATGCTCGGCTGTCTTGGGTGTCCTAGATTTTTTTCCGGCCCCTTGCGCCCGACCGGCTTTCCGCTCGATCTCTCTCTCTCTCTCTGCCGTCGACGGGCATCACAATGCCCCTCCAGTATCTCCCAGCAGTCACGGTTTGATCCCCCCACACAGAGCAGGGAATCAGGAAGTTAATTAGTTTAGTTTTGCCTATTCAAGGGGAAATGATAGGAGATAACCCTGCAAACGTCAGCACCCAGATCAGCAGAAAGGTTTCTTGTGTTTGAAATTCAAACTGAAATGATTAAGCAATTGCTTCCTTTTTTTTTCCCTTAAATTTTTTAGTGGAGCTGACTTTTACCATCCGGGCCTAGCAGGACCTTTCACGTAGGAAAACAAAAAGAATGTGTTCATGAATGTTTTGAGAAAAGGTCCTGCTTCCTACAAGGCCCTGCTTGGGTCGAAGAGCCCACCCGCTGGATTTGTTGGAGATTTTGTAAAATGAGGGTCATTTGAGTAAGGGAGCATTTTGTAGAATTTTTTTTTTTAAGTGAGGAACCTATAGCATGTATGAAGTGGGTCATCAGTGCTCCGGTATTCCTTAAGGCCGGGCGCGGTTCACATCCATGCAGTGCAGCACATTGTACATTGTTAGGGATACTGTTGTTGTTTTTTTTCCCTTCTCTGTACATATGTAATTTGTATACTGTGAAAGAAATCTCTTTCCCTTTTTTTTGTATGTTTGGGAAAATACTTATCTTGTAAATAACTATGCGATGTGAGCGCAGCAACGAGTGAGCGAGGGTGGAGGCGAACCTTGTACCTGTGTTTAGCCGGCCCAGCTGCCGATTTCACGAAACTTCAGATGTTTTGTTGCGTAACTTACGCAACATTTTGCTGCCTTTTCTGAGGCCGTTTTTCGAAATGAAGGCTTAGGCTCGGGCTCAGATTTCGTCTCCGTCTGACAAAACCTGAAAATACAGGTTGTGGTTTGTTTCCGAATTTGAAGGTTTGTTGCCTTGATAGGGTACAGGGTATTCACCAAGAAACTGTGGCCAAACGCTTTACTCAAGATGATATTATAATGATGTGATATTATAATGGGTAAGAGAAATGTGACTGAAGCCGAAGCCTGAGCCTAAGCCTTCATTTCGTAAACGGCCTATGTAGTGCACAAAAGTGCCGTTGTGGCGCATTGTGTCAACATTTGTACTTTGCGTAACTTACGCAACTTTTTCTTGAAATCGGCTGCAGCACCCACCTTTATTTGTTTATATTCGGGCGAGGCAGGGCAACCTCGTGTCCCCTGATTTAATGGCAGAGAGGTTACAAAGAGGACAAAGCTAACAGGCTTTTAAAAAAGAAGTAGAAACATACATGTGGCGAAAGTCCAGTGATATGAAGCAATGAGCAATTGCTATTTGCCCTTTTTCCAAAACCCGGCTCAGGCTCCGGCTCCGTCTCTGTTTTCCATAAGCAGAAAGCGTAGGTCGGAGTTTTCTGTTGAAGTTTAAGCTTTGGATTCTTTTTTTCAAAACACAGATTATCATTCGAAAACAAAGCCATAGGCCTTCCGTTTTTATGCCATGTACTTAAAATGGACGCAAGAAAGACGGAGCCGGAGCCTAAGCCGAAGCCGGATTTTCGAAAAGTGCCCAGGTTTACCTATTTTGTTACACGGCATAGCCATGCGTGTCGGGCTTCTTGTCTGCCCAGTGGTAATGAGCATCAATTCCCAAGTCGTTGCAGAGGGCACCAGACTATTGTGCCCGTGCCGTTTACACACGAGTCAATGGCCCTTTTTCCAAAACCCGGCTTAGGCTCAGTCTCCGGCTTTGTCTTTCTTTGTTTCGTCCATTTTCAAGTACAAGGCATGAAAACGGGAGGCTATTGGCTTCGTTTTCGAATGTTAAAAGAACTCCAACCTGTGTTTTCAGCTGTTGGATAACAGAGACGAAGCCGGAGCCGGGTTCTGGAAAAGGGCCCTTGGAAGCCGCTCGACAGTGGCTACATGCAATCTCCATAGACTTCTGTATTATTTCCGGCCATAGCCAATCATTTCGGACGCAGTCGATGAGGGCGCGTTTTTTTATATTTCTGACGTCTTGAGCAAGGAAATTAGACCCTGTCAGTTGGTGTCATCGTAACATCATCGCAGAGGCAAAACGAATATTATTTTTAGCACTTATGTGAGCAGTTCTGACGGTCAGACATGACTGGCCCGTCGGCAAGTTTTCCTGAGGGCGCCCTCAAGAGGTCACGAGGCCTTAAAAAATGCATTTCGCCAATTCCCCGAAGGCAAATTCATTAGGCGCGTACGGATAAAAGGCACAAGTCGAATGATTTGTTATCACCACTATGGCTTACTTTGAATTGATTTGACTGGAGTTAGTCCTGAGAGACGTCAGAGACGCGTGGACGGTCGAAGGCTAATTTGGTACACGGTCTAACAAGGTCTAACAAATCGGTCCATTTTGCCCTATCACTGCGCCTGTCGTGCGCCTCTGTAAACGTTGCGCGCGGCTACTTTCCCATTTACTCATTTTGATTCACGACCACTATCAATGTACAGTTGCCTTATCAATCATCCAATTCAATCCTTGTACATGTACATGATCCATGCACCTTATCGTCTCTGAGTACTAATTCTCTGCGCCACACGCTAGGGATTGTCACTGACGGATCCCCCTACAAACTGTTTCACACGGAACCCGGTGTAATGGTCTGATCCGGGTCCCATGTTCAGACGAGACCGTTACCATTATATGGATAAAAACGTCATGCGCAGTGCATATGGTAGTGTTCAGTGCATATGCAGCGCTTTCAGGCCCTTTCGTTGACCCGTAGTTATTTTCCAACAACGCTCAGTACGGAGCCTAGTACCAAGGCCTAGAACTTCAGTTTTACACTGGAGAAGAAATGCTACAGTTGTTCCCCCGTAATGAGGGTGTATCGATTGACCTTATACAATCAAAGGCATAATATAGTTTTACAAACTGTGTTCGTTCGCGGAAAATCATAAACAACATTCACATGAAGGGCGCCCCCACGTGCTTGGTTCACTGACTCAATCATCTGAGCACGCTGAGCAGCTGAGAACGTTGCTGCAATGTGTCGAGGTGAGCCAGTGACGTCACTGCTCAGCTCGGCATGGTATCCCGTGTGAGATCGTGACACCGGATATGGATCGACGATTCCCCGTTGGTTCCCCTATACCAGATGCGGCCATATCAGATGGTATCAGATGGTGCAAATCAGCGAATGGATACGCGATCGAGGTCTGTTCCCGTGTGAAACCGCCATCGTTCTAAAAACAAATCAGTCCACAAAGAACATTGACGTCACTTGTGGTTTGCTCGCCACGCCGAATACCAAGGGAATAATGAAGGCTTGTTCGCCGTTGTTAACTTGCCGCGCTTGCAATAGGAGTCACAATGGCACGCTAGTCACGCATCGCCCGCGTTGTCAGTTTCAGTCCATAGACAAACTGTTCCGTAAGCCACACAGATGGCCGTACAGATGTTCCATCCATAAGCCGTCCGCGTGTCAAACGTACTTGTCAGCGCGAGAGACGACCCAACCCACAAGGCGCGTTTTATAAGCTCCCCTGGGACGATACCGGTGTCACGATCTTGCCGTGACGTCACTGGCTCACCTCAGCACGTTGCAGCAACGTTCTCACTTCTCAGCGTGCTCAGATGAGTCAGTGAACCAAGCACGTGGGGACGCCCCTCATGTCAATGTTGTTCATGATTTTTCGCGAACGAACACAATTTGTAAAACTATACTTTGCTTTTGATTGTATAAAGTCAATCGATACACCCTAATTACGGTGGAACAACTGTAGTATTTCTTCCCCAGTGTAAAACTGAAAGTTCTAGGCCTAGGTACTAGGCTCCGTACTGAGCGTTGTTGGAAAATAATTACGGGTCAACGAACGTGTCTGAAAGCGCTGCATTGCCAATGGCCGTATCGACTCGGCACGGCCTTCAAAATGGACACCTACCATATGCACTACGCCTGACGTTTTTGTCCATATAATGGTAACGGTCTCATCTAAGCATGGGACCCGGATCAGACCGTTACACCGGATTACCCCCGCGCTACCCTGCTTTCACGTTGGCTATTATAAGGGATAGGGGCGTCATAGCAACCGGGGCTGATCGGTGTACACCGAGAAGCTAATCAAACAGTAACACTAACAGATGTACCCAAGCTTGTGCTGCACATAACCGGCGATTCACAATAGTGCGCCCTCAAGAGTTTGCAACGCGTTGGGCAATCAATGCGTGCAATCTGTCGACCCTTTCCTGGTCGAAAGATTCCGCGCATTGTGATTGGGAAACACGTTGTAGACTCTTGAGGGCGCACTAGTGTGAATCGCCCGTGTTATTCAGAGCCCCTAGAATCCCCCCATAAGGCCGCTGTACAGTAACCTGGACCAAACGGATACTTTAATCAAATCGTCACCTCTGACCCTGTCCCCTGTCGCCCCAAAGTACCGCACCGATTCACGTGCGATTGCAAAATGAGATTCGAACCAACACAAAGAAGTACACGCTTTTAAGATGATAAAAAGGGACTTTCTTACGAAAGAACGCATTAAACGATGAATATAATTTGATATTTTTGTATGTGTACATTGTGTGATTGTATAGGAATGAATTACAAAGACTGGATTATCGAGATAGTAGAAGCTGCGTGTGTGGTGTTGACATGCAGGCGAGAATATATTCTTAATTACTGTAATACACGTCAGACGACCTGTCCTATGGGTTTTTCTTCTTTTTTCTTCCAAGCGGGAAGGTTAGCACCAGGCAGGTTGACTGGTCTGTACCGTTGCCCTGCGTAAAAAAAGGGCACAAGACCGTTTACAACTGTATAATGTTCAAGATTGTTTATAATTGACACACTTGATTTGAACATAACTTGAATTTTCTTTTTCAAAAACCTCCAACATGGAAGCGTATTTATTTCAATATAGAGGATAATAATTCTTTCGAGTTTTTCAGCAAATACTTTGCGTTCTGACTTGTATCGTATTTTTTTTGGGGGGGGGGCTGAGTGGGTTTGAGTACATGCTAATGTTTCTGTTTTCTATTTAGAAAAAAAATGTCAATGTAATTTATTTATTTCCTTTTTTTTGTATTCATGGCCAATTTGTCCAAAGAAAGTCTTGATTTCAGAAGTCTGTTGGAACTTGGTGAGAGTATTGCCCTGGTACAATTGTTTTTGTTTTTTTGGGGGGAGGGGTGTTGGGTCAGAGTTTTATGCAAGAAGACCCAGTCTAGTTCTTTTCAAAATCAATGGGAAGATTTCCTTCAGCAGGCATTGTAGGAGCACACGAATCACTATCAAAGTGACCATATTATTATGAGAAGAGTTACAGAGGGCTGACGGGCGTTGGAAGTGATGCTGCTCCGGTAGATTGGTCTGAGGTTGGGATGCATGGGGTTTTTTTCCTGAAGTTTGTGTGAGCTACCAGTCACTACAACTATTTGCTTCTGGCGGAAAGTCTTTTCATCCTGATCATTTTTCCTTGTGGCTGATGGGTTGTTGGGTTGGTTGATTGATCGGTCGACCGGCCGACGGACCGACCGACTGGCTTGCTAACTGACTGACTGACTGACCGGGGGCTTGTTGGTCGGTTTGCGGGCTGGCTGGCTGGCTGGCTGGCTGGCTGGCTGGCTGGCTGGCTGGCTGGCTGGCTGGCTGGCTGGCTGGCTGGCTGGCTGGCTGGCTGGCTGGCTGGCTGGCTGGCTGGCTGGCTGGCTGGCTGGCTGGCTGGCTGGCTGGCTGGCTGGCTGGCTGGCTGGCTGGCTGGCTGGCTGGCTGGCTGGCTGGCTGGCTGGCTGGCTGCCTGCCTGGCTGCCTGGCTGGCTGGCTGGCTGGCTGGCTGGCTGGCTGGCTGGCTGGCTGGCTGGCTGGCTGGCTGGCTGGCTGGCTGGCTGGCTGCCTGGCTGCCTGGCTGCCTGCCTGGTTGACTGACTGCTTGGCTGGTCGGTTTGTCGGCTGGCCTGCTGGCTGGCTGGCTGACCGACCGGTCGGTCGGTTGCCTTGCTGGCATAGCGGTCGATTGGAATTGGTCGGTCGGTATGTTGAATGGTTAGTTGGCCTTTTTGATGTATCTTGATCAGAGGGTGAGCTTGCTGAGTGGTCGGTCGGTCGTCGGCTGACTGGTAGGTAGGTAGGTTGGTTGGTTGGTCGGTCGGTCGTCGGCTGACTGGTAGGTAGGTAGGTTGGTTGGTTGGTCGGTCTGTCGGTCTGTCTTTATGCCAATGGGATAATCGGTTTTCTCATGGGTGGAAGGCTGGCTGGTTGCCTACCTCTTAATTTGCTGACTGGCTGGGTACTTGGTGGACTGCTTGGCTTGTTCTTTGGTTCTTGATATGTAGGAGGGTTGTTGACCTGTTAATAGTATACGTTGTTGGTTGATTGGCTGTGTGGTTGTCTGAGTGACTGGCTGGCAGCTTTGGGGTGGGAAGGGGGTGTGCTCCTAACGTCCTGCAGCATCAATGCCACTTACAATCTGGACATTCAGCCTCCATTGTCTTGTCTCACTGGGCGTATATGACGGACAGACTTCTAGCCACTCCCCACGGCTTGTACCCACAACTAAATCGTGTTGAAATTTCAGTTCCCGCTCTCCCTATAATTATAGCTCCTATTTATGAAAATTGATATGCGTTTTAAGGCGAACGTTGTATGTACAGGGCGACAAAAGGAAACCGATTTTCTGTGGAGTTTGCATTGAAGAATTATAAATAATACCAATTATTGTTTATAAGTAACCGTTTTCGCTGTTGATGTGGTCAGTGAATGTGGCTTCCTTTTTTTTTGGGGGGGGGGATTGCTGCTTGTACACAGCTAATGTAGCATCGGTACATGCTTCATTTTGAGACTCGAATTTGGAGAAATCACGCCTCCAATAACGACGTGTAATGAGGAGTGTCAAGTCCGCCAGTCCGTTTGCTTAAAGGCCCAATACAACATTGGGAAGATCGGAAAACATCGATGTCCACATATTTCGTTCTAATTTACACAGTTTGTATTAGATGGTCATTATAATAATTATAATCCTCGTGTTGAAATCTGACGGTCTGGGGTAACGTATTTCTCGAGAAATTTTCACTCGAACATCGACAAATGGTTTATTACTTGCGAGTAATAAACCATTTCTTACACCACAGCACGGTGAGAAAACCTTGACAGTTTTTTGCCCTTTTCAACTTTCTCAGATCACCATTATTTTGAGCTGAAACCTTCGCAGGGTTTCTTTGTTGTTATGTTTAATGGTTTAGCACACAAACCGTGGCAATCGTTTGACCTTAACCAGTGCCTTTAAACAAATGAGAAGCCTACTGTAATAAATCGGGAAAGGAAATGAATAGACCAATTGTTTACATGCCATATAGTGGGTATTTTTTCATCCCAATTGGCACGGGCCATTAATGGAAACATACAGCGAAGAATGTGAACAATATTATGATAGTCCTCTTTGCTCATTTCCACTCCTGTTCTGCACCAAATGAGATAAAAAAAATACCCACTATAAGTAACGTGATGACAAGTACGCATTAGTCGCGTGTGCAGCTCCTTGGTGTCAACACGCTCTCCGGTGTCAACATGCTCCCTAGTCCTCCAATACTTTGGTCGGATAGTACCCGTGCCGCACAGCGAGCGCACTTGGTCCGCACTGTCAGACAATAATGTCTAACCAGCTAGGGGAGCATGTTGACACCGTAGAGCTTGTTGACACCGAGGAGCTCCACAGTCGTGCAATCGGTCCATTGGCAGAAAAAAAACAGTTCGGAGAATGTAGCCACTAAAGGTTAGCGACCAGTGGGCACCTTATTCATTTTGAGGGAGTGTACGACCTACGGGCTAATATTGTTTTCCATTGTGCTACAATATTTAGGCCTGAGCGCCATGTAAGGGCTGAATAGCTCAGATGATTTGAGCGCTGTAGGTCTCAGCTTTACGTCCCGGTCTAGTCGACGTTTTCTATGCCCCCCCCCCGAACAGTTTTTTTTTCTTTTTTTCCCCTTCATCCGCTTGAGAAAAAACAAACCAAACAAGTGGCGAGTATTGGAGATGTCGCAATGGAGTTGACCGACACGCACGACCGTTTCCCCTGCGGCCCGTGGATTACCTTCCCATCTTGCTGGCCTCAGCCGCGAATAAAGTGGCTGGGGAGAAGGTGAAGCGAGGGCTCTGTCGTTAAATGATGACACCTCGTGCCGGCCTCGCATGCAGCCCGAGCTGAGGGGGGGGGGGGGAGTAAGAGGTCGGTGTTGATACGGTTGGATGCCGGGGGGACCTTAAACCGCGGGACGATTGGGAATCTATTTGATAGCTGCATTACACTTCGGAAATAAGGTGGGTAATATTCAACCAGCGTTGGGACCCGATTTGATAAAAGGGTTGGATCTCACCAAGTCTTGCGGCGCCTCGTCAAGTCAAGTTGCGATGGGCAAACCATCGCAAGTTTTGTTACACTATGGCCGTTTGAAACGAAATGAAGGTTTGGGCTCGGGCTTAGGCTTCCTGTCATATGTGACCCGGCACAGCATAATGAGGAATAACCCCCACTTTTGAGATTTCGAGATTTTCTAATGACGTGAAAGAGTAAACCATTAGCTTTCAAATGATATCAAAATTAATTCCGTGTGAACTTTGTTGTAAATAGTACAAGGGGACTTTGCTTGTTCGTTTGGTACTAGACACATTATAGTAGCGCCATTCTAACTCCTCGAAAGTGGCCATTCAAAAAGCAGGAACTTTGCATTTTCATGAAAACAGTACACAAATATTCCCCCAAAATCCTCGTTTTTCAACATTTAAAGACGGTTTTCGGAAAAATCCTTTAGACATAATATCCTCCAATACATTAACTTTCCGAAAATAAAAAAACAAAATTGATTTTTTATCGAATTGAGAAGATACTTTGACTTCAGGCGTTGTTTACTCGAAAAGTGTTTTGATGGGATATTCCTCATGTCGCTGTGCCGGGTCACATATTGATCTTACTCGTTATAATATCGCAGGCATCTAAAAACAAGCGCTTATACCCTGTATACCTATCAAGCCGACAAACCTTCAAATTCGGAAACAAACCACTACCTGGTTTTCAGGTTTTTGAGCCCGAGCCCAAGCCTTCATTTGGTAAACGGCCTCATGGTTTCTGTGCACGCATCGCTCATCGTCGTTACTCCAGCCGCAGGTTACATTATCGATTGCTCAGAGTGACCTCTGGAGAGGTACGGCAGTTAAAGGTCAGATGATTCTCATTCTGTGAGCTCGACCCAGGGACGATAGCGGTCTGTTCGGCAAGTTTCCTTGCCTAAGGGCTGGGGAGCTCACCAGGCGGTCGTGCGCCGGACCGGTATAACTGGGCTCCGAATCCAGACCCGGGCAAAGCGAGCTTTGCTCCCCAACAGTTTGATAAATTGATGTCCGCTCGGGTGTCTCGCCTCTCGTTGGTTCGTGGCTGCATCGACCTTTGAGCAAAGTTACGGGCTCTCGTCTCCCATGAATATGTCATTGGTTGCACCTGAGACTGACGCGAGACCAGCTCGTGTCGAGGAGTGCGCGAAGGTGTCGGGTAGGTTGACGCTTGTTCTGCGAGGGGGCATGTTTTAGGTTCGCGTGTGTCTTTCATAATGCAAGCGGTCGTTTCCTCTGTTTTTTTTTTATTAGACCGTTTCCATCACCGTTGGCTGTGGGTATAAGTGTCGCGCAGGGAGATGGGGGCCGACTGCTGCCCGGGTGTATGATGGATGGTGTAAATATTGCAGCCTTGCGTCCGGTCCTCGACTCGGCGAGGCGGGTGGAGGTGTTCCCGGCGAGACCTCCTCCATCTCTCACATCCCATTATCTGTCCAAAAGTGATGGGAGGGGTGTGATGAACAACACTCCCCATTCCCCAAGTACCGCCCATCTGCGTAGGTCCCGCTCTAGAGCTGTGCTGATTCAACCCATCCCTTCTCAATTTACACAATCAGAGAGAGAGAGAGATCGGGGAGGGAGGGAGAGAGAGAGAGATGAGGGAGGAGAGAGAGATGGGGGAGGGTGGGAGAGAGATAGAGAGAGAGAGAGAGGGAGAGAGAGAGAGAGAGAGAGAGAGAGAGAGAGAGAGAGAGAGAGAGAGAGAGAGAGAGAGAGATGGAGAGAGAGAGGGGGAGAGAGAGATGGAGAGAAAGAGAGGGAGTGAGGGAGGGAGGGAGGGAGAGAGATAGAGAGGAAGAGAGAGAGAGGGAGAGAGAGGGAGAGAGAGAGGGGGAGGGAGAGGGAGAGAGGGAGAGAGAGAGGGTGGGAGAGAGCGAGGGAGGGAGAGGGAGAGAGAGAGGGGTAGAGAGACAGAGCGAGGGGGAGGGAGAGAGAGGGGTGAGGGGAGTGGGGGAGAGGGGGAGGAGGAGAGAGAGGGGAGAGAGAGAGAGAGGGCGAGGGGAGGGAGGGGAAGGGGGAGGAGAGCAAGAGAGGAGAGAGAGGGGAGGGAGAGAGACAGGGAGAGAGATGGGGAGGGAGAGAGAGAGGTGGAGAGAGAGGGGGGAGAGAGGCAGGGATGGGGATTGAGGGAGAGAGGAGAGCGAGAGAGGGAAAGAGAGAGAGAGGGAGGGGAGAGAGAGGGGGAGAGAGGGAGGGAGGGAAGAGAGGACAGGGAGGGAAAGAGAGTGAAGGAGAGAGAGAGAGGGAGGGAGGGAGGGAGGGAGGGAGAGAGGGGGAGGGAGGGAGAGAGAGGGAAGGGAGAGGGGAGGGAGAGAGAGTTCGGAGAGAGATGGGGAGAGGGAGAGAGAGAGAGAGAGAGAGAGAGAGAGAGAGAGAGAGAGAGAGAGAGAGAGAGAGAGGGGAGAAAGAATTTTGACAAATAAGCTTCAATGATTACCCCAACAAAGAACTTCAGCCTGGGATTTCAGCTTTTGGATATCAAAGACGAAACCGAAGCCTACGCCTGATTTTGTAAAAAAATAGCCTTGGTGTTCCACTCATTTAGATAGCATGAAACAAAGGTGAAGCTCCTGCTTGGCAAGGCGAACCTCTGATGTTGTGTTCTTGAGCTGCAGTGTGTCGATGGTAAAGCAGCTCTTTTGAAATCGGCCCACGCATGATGTAAGATCAGGCGCCCTCTGTCGGCGCACTTACCCCCGTGCTAGAGGACACATCGCTCTTGCCCTAACCCCTCCCCCATCCCCCAAGCGCCTCTCTCCAGGCCCAGGCTGCTCCACCTAGATGCGTCCCAAAGCGAGTGTCATTCAACCCAATCATAGATTTCTTGTTTTCATTACCGAGGGAAAAACACATCGATGACGACCAACTCTGACAATGTATGGGAGGGCAGTGACGTATCGTTCAGTCGCCGCCAGCCGAAAGTAAGTTGACCAGCAGTGCCCTTCGAGCATCTGTTTAAAATGTGTCCCTTTTTTTTGGTTATCCCTGTCGCGCTAAATTTGATTTATACGGAGGCCCTTCATTCACAGCGACCATTAGGGTTCCCCTTGGCTCCAATTATCCGGGCGGTGCACTCAGCACTTTGCTTTGGTTTTATACCTATTATCTAGTGGCAGCAAGCCGCCATGTAATGGCATCTAGCACCCACCGTAAGCCACGGTTTGTAGGGGGGGGGTCTGATGTCATGGAAGGCCATTATTCGCCTTCTTCTTCGTGGCTCATTATAAGAATCACAAAACTTGGAGGATAATACCGCATTAAAATCTAATCAACAGTCTCTTAAGGGCGTTGAGACCTAAGATGACGTCATGAGGCATCTACTCCAAAAGTCCTTTTTCGAGTAAAAGGCGTCGAAACTCAAAGTAATGTTAAAATAGGCCTACATGTCAAAACAAAAAATAATTCTTGTAAAGGTTATGTATTTAGAGAATCATCTTCCAAAGGATATTTGTGACCCGGCACAACGACATGAGGAATATCCCACCAAAACACTTTTTGAGTAAACAACGCCTGAAGTTAAAGTATCTGCCCAATTCGATAACAAATAAATTTCCTTTCTTTTTATTTTCGGAAATTTTAAGTATTAGAGGATATTATATTTTGATATCATTTGAAAGCTGATGGTATACTCTTTCACATCATTAGAAAACCTCAAAATCTCAAAAGTGGGGTTATTCTTCATCATGCTGTGCCGGGTCACATTTTTCAACAAATAGGCCTATCGGTATAAATATTGAACAATTTGGGAATTCAGAAGTGCGTATAGTTACGCCGTGTGCACCATGACCTCAAACTTGAGAGTGGTTTTTATTTTCTCGAAAAGTGGTTTCCGCGACTTCGCGTTGCCTCGTCACCCCTCAACTCTCGCGCCGTAACTTTGCATTTCGGCAACGTATGGAAATAATTTTGATATCATTGGAAAGCTAATGAGGTACTCTTTGCTGTGGTAGTAAAATCTCGAAAACTCAAATTCGGACGACAATCCTCATTATGCCGCTCTCGCGGTCATTCCTTTGGTTATGAGTGAGTTACACACTATTCCATAGTATAGGCATTTGGAAAGCGCCTCTATAGTATTGATTCATCGAGAAAGGTGGACTAACTACATTACTGGAAATGCAGACGGAACCGTAAGGGATACAAACCTTAATCAATGGCCTGGGGACGAAGCTTGGTCGAGGTGAATCCAGCACAACTGGAAGTGAGATCGCTCTTTGTGTTCAGCAAATCCTTGTGACGGTAACAAGCTCGACCGTGCTGGGAAACAAACAATCATCGCGGAAAACATCCGCAAAGAAACGAGACAAAACAAGACACAATCAATGAAGAAGTACCGTTCCCTTGTTTATTTGACGACGCAAACAGTACTGATTACAGTTCCTGTGTTTTGTGAAACGCCAGGAAAAGCAGATAAGAGGTACAATTCTGGATAGAAATGACAACGACCGTATTATGGAATAAAGGTTCTAGAGAGAAAAAAAAATTATGTCCACTGACGCGGCTAGCAAGTAAAGACAATCAATCAAATGCAACTAAATCAGTGCTAATTGATATAATACAAATCTGGCTAAATTCCAGATTGAAAACTTATAGATTGACCTGAAACATACCAATCCCCTCAAAAAAAAAAATGTTAAGAAGGCCTTACGTATCAATAGGGCGTAAGGGGTACATGTAGGCCGAACACCGCCCTCTACCGCACCATCTCTCATGGTGATAGCTATTTAACGCAGCCCCACGGTCACACCGGCCTGTAATGGACCTCGATCATCCCACAGCCGGCCGAGCCCCATCAGCCGGTCAGCCAACCGCGGAGGCCACACTGCTGAGTGGCCACTCAGACCCCAGCCCTTATTTCCCAAGAGCTCACCCTTAAGACTGACCACTCAACTTATAAAGCGACAATGCCACATTTTAAAAACGACGCAAACAAGTTTTCTCGAATCCAAATACTCCTCTTCAGAGCTTTCAAAGCTGCGCTATTTTCCCGTCTCTTGCTCCGAGCCCTTGTATCTTGTACATTGTGAGCACAAAATGATGGGGGGCTTGGATAGTTGTTTGTTTCTCTGAGTACTCGCTGGCAATACCTGTGGACTAGCTTAGGTGATATTGGTTAATTCTAATCGTCCGTTTATTGTGAACTTGGTACATCGCGAGTCACTACCACCACCAGCATCATCACCACCGCCATATCACCACTACTTCCACCACCACCCCCCTCCATCACCACCACCGTGGCGATGCATCGCCGCCTCGACCGATATCGCCATCTCTTTTTTCCATTTGATGGATTGGATCCATTTCCCCAATATCACCACCACCCCATTTCCAATCGAAGAAAAAACGTCTCCAGATGCTATCCACGTAAAAACACAATTGCCACCAATCTCACCTCTACCTCCTCCACCACCACCACCACCACCACCTCCACCACAACCACCACCACCACCACCACCATCACCACCACCACCACCACCACCACCACCACCACCACCACCACCACCACCACCACCACCACCACCACCACCACCACCACCACCACCACCACCACCACCACCACCACCACCACTACCACCACCACCACCACCACCACCACCACCACCACCTCCACCACTACCACCACCACCACCACCACCACCACCACCACCATCACCATCACCACCACCACCACCACCACCACCTCTACCACTACCACCACCACCACCACCACCACAACCACCACCACCACCATCACCACCACCACCACCACCACCACCACCACCACTATATCATTACTACCACCACCACCACCACCACCACCACCACCACCACCACCACCACCTCAACGACCACCTGTATTACCACCACCATTCTAATCACCGCAGCCACCACACTACAGTGCCACCATTACACGCCGTAGAAGACCTCAGACCCGATGGTATCGAGGTGTACTCGAATCTTTCCCCTCGGCCTGCCCGCATCCACTAAGCAGAGTAGACATTTCAGGCCTCTTGTCAAAAAGATCATCGGTTGGGTATCAGATGATTTGACCCGTCCGATGTCGTTTCCACCGGATAGCCATCGTGAATTTTTCACCCCGGAGTCCAGTACAATCGGCTTTCTACCGGGGAAATTTTATCGGTCGGATGAATTCAACCGGCACTCAACCGATGATCTTTTTGACAAGAGACATTACCATCGAGTTGAACACAAACGAAATGCAGCCCCAATGCCCGCACCACCAGGTCCGTTAGAGTCCGCCTCTTCTCTCGAACACTTACGCTGCGTTTACACTAAGGATCCCGCAAGGAGGATCAGATCCCGCAAGGAGGATCAGATCCCGCGAGGAGGATCAGATCCCGATCAAAACCGTGCGTAAACGCAACGCAGGATCAGATCCTAGTCTCGGGATCTGATCCTCCTCTCGGGAAGGATCAGACCCGGTTCAGATCCCGCAATTTGCAAGTGTAAACGCAAACGCGGGATCAGATCCCGGAAGCTGACGTACAGTATGCATGGTCGAGTAAGTCTTGCGCGTAATTGGCTGTTGTTGTGCTCCAGTGCCCATTATCAGTGCACATAACCTTTGCCCCAAGGTTGCAGCGCTTCATCGATGCCACGCGGGATCAGGATCAAGTGTAAACGCGGCAGGGGTCTCATCCTGCTCGCTGATCGCGACCGCAGGATCTGATCCTCCGTTACGAAGTTTATCTTTTGAACCATCAACACAGGCATCACGTGCCCTGGGCCCAATTTCATAGAGCCGGGGTTGGCAAAGTGATCCTATGAATCAAATTTTGGCGCTTAACCCTAACGCGTTGCACCTCCCGCACAGGACACACTGTATACCGCAATTTACCACAGTGCCCACGGGGTGTAGGCTCACACACAACAGGAAACCACAAAAACCCCACTGTGGAATGTCCTGGTGCATGGCCCTTATCCTCCCACATGAAAAAACATGAGTGTTTAATTGTGGCCCCTGATCACTCGTCACCGTCCAGCACACTGACCACGACATTTCACCGTTTCAGACACGAATGCGCGGTCCGACTCAACGCTTCAGATTTCGCCATGCAGTCCTTCTGCAATCGCCTGAGGCGGCCATACACAAACTGTACAGCCCCAATGGTTGCAGCGACCACGACCACAACACCAGCACCGCCACTATGTCCACACACCCTCACTGGATCGATCGAAGCTATTTCTAACAGCTATTTCTAACAGCTATTTCTAACAGCTATTTCTAACAGCTAATCCTAACAGCTATTTCTAACAGCTATTTCTAACAGCTAATCCTAACAGCTATTTCTAACAGCTATTTCTAACAGCTAATCCTAACAGCTAATCCTAACAGCTATTTCTAATAGCCATTTCTAACAGCTAATCCTAACAGCTATTTCTAACAGCTATTTCTAACAGCTATTTCTATAACAGCTATTTCTAACAGCTAATCCTAACAGCTATTTCTAACAGCTATTTCTAACAGCTATTTCTAACAGCTAATCCTAACAGCTATTTCTAACAGCTATTTCTAACAGCTATTTTCTAACAGCTATTTTCTAACAGCTAATCCTAACAGCTATTTCTAACAGCTATTTCTAACAGCTATTTAAACAGCTATTTAAACAGCTATTTCTAACAGCTATTTCTAACAGCTATTTCTAACAGCTATTTAAACAGCTATTTAAACAGCTATTTCTAACAGCTATTTCTAACAGCTATTCCTAACAGCTATTTCTAACAGCTATTTCTAACAGATATTTCTAACAGCTATTCCTAACAGCTTCAAGACAGTTCAAGTTAAAAATAAGATTATGTCTCTATCTAAGACGTGATACGATACACATGAATGACATCTCTGTCTGTTATGGTAAAAAATGGTGTGATTTCAAACAGGACGGTCCACACGAGAATGGAGGAGTGTTTGTATCTATAGGAAACTCGAGTTAAGTTATACGGGCCCCTTCCGATTTACCCTTTTTGTGCACGATGCTATGGCGATTCGCGCCTATAGGCGATTCGCGCCTATACCGCTTGTATCAATGACGTATCAAATTGCCCGGTACCTTTGTGTCCTTCACACTGATCATGTATCTTACATTGTGGAATATCAACTGGATATATCATATACATAGCCAATGGCCAGGTACCGTTTGCCATTCAATCATAACGTGTGTAGTGGTACCCTGACGTTTGTCATGGCATGTCGAATGGACTCGTAGCTCTGCGATGCATTATGAACTGCGCATTGGTGATAATTATATGTATTATAACAAATTATCTGGTACCTTTGTGCCCTTGACACCCATTATAAACCGTGTGCTGGTACCCTGACGTTTACAGCAAACTCAAAGGTCTCGCACAATCATGCACCTCCCATCCCTCGTGAATTGCACTATTGACTAATTTTATTATACACTCTAAGGTCTTGTACGTGTGCCTTTGTACCACTACCACCGATGATGAGCTGAGCGTGGGAACCTGCCCTCTCTTTTGAGTATCATTAATTTTTAATAATATAACGATAGTAACTATTTCCAATGGCTTTGTATGTCTGTCCCCTGTACACATCCACCAGTGATAAAGACAAAGTGTGTGTTCGTTCCATATGAAATTTCGTAAGACATACCCTATGGCTTGGTACCTCTGTGACCTTTACACCCATAACCATGTGTTGGTGCCCTGACGCCTCTGAAAATTATAAGACCCTATAATGTGTGTGTTACCTTCGCGCCCTTAGCGCCTACTGCATTTGGCTTCTCGAGTGCCCCCGCACCAACTTATCCCTGTTTAAACAGGCGTCGCCATCCTTGATAAAAAAAAATATGAAAAATACCCGGTGTTATTCGTGTCGGTGGACTTAAAAACCTGGACAGCCGTTAATCGCCCGAGGCACTCTGATTATTATCAGTCAGACAAAATTAATGAACACGGACGCCACCAAAATGCCAAACCAACCTCGGACGAAACGGCTCCCCATTGATATCATACACGAGTATCCCCTCTCTATACTGCTTCGTTCTGTCCAGTTTTGTACCTACTTACTATTCTGCTACAAGTGCATCTCTCCTCTCTCTCTCGACCTCTTCCGCTCCCCTTACCCCCTCTCTCCACTCCTTCTCCCTCTCTCCTCCTCCCCCCCTCTCTCTCTCCCTCCCTCCATCCCGCCTCTCCCTCTCTCTCCGCCCTCCCTCTCCCTTTTGCTCTCTCTCTCTCTTCATCTCTCTCTCCCTCTCTCTATCTCTCTTTTTCTCTCTTTCTCTCCCTCTCTTTCTCTCTTTCTCTCCCTCTCTTTCTCTCTCTCTCTAGAATTCGGGAGTCGCGGGTTCGAATCCCGCCCGAGCTGCCTGAAATATTTTTATCAGGCACCGGGCAAAGCACTGAGCATTCAGTGTTTACCACGTCGAGTAAGGGCAAAACCTCTTTGAATCTCTCTTTCTTCCCCCCTCTCTCTCTCTCTCTCTCTCTTCCGTTCTCCTTCTCTCTCTCTCTTCCCCTCTCTTTCTCTCTATCTCTCTTCCTCTCTCTCTCTTCCCCTCTCTTTTTCTCTCTCTATTCCCCTCTCTTTCTCTCTCTCTCTTCCCCCTCTCTCTCTCTCTTCCTCTCTCTCTCTATCTCTCTCTCTGTACATATCCATCTATCTCTGTCTCCGTCCCTCTCTCTCTCTCTCTCTCTCTCTCTCTCTCTCTCTCTCTCTCTCTCTCTCTCTCTCTCCAACTTGTCAACCCCACCGGCCTGCTGTCCCTTATAACAGCCACACTGATGTGTGTGGTTACCCGAATGGATAACCGACCTCACCTGTCTTTTTTTCAGGCCGTTCTTCTGCATTCCAGAAGAGGAAAAGGAAAGAGGGGGTGCATCGAGATATTAACAGCTGCCAGTACCGACATTAGTGGTTTTGTGTATGCGCGCTCAGTCAACTTACTACCATGGGAACGACCATATACGTCAGCAAGCATCGGCCTTTTGACCCGAGCTATCTTTCCCCTTTCTCCACCCCCGCACCCAATTGAGTTTTTTTTTGTACAGGTCGCATGGCGTTCTCCTCAATACGCAGTGCTTTGCATTCTGATATCCCTGCCCTCGATAATGTCACCTTATTGAGCGCTGTGTTTGGCTGTGTTTGGCACTTGGTTCGTGCGTCTCTCTATCTGCAAAATCAACAGCGCAGATGTCATTTTCCCCAATCGCCACCTTGCACCGCTCGCTGCGCCGACAGCGTGTGTGTTTCTCCATACGGGAGCGTGTTCGCGCTAAGGGGGTCATAGGCCCGAGGCGGTTCGATCCAGGCTCTTAGCGAGCCGTCGATCGCCTCCAGAATGGGTATCCTCGCCTGCCTTTGGCAAGCTGTTCTTCTTCTGCATTCAAGAAGGGGAAAGAGAAGACATAAGTGGCTTTGTGTATGCGCCCTCAGTCAACTTGCTATTCATGATATGGGGGCAGTGGCGGGAATAGTCTTGCCGTTCTGCGTATCAAGAATGACCCTTGGCTGTGTTCCCCCACGGGATGGCGGCGTATTTGCACACAAAAATCCCCTCCGTTATTACCATACATCATCACCACGGTCACACTCGTTCCCCAACCGCTCCCCCACCCTGTCATCCCCGTCCCCGATCGCCAGCATCACTCTGATCGACCTCCCCAAGCGCTTTGCTCTTCATGGAGTATAACTTACAATGAGCGTGTTGGTCTTTAATAACAACCCTCAATCTAATCTACTTCTGCACCTCCTTCCCCCCCCCTCATTCGTCTCCTTCGCCTCCGCCTAATTGATTATTGATTATCTTCACCGTCTTATCCCTATTATCCAAGTCCACATCCTCCCCATCATCCTCATTCTCTCCATCCTCCTCATCTTCATCATCCACATCCTCTTTCATCTCTTCATCTTAATTTCTATTCATCCTCATCTTCTATTTCACCCTCCTCATCCTCCTCATCCCCATCCTCCTCCTCGTTCTCCTTATCCCACTCACCCCTCTCCCTCCTAATTCCCATCCTCCTCCTCATCCACCTCATGTTCCTCGCCCTCCTCATTCTCCTCATCCTTCTCACCCCTCCTCCTCAATCTCCTCATCCTCTTCACCATCCTTACCCTCCTCACCCACCTCATCATCCTCATGCTCCACGTGCTCCTTATGCTCAACGTTCCTCACCCTCATTCTCCTTATCATTCTCATCCACCTCCTCACCTTCACTCTCCTCACCATCCTTGCCCTCCTCGCTCTCCTCACGCTCGTCACCCTCCTCCTCACCCTACTCACCCTCACCACCCTCCTCACCCTCCTTACCCTACCCTTCCTGTCTCGCTCTCATCCTCATACTCATCTTCATCCACAGCATCCACTCACCCTTCCCATTCTCCCATCCTATTCTCCCCATCCTCATCCTTCTCATTATCCTCACCCCTCCTCATCCTCCTGCTCCCCCATTCCTGCTCATCCCCCGTCTCCTCTTCTTCCTCTCCTCCCGTTCCTCCTCTTCATGACTCCCGTCATTTCCTTCCCCACACCGTCATCATCATCACCATTGCAGCCAAACCCTTTTCCTCAGGTGCAGTCCGCCCCACCACGCCAAGCACAGACCGCTGTCTCCCCACAGGCACCCGCGGGACTCCCCGTGCGAAACCTGCCCGGAGTTGACACCAATAATGCAATATTAAACCGACTACTTGCACACAGACACTGTGAGAGCCCCCGACACATCGGCGAGTTATACCTGCACTAAAAGCAAGAGTCGGAAATCAGAGAGGAGAATTGAAGCTTTCTATACAGCTGCTGTTATTGTGCATATGCACGGGGGAACGAGCCGTCATCAGTTGGAGATGACTGTGTTTGTGTGGCCTAATTCGGGGATTACTCGGGAGCAAAAGTAGGAAAACTGGCGGCAGATGACAGCCTCACTTTCCGATCTCTCTCCCCCCTCCCTGTTTTCTGTTTCTCTGGCTCCCAATCCATTTATGTCCGCTCCAGCGTCAGCTCTTGTTTCTTGTATCGATCGAAAAAACAGTCAAAATGCACGGGTGGGTGGGTGGTTGGGTTGGGGGGTGGGTCGAGTTTCCTGCCTGATACGACTTCTAAGCCGATAATCTTGTCCGAACATGAAATCCGAATCGCGGTGGAATTCGGATGAAACCGTGCCTGCGGATTGAGCCACAGAGCGAGAAATGGACGAGGGGGGGGGGGTGGGGGCAAGACAACTGAGTGAAGTGCGCCCTCTGTGAAATTCCCATACAGCGTAAAGACACGAGTTTAATTGGCGAGTCGTTTGTGAGTACCCTGGCGTCTTACTGCGTGGGCACTATGTCGTCAGATCTAGGCACCGCCCTAAAAACAGCGCTGTCCCCAAGTCGAAACAGAAAAACTAGGCAGTGACACTGTTTCCAAAGAGCAGAGTTTACCGCGTGGAGCCGTTAAGAGCGCCGGCCATCAACCGCTGTGCGCCCCTCGCAGTTCCCGGCCAGCCCACGCTGACCGCTTCCTGACACCGCCAATTAGCAGACCCGTTCCGCTTGATCTGGCCCCAAAGCCCAAGCCCCCCCCTTCCCCACCAACCCACCCCAGTTCTATGGCGTCTGTTTTATTTCAAGAACCGGGCCGCGAGGGAGAAGTGCTCGAGCCTCGCGGGAAATCTCGACGCGGGAAAAGACAGCAGAAGAAAAAAAATCACCCTAATCATTCCGTGAGCGCCGAGAGCGGGTGTCGGTAATAGGTGAATTTTAATTGGAAAGTGTGCACGCCCGCCTTACCTCCACTCCACCATGCGTTCTTTCTTGGTACTGCTTTGACTTACGCTCAGCTGACCTGTCTGATAACTGACGGCGAAGAAATATAGTGCTTTGACATTCAGTGTGTCACTTCTATATTTGGGGGGGGGGGGGTCTGTCCCAATTTCGCAGGTCATAGAACCGCGCATTCTGGTGATTTTCCCCGAACATCACTGGATGTCGCTTATAAAGGTGTATCCTGACCAACACAGCAGAGGACAATTCCATAGAGCTTCTGTAAAGGCCCAAATACAACATTGGTAAAGGTCAAAAGATTGCCACAGTTTGTGTGTTAAAGGCCCTATACAACATTGTTAAAAGTCAAAAAATTGCCACAGTTTGTGTGTTAAGCCATTAGACATCCCCAAAAAGCAATCCTGTGAAGGTTTTAGTTCAAATGGTGATCTGAGAATGCAGAAATAGGTAAACAATTGTCACGGTTTTTGCACCGTTCGGTAGTGCAAGAAATAGTTTATGACTTGCGAGTCACAAACTATTTGTCGATGTTTGAGTGAAGATTTCTAGAGAAGTACAGCATCCCAGACCGTAAGATTTCAACATGAGGATTCTTTCATGACCATCTACAAACTGTGTAAATTAGAAGGAAATCTGTGGGCATCGATATTTTCTGATTTTCCCAATGTTGTATTGGCCTTTAAACGTGGATATCTACAGAGCACGAATGGTATTGATTGCGTCAACAGCTATAACAAGCCACAATAGCATCTGACTACTACTCTATGTCCTGCTATTATTCACTTAGCGCAAAGCAAGAGTCCAGTTTGGGTCGGCAGATGGGTTCCATTGATCATGCCTTTTTTGTGCCGAAGCAAATTTCAGGTGCTCAAGCGGCTCTATGAAAGTAGGCCCGCCTCGTTGTAACTCGTATAGTTACCGCACGATACAAATAATAATTGGTATTTACACATGTCTTTCTCTCTTTCTCTACTTGCCCATAATTGTGACTCGGCACAGCATAATGAGGAATAACCCCCCCTTTTGAGATTTTGAGATTTTCTAATGATGTGAAAGAGTATACCATTAGCTTTCAAATGATATTAGAATTATTTCCGTGTGAAATTTGTTGTAAATAGCACAAATGTACTTTGCTCGTTCATTTGGTACCAGACACATTATAGCAGCGCCATACTAACTCCTCGAAAGTGGCCATTCAAAAAGGCAGGAACTTTATACATTTTCATGAAAACAGTACACAAACACTCCCACGAAATCCTCGTTTTTTCAACATTTAGAGACGGATTTCGGAAAAATCCTTTGGACATAATATCCTCCAATACAATTTTCTTTCTGAAAATACAAAAAAACATAAATTTATATTTTTATCGAATTGAGAAAATAATTTGACTTCAAGCGTTGTTTTCCTCAAAAATTGTTTTGGTGGGATACTCCTCATGTCGCTGTGCCGGGTCACAATTATTGTCTTATTCTGTTTTCACCATTCGAAGCAAGCTTTTCGAAACTTGCTATAATAGGTATGCATAATAAAGGACTCACGTGATATGTTGGCATACATCATATCCCTTTCGCGGAAAATTATGGAACAACCGAAAGTATGGATTGATAGAGGAATTGATTCTATAGGATTGTCTTTTTTTGACATTATTTTTTTATTCCAGTTGCTTAGCTGGGACATCCGAAATTAGTCTAACGGTCGAGTTTCTTCTCATGCAGTTTACCAAAGTGAACCAAAAGTTATGTCCTATGCCTTCGTTTCTTTAACATTCGTTTTAATCAAATTTGATTTAAATTAAATGACTCGATCATTTCCCTTAAAATCTTTAGTTCAAATAACGCCACAAACGGTTAAAGTAATACCACAAATGAAATTTGTTGCAAACAAATCAAATATAGTACTGGGTAGTCTTTGCGGAGTTAGTTTGCTACATTCTGAAAATGACAATTTATTTTAACACGGAGAGAACTATACTCTAGGCTAACATGCAATGGAATGATTTGATAAGGATTATACACGAACATGGAATTGAATGTGAGTTGGATGAAGGGTGGTGATTATTACAAAGGCAAGACTCCAACTACCAGAGGGAGATATGAATGATGGAGCTCTAAATTCAAATTGAAGGATAGCTGCAACAGATTCGGGTCAGTTTGGTTTACTGTTGTTTGTTTCCCGCACCCAATAGGCCCCGCCATGCCTTACATCATTCATTGTGGGGCGCCCTCACCAAGAATTCAGAGGACAAATACTACTCTTCTTTCTATCTCGTCTTCCTTTTTTTTTTTTATCTCTGACATGACTGTCTGTGGACGTCATAGTTATGATTACCAAACATTTTAAAATTGGATGCCACAATATACGATGTCACGGTGGAATTGCTCAGTGTTTTCATTCAGACAGGTATATCTAATACGATTTAGTACTGAACTTTTTTTACGAAATCATGGTTAGACGTTTGCATCCATCAGGCCCGAGACTTAAAAATACATTTACACTTCAAGAACAACAGCGGAAAACAAAATAGAGTTTTCTATGATCGTGAGATACGACCTAATTAATCCCATTGATTTCAATACTAACGTTGCAGCAACCATTTCGAGTAAAGAAAAAAAAATTCCGATGAGGCCACTGATGAGCGGTCCTTTTCTTCACTACAGTCATCGGTTGTGCGCATGTGTGGGACGGACGAGGCGCGCATGCGCAGGAGAGCGAACGCGTGCTGTGAATCAACGCGCTCTGTCATCGCGGTCCCATGCCCTTTCGCCAATCCCTGCACTGGGGCTCGGGCCCAGGCTTCGTCCCCGTAAAAAAAAACCCCAACTAAAATAATTTGAAGGCTTGTCGTCCATGCTCAATACAGAGGGCGGTCACTGCTGTAGCTGTTGTAAGATCGCCCGTTCTGTCATATACCCATAGACATAATTACATGTACATGTATATAGCCTGTGTCTATGGTACTACCCGTGGCGCGGGAATGGAGGTGATTGAGGATGTGTGGACGAAGTCTGAGCCCGAGCTAACCCAAGCCTATCGGTCCGTACCGTACTGTACTCGGGAGGTGTTCAACACCACGACGCATATGACCGCAATGCCCCAGCATGCAAGCCGTGCGCCCGGAAATCGTCAATCCCTCCGATCCCCCGACCACGTCAGGTAAGCGTGGGTTACTTTCACAGGGCGGCTTCGGCACGACACACCTGCCGAGCACCGAATCTCCCCATCAGCTAGTATAACAAGAATGCCAACCACATTATCGAGTGACGTTCACTGCAATTGGCATGTATTGGACTTTGACTATTGGACGGCCCAGGAAAAAATGGCGACTCTGGCTTTTGAAAGGCGGGTTTTGCCTTTACGTACTCGAGTCATAGTTAGCACTCTATTAACTGCTTGGTGGTATTATTGTATCCGGTTGGCCACTGAAAAAGAATATGCCTTCTTTCGGTTGAGACGGAAAAGCCCAAAACAGGCTCCTTGGACTGGATTCGGACCTTCAGCGCCTGCTTTTCAGTGCAGGCGTCTTACCCGCCATAAAACAATTCTTTCCTTTTTTTTACGCATGAGAACTTTCTGGTGCTTCGAGCTGGTCGCTGAAATTGACCCCGGCCCAGATCGCGAGTGCTGGATTAGGACGTGACCTGACGAGGACCAGGAAGCGGTGACTGGAGCAGGGATCCCCCTCTGTGTGGTGCTACCGTCTCTGACTCCCTCTCTCCACTCTCTCTCTCTCTCTCTCTCTCTATCTCACCTCTCCGTGTCTCTCCTCTGTCTCTCCGGAGACTTACTCCCGTTGTTACGAGAGGTTGCCCTGGCCGTCGTGCTCGGAGACGGAGAGCCGGGAGGAGGGTCGCTTGGCGTCCCCGTCCATCTGCACCACCAGCGTGTTGTTGATCTCGCCCATGCGGAAGCCGCAGGCCTGCTCGCGGATGGACTGCGTGGTGTTGCGTTCGGGCGTGATGAAGATGATGTAGCACTTGGGCAGGAACATGAAGCCGAGCAGCAGGTAGTTCGTCAGCACCACGGAGATGACCTGCATCAGGGCCTGCAGCCGCCCGGTGGTGGAGAAGTAGGTGGGCAGCGAGACCACCCAGATGACCACGTAGAAGAGCATGGCCACGGTGATGTAGCGCGTCTCGTGGAAGTTCTCGGGGATCTTGCGGGCGCGGAAGGAGAAGACGAAGCAGACGGTGGCCAGGAGCGTGTTGTAGCTGTACATGGCCACGAAGGCCAGGACGGCGCTGTCGCACTGCACGTACACCATGGAGTTGGAGGCGTTCTGGTCGAGGAGGACGCGCGACGGCTGCACCGCCAGGTAGGCGCTGACGATGGCGCCCTGCACCGTGGTCAGGGCGCCGATGATCAGCACCTGCAGCCCCGTCCGCCGAAGCCGCGAGCGGAGCGAGACGCCGCGCCAGGTGGTGTCGAAGACGTCCAGGATCCGGCGGGTCTTGACCAGGAAGATGGCCAGCACGCCCGTGTTGTCCAGGCTGTGCAGGGCGATGCGGAAGTTGCAGGACCAGCCGGCCGGCATGCCGATGTAGAGCAGCGGCTCCAGGAAGGCGACCAGCAGCAGGCAGAGGAGGCAGTAGCTGATCTCGCGGTTTGAGGCGCGCACGATGGCCGTGTCGTTGTAGACGGCCAGGGTGACCAGCATCAGGGCGGTGGCCAGAAGGCCCAGACCGCAGAAGCACAGCACCACCACGGAGATGGGCTCGTCCCAGCGGAGCAGGTCCTTGGTCTTGGGCAGGCACAGCGACCGGTTCTCGTTGGACCAGGTGCCCTGGGGACACTGGGTGCACACCGGCTGCCCTACGGAAAGAAGCGATACGGTATAGTTGAAGCACCAAACTCGACAGAACAAACCTGCGCATTGTACAGCTATACAATCTCAAATTGGAAATCCGTCTGGTATGATTCCTCTCTGGAACATGATTTTCACTATGGGTGCACATCGGTTGCCTCACAAAAATAAGCAATAGGCCTACTACTGTGGTTGAAGACCAAATCTGTGCATTGTATCAAATCAGTCCCAGCTACAGCCTCAAATTGGCAATACTTTGTACATATAACCTCTCCGGAACTTTTAACAATGGAACTGGATTTGAACTATGCGCACATCGGTTGTCCTACGTAAGTTATTATAATAGCCTATTACAGCCGTCGAAGAAGCCCAAATACTCATGCATATAATGTACGCCAGTCCCAGCAAATGTCAAGCAGTCTCTTCACACAAAATTGCAATTCTTGTTTTATACCGGCTCGTGAACTATACCTTCATCGGGTTGCCCTACATACAAATTACGCCACCTGCATGGTTACTGGATTTCTGCCTGAGCTACCATCCCATTAAACCAAATGGCAACTCCTGCATATCGCTCTGGTGACACTTATGATCAAACAATTGGTGGCTGAAAGAGTAAGTCGGTCCCATCCTTCGATCCTCCCACTTTCAGGACATTACTTGACATCCTTCCCTTCTTTCGTGGACGAGCCTGCTTGGAGCGAAATATCAGGCAAACAAACTTCTTCTAAAGGTTCTATCTGTTTACACAATAACGAGTGGCCAGATCGAAGCCCATAACCTTGCCAGTGTGGAAATCATGCACTCGGAAATGGCTTAGTATACCAGCTAGTGTGAAGCATTGGATGCAGGTTTCGGATGCAAAAAAACTTTCCGCCATGCAAAACTGTCGGCTCCGGACACTTTTGCATTATTGTGTCCGGGGCGCGGGGCCCCTTAATTGCAATTGTGCGACTTGAATGAAGACCAACGCGATTCCCGCGGCTCGTTGGCAAGGGGCAAGTAGACTAGTGGGCGAGTTGGCTAGGGTCAAGAAGACTAGTGGGCGAGTTGGCTAGGGTCAAGAAGACTAGTGGGCGAGTTGGCAAGGGGCAAGTAGACTAGTGGGCGAGTTAGCAAGGGGCAAGAAGACTAGTGGGCGAGTTGGCTAGGGGCAAGTAGACTAGTGGGCGAGTTGGCAAGGGGCAAGTAGACTAGTGGGCGAGTTGGCAAGGGGCAAGAAGACTAGTGGGCGAGTTGGCAAGGGGCAAGTAGTACTAGTGGGCGGGTTGGCTAGGGGCAAGTAGACTAGTGGGCGAGTTGGCAAGGGGCAAGTAGACTAGTGGGCGGGTTGGCTAGGGGCAAGTAGTACTAGTGGGCGGGTTGGCTAGGGGCAAGTAGTACTAGTGGGCGGGTTGGCTAGGGGCAAGTAGTACTAGTGGGCGGGTTGGCTAGGGGCAAGTAGACTAGTGGGCGAGTTGGCAAGGGGCAAGTAGACTAGTGGGCGAGTTGGCAAGGGGCAAGAAGACTAGTGGGCGAGTTGGCTAGGGTCGAGTAGACTAGTGGGCGAGTTGGCTAGGGTCAAGAAGACTAGTGGGCGATTTGGCTAGGGTCGAGTAGACTAGTGGGCGAGTTGGCTAGGGTCAAGAAGACTAGTGGGCGATTTGGCAAGGGGCAAGTAGACTAGTGGGCGAGTTGGTTAGGGTCAAGAAGACTAGTGGGCGAGTTGGCTAGGGTCGAGTAGACTAGTGGGCGAGTTGGCAAGGGGCAAGTAGACTAGTGGGCGAGTTTGCTAGGGGCAAGTAGACTAGTGGGCGAGTTGGCAAGGGGCAAGTAGACTAGTGGGCGAGTTGGCTAGGGGCAAGTAGACTAGTGGGCGAGTTGGCTAGAGGCAAGTAGACTAGTGGGCGATTTGGCAAGGGGCAAGTAGACTAGTGGGCGATTTGGCTAGGGTCAAGAAGACTAGTGGGCGAGTTGGCTAGGGTCAAGTAGACTAGTGGGCGAGTTGGCAAGGGGCAAGTAGACTAGTGGGCGAGTTGGCTAGGGGCAAGAAGACTAGTGGGCGATTTGGCAAGGGGCAAGTAGACTAGTGGGCGAGTTGCCTAGGGTCAAGAAGACTAGTGGGCGAGTTGGCTAGGGTCAAGAAGACTAGTGGGCGAGTTGGCAAGGGGCAAGTAGACTAGTGGGCGAGTTAGCTAGGGTCAAGAAGACTAGTGGGCGAGTTGGCTAGGGTCAAGAAGACTAGTGGGCGAGTTGGCAAGGGGCAAGTAGACTAGTGGGCGAGTTAGCTAGGGTCAAGAAGACTAGTGGGCGAGTTGGCTAGGGTCAAGAAGACTAGTGGGCGAGTTGGCTAGGGTCAAGAAGACTAGTGGGCGATTTGGCTAGGGTCAAGAAGACTAGTGGGCGAGTTGGCAAGGGGCAAGTAGTACTAGTGGGCGGGTTGGCTAGGGGCAAGTAGTACTAGTGGGCGGGTTGGCTAGGGGCAAGTAGTACTAGTGGGCGGGTTGGCTAGGGGCAAGTAGACTAGTGGGCGAGTTGGCAAGGGGCAAGTAGACTAGTGGGCGAGTTGGCAAGGGGCAAGTAGTACTAGTGGGTGGGTTGGCTAGGGGCAAGTAGACTAGTGGGCGAGTTGGCAAGGGGCAAGTAGACTAGTGGGCGAGTTGGCAAGGGGCAAGTAGACTAGTGGGCGAGTTGGCTAGGGTCAAGTCGACTAGTGCGCGAGTTGGCTAGGGGCAAGTAGACCAGTGGGCGAGTTGGCTAGGGGCAAGTAGTACTAGTGGGCGGGTTGGCTAGGGGCAAGTAGTACTAGTGGGCGGGTTGGCTAGGGGCAAGTAGACTAGTGGGCGAGTTGGCAAGGGGCAAGTAGACTAGTGGGCGAGTTGGCAAGGGGCAAGTAGTACTAGTGGGCGGGTTGGCTAGGGGCAAGTAGACTAGTGGGCGAGTTGGCAAGGGGCAAGTAGACTAGTGGGCGAGTTGGCAAGGGGCAAGTAGACTAGTGGGCGAGTTGGCTAGGGTCAAGTAGACTAGTGCGCGAGTTGGCTAGGGGCAAGTAGACTAGTGGGCGAGTTGGCAAGGGGCAAGTAGACTAGTGGGCGAGTTGGCTAGGGGCAAGTAGACTAGTGGGCGAGTTGGCAAGGGGCAAGAAGACTAGTGGGCGATTTGGCTAGGGTCAAGTAGACTAGTGGGCGAGTTGGCTAGGGTCAAGAAGACTAGTGGGCGAGTTGGCTAGGGGCAAGTAGACCAGTGGGCGAGTTGGCAAGGGGCAAGTAGACTAGTGGGCGAGTTGGCTAGGGTCAAGTAGACTAGTGGGCGAGTGGGCTAGGGGCAAGTAGACTAGTGGGCGAGTTGGCAAGGGGCAAGTAGACTAGTGGGCGAGTTGGCAAGGGGCAAGTAGACTAGTGGGCGAGTTGGCAAGGGGCAAGTAGACTAGTGGGCGAGTTGGCAAGGGGCAAGTAGACAAGTGGGCGAGTTGGTCTTTATTCAAGTCGCACAATTGCAATTAGTTGGCCAACTTGACGCGTTAGTGGTACGGAAAAAATAATCGCGTCCGCGGCTATGCAAAACTGCCCTACGTACAAATACGTACGTAACCGAGCTTACATGCACCGAATGTACACGTACGTGCTTGCACATGCAGCGGCTCCCGTCATAGATGTATCCTTCTATTGTGTCGGTAAATGGTTGGGGCTGTTGAGTTTGAAAGGCCCTTTAACTGGAGTGAAACTTACCATAGAGTGTCTATGGAGTGGTCATATGTCCACTTTTAAATATATGGTGACATGAATGAGTGAAAATTCATCAGATGGAGTTGCATGAAGTTATTACTAGAAATAGATTCAAACAAAAAAGTTTAAATAAAATTTTAATTTAGCAGTGTAAAATGATACTTTATAAACTTTATCGCCTGTAGTAATCTTTCACTCCTGGGAATGACATGGATTAGCCAAACTGACCAGTCAGGTTCCAGAATGCCATTCTGTGACATCACGCCGACCAAGTGAATCTTAAATCTTTCGAAATAAAGCTTCAATCTGGTATGTGTACTTTCGTCCCATCAACAATAGAGGGCGTTTACTGCAAGGACCGTTTTGCATGGTGTCGGACACATGATTGCATTAGCACATGTGTCCGGGAGGAACATTATTGCACAGCGGGCATAATTGCATGCAACACCGGCGCTGGCGAGATGAAAGTTGCGCGTTTGCTGCCACCAAGAGGCAACTAACAGCCATGCGTGACCAGGCGTGATTTAGAGGGAAGCACTATCTGGGCTCCAGCAGGGCAGGTCATGAATAATTCAACATTATGACGTATATGAACAACTTGAGAAGCAATATCTGTGCTCCAGCCGGGTAGATCATGAATAATTCAACATTATGACGTATATGATACTGCACAATATACAGTGTACATGTACCTATTACGATATTCACTTCACTTCTACGTCACTTTGTTGAATTATTCATGAGCTACCCGACTGAAGCCCAGATAGTGCTTCCCTGATTTAGATGTACATGTATATAACACATCCCCCATACATTATACTGGGGGCTGCTCATTGTCCAATACGAGCTGGGCAGGCAACTGACGTCAGCACATGCCGTCATGTTACCACTCGTGCCTTGGAAAGGAGGAGACCGATCGGCCCTGGGAACAAGGCCAGCGAACCATTCCCCATTGCGAGTGCTTAAAATGGCGGGCAGCGGCCTCAATAATCTAACACTTTAAACACTATCCAGTTTATATCGAGTTAACACAAAAACTGTTGCAAGGCAGAAATCTCAAAATTTATAGGGCCTGACGTTTCGATCCTAGCAGGACCTTTCTCAAAGGCTTTTGAGAAAGGTCCTGCTAGGATCGAAACGTCATCAGGCCCGCTGATTTTTCAGTTTATATCGAGATCAATGGCTGCAGTACCGAAACAATATACTGTAGTATAGCATGCATTCAGATTGCTGACCGGGATACAGCATACATATGTGGAGATAGGAAACTGCAATTCCTTTCTCTGATTTAACACAACTCCGCCTTCCCATTCAATCCACCACCCTAAAGAACATTTATAAAGGACAGTACACACCGCCCTCAACCCTATAATTATACGCACTAAAACCATTCAGGTATGCGGTCCACGCAGTAAACAAGATTACAGATACCTATAAATGCCAGGAGCAACTGACATCTAAGCCCTGTCTTGTGATAGATAAAGATGTGTGCATTCGAAAGAAAATCCACTGAGAGTTCAGAATTAGGAATTGCAGACGACCACTGGTAGACACCAGAGAGTCTGAGAGAGAGAAAAACACAGAGACAGTGAGAGATGGAGAGATGGAGAGAGAGAGAGAGAGAGAGAGAGAGAGAGAGAGAGAGATGGAGAGAGAGAGAGAGAGAGAGAGAGAGAGATGGAGAGATGGAGAGAGAGAGAGAGAGAGAGAGAGAGAGAGAGAGATGGAGAGAGAGAGAGAGAGAGAGAGAGAGAGAGAGAGAGAGGGAGAGAGAGAGAGAGAGACGGAGAGAGAGAGATGGAGAGAGATGGAGAGATACAGAGAGAGAGAGAGAGAGAGAGAGAGAGAGAGAGAGAGAGAGAGAGACGGAGACAGAGATAGATGGATATATACAGAGAGAGAGAGACAGAGAGAGAGAGAGAGACAGAGACAGAGATAGACGGATATATACAGAGAGAGAGAGAGAGACGGAGACAGAGTTAGACGGATATATACAGAGAGATACGGGGAGATACAGAGAGAGAGACGGAGAGATACAGAGAAAGAGAAGGGAGGGAAGGCGAGAGAAGCAGATAGGGTATATAGAGAAAGACGGAGAGACAGAGACACAGCGACACAGAGAGAAGAGATGGAGATAGATAAAAAAGAGAGGGTGGAGAGAGAGGGAGATACTGAAACACAGCGACACAAAGGGAGACAGAAAGACAGAGAGATACAGAGAGACAGAGAGAAAGGAGGGAGGGAGAGAAAAGTATAGAGAGAATGGAGCGAGATGGGGATACAAATATACTGCGACACAGAGATATACATAGAGGCAGAGAGATACAGAGACAGAGAGAAAGAAGTGAGGGAGAGAGATAAGTAGAGAGGGTGGAGAGAGACTTAGGCACAGCGACACAGAGATATACAATATAGATCCAGATAGAGAGACGAAGAGATAAAGTGAAGCCGCATACAACACCCGTCCGGATCCCCTATATTCTGATAAGGCTTCACGTTATATCGAAGGCACGCAGGCGTCATGTATATAGGCCTACGTGCACGGAATCGCACTCCACGGTAAAAGAAAAATCAGTTTTAAATCGAACTTTCCAATTTCCCTTACATTGTGGGCTGTCCAGCGGCCAAAGCTTGCAACAACATGATAGCGCCTTGAATAATAATGCACTGAAGGGAATACGATATAGAGTAATTCACCGCAAACCTTCCTATAACGATATAGATTCTGATTCACATCTGAAACAGGAAAGGTCTATGTCGGACTTTATTCAATCTCATTCCATAATACTTAGCTATGTTTGACTGGGAAAGTTTACTCCCAAACCGATACAACATTGCCTCAGAGTGATACTTCGTCATTTCTTTCATAGTATAGGCGTATTCTATGCACACCGGAGAGATTACCTTTCTGTGGAGTTTTCGGTATTCTTTTTTATCATGGCTTCGCTGTAAACGGCACATCATGAGCCGACTCGGTTAAAAGTGACTGGAACACGACATTACTCTCACCAGAAGTGAAAAAATGGCATTAACGTCATTTTGACAATGAAATTAATTCTGATTTTCTCGTTCAATAATTCGCTCAGAGATATAATTATGGCCACTTTTGAAAGGGCTAAGGTGAAAGGGCTAAGATTTGACGGTAACAGTATCAAACAGTATTTCCGTCAAATTTTCCGATCGAAAAGTCTATGCGCAAAACCTGAGGCAGTAAAAACGAATACTTGGTATACCTATTATAGGAGGTTGCGCGAGTGCGTGCGTGCTGAAGAGGGTACCGCTCCTGCGAGTCACCTTTCGGGTTAAGAAAATACCATCGCGCGGATTCATCGATTGTCCCGCACAGCAAAGCTTGAATATGGAGAATGATCGCTGGCCTGACAACACCTGGACAACCCGGGGACGTATAATTTGGATTGACACGGGAGCATCCGGGCGACAGATAATAACGTGGAACTGAAGGGGGATGAATTTCATGAATGAGTAATTCTGACCATCCGGGTTTATCGATGTTGTTTGTGTCCCTTTTTTGGTTTTTTTTTGGGAGGTCTTCAAATAGTTACGTGACTTACCTGATGTATTTGTGATGGAGCCTTCGGGACAGAGGGAACACTGGAAACAGCAGACAGGCAGCCCGTCGCGGCTCACCTTCCTGGTACCCGGCAGGCAGGGCGACTGGCACACACCGGACGGGGGCTGCATCGGGGCGCACAGAGAATTGGGACACCAACGAGAATACCCATTACTTCAAAATATTGGTCTAGTTACACATTCCCCTATATCGGATGTGCAGAGCTCATTCTATAGGCCCTTACGATTTTGCTCTTCTTTTGTGGACCCCCCCCCCCAAACCCCTCTTCCCCTGTGAAAAGGGTAAGCTAACCCGCTGCAGTTGTCTGAAACTCTGGATACGCTATCGTTGCGAGGAGCCGTCGCGGATCCAGAGGGTGGAGATGGCGGTCGAACTGCTTTGCTTTCCTACATAAAGATAGTCCCTTTGGGGGTAATGCATAACGATGCTCCTGCATAAATGAACGGCCCCATGAAACGGTCTACGGGGACCTGAACTTCCCGTGAAAAACCCACGGGTGCGGCCCAGTACGCGTGCGATGTTTACCTAATTACTGCCCGCGCGATCGTACTGGTAACTTTGGGATCACTCCGTTCAAATACAATGTAAATCCTGTGCGGATTGATTTGCAGATTTGTGCAAGTTTGATTAACTTCAATTAGAGTAATATGCCCCAGAAGCTGGAAACTGTTTACGGACTGAAATTAGCATCCAAAGAAAGAGAGAGGGAGAGAGATGGGAAATGTAGATAGAGGAAGAGAGTCCGAGAGGGATTTCCAAGTGGAGAGATCGTGAGGGAGTGAGATATAGTGAGAGAGGGGGATGGAGGGAGGGAGAGAGAGGGAGCATGATGAAGGGGAAGGGAGGGGGAGAGGGAGATGGCGATGGAGATGGAGAGGGAGAGGGAGATGGAGATGGAGAGGGAGAGGGAGAGGGAGAGGGAGAGGGGGAGGGAGAGGCAGAGGCAGAGGCAGAGGCAGAGGCAGAGGCAGAGGCAGAGGCAGAGGCAGAGGCAGAGGCAGAGGCAGAGGCAGAGGCAGAGGCGGAGGCAGAGGCAGAGGCAGAGGCAGAGGCAGAGGCAGAGGCAGAGGCAGAGGCAGAGGCAGAGGGAGAGGGGGAGGGAGAGGCAGAGGCAGAGGCAGAGGGAGATGGAGAGGCAGAGGGAGAGGGAGAGGGGGAGGGAGAGGCAGAGGCAGAGGCAGAGGCAGAGGCAGAGGCAGAGGCAGAGGCAGAGGCAGAGGCAGAGGCAGAGGCAGAGGCAGAGGCAGAGGCAGAGGCAGAGGCAGAGGCAGAGGCAGAGGCAGAGGCAGAGGCAGAGGCACGGAGGCAGAGGCAGAGGCAGAGGCAGAGGCAGAGGCAGAGGGAGAGGCAGAGGCAGAGGCAGAGGCAGAGGCAGAGGGAGAGGGAGAGGGAGAGGGAGAGCTATCAGGCGCCCGTGCTGGTAAGCCGAGCAACTCCTGATCCAGACTACCGATGTCAATACACGTCAGCAGGCACTGGCTTTGACGGCACTGGTGATGATAAGGAAAACAAAATTGAGAGACAACCACGCTACATGGTGAAGACCC
The DNA here is from genome assembly GCA_949987565.1 of Luidia sarsii. Classification (NCBI taxonomy): domain Eukaryota; kingdom Metazoa; phylum Echinodermata; class Asteroidea; order Paxillosida; family Luidiidae; genus Luidia; species Luidia sarsii. The sequence goes on along the minus strand of OX465103.1, from coordinate 23,191,991 downwards.
GGTGGTTTGTACAGCTCATCTCGGTCTGGCCCCTCTACTCATAACTATAACCCCCGGCCAACACTAGCCTTCCGCGTCAAGTCCCCCGACTGCACAAACACGCCAATTTTAGAGGGGAAAAGCAGTGAACTGTCATTTCCACGGACAGCGCTCGGCGTGTCAGCGTGTATACGACAGGGTGACCGCGGGGGACCGGTAGCATGCAGCCTTGTCTAAGGCGGTCTCACCGGTATACGGCTCCGGGCAGAGATCCGGGCAAAACCCACGCAAACCGCGATGTGTTGGCACTATACCAAGCTGTACACGGCTCGAAGACCGCACCGCTGCCATACCACGCACACAATAGTGTGTGTGCGTACAAGCGTACGAGCCTGTACGCAGCTGTTCTGGCCGCCCTCGAGTAGCAAGACGAACCGGGACAAGACGCGCACACGACACGATACGCAGCCAAGTCCCGGGCGGGGAAAGGTGCACAGCGTGTGGATCAATGGGGCTGCATTTTGCAACGGTGTTGATGCGCAAAGCATCATACTATTTTCGAAGGCCTGGTTTCTAAATCGGCGACCGACGACTTGGTCAAGGCTATAATCACAGCTCGCGAACCACGCTGCTACCGTCCAGCACACAACAGTCAGTGTGCGCAATACACATTACGGCACGCCACGAGCGGAGAAAGCGGATGCATTGTCGGATATCAGTCGGTATTTTCGAAGGCCGGATCTAGATTTCATCGCCCAACGACTTGATCATAGCCAGACCCGACGCTATCGAGGATACAGAAATGGCCCACACCTCATCCAACCTCACCACACACCACCTCCACGCCCCCATCCCCCCAGCCCAAGCCCCGACCACACCACGCACCCGTACACGCGTATACTTGTGGGGGTATTCCCTTTGTTCTCATGTACTAAAAAAAACACTCCCAGAAAAGCGTAATTAAAATCGCTCCCTTTCGAACCAGAATCACTTTCCTAGGCTGAAATTTATAACGAACGTCCCTTATATAATATAGTTCTATTTGCGACGGATAAACATACCTCTGAAATTCCTCCTTTTTGAGTTAATTCCAAATAACCAGCTTCGTGAAAAAAACCCCTTATGTTTACCAAAAAAGTACCCCACAAGGATCGGTCCCATTGGTCTGAGTACCCACCCATTGTTCCGGTACCCCACAACCCACCTGATGTAAGCCAACACACGCACACCCAAACCGTGCTCCAGAAACGCCAATGATCGTCTACAAAACTGACATCGTACTCGTGTTACAATCAAATCAACCCCCACCTTTCCTGCCAGAATGCATTCTCGCAATAGTGTCAAATGCAGCACACGGAGAAAATGATTCGCAAGTGAAGACGACAGTTGTAGGTGGTTGTGCGTGCGTGTGGGGGTGCGCGTGCACGTGTGTATGTGTGTGTGGTTCCTCGTTCTGGGATTTCACGCCAGGATTCCCTCGGGACGAGAGGTGATGGGCGGAAGAGGAAAGAGGAGTGAAGACGCAACTTGAAAACATCGGTGCATCCCAACCCCCCCCCCCCCGATCCACTTACTGATCATGACTTAGCAGCCAGGCGGGCCCGGACGAGATGATATCGGACCCGGGACGAGTCGCGGATCGAGGGGCTGGCCGAGGCAACCTTGGGGTGAAAACTTGTCGTTACCGGGCCGAGAGAAAGAGAGAGAAAAAGAAAAAGAGAGAGAGAGAGAGAGGGAGAGGGAGAGACAGAGGGAGAGAGAGAGAGGGGGTAGAGAGAGGGGAGAGAGGGAGAGGGAGAGGGAGAGGGAGAGGGAGAGGGAGAGGGAGAGGGAGAGGGAGGGGAGGGGGAGAGGGAGAGGGAGAGTGAGAGGGAGAGGGAGAGGGAGAGGGAGAGGGAGAGGGAGAGGGAGAGGGAGAGGAGAGGGGAGGGGGAGGGAGAGGGAGAGGGAGAGGGAGAGGGAGAGGGAGAGGGAGAGGGAGAGGGAGAGGGAGAGGGAGAGGGAGAGGGAGAGGGAGAGGGAGAGGGAGAGGGAGAGGGAGAGGGAGAGGGAGAGGGAGAAGGAGAGGGAGAGGGAGAGGGAGAGGGAGAGGGAGAGGGAGAGGGAGAGGGAGAGGGAGAGGGAGAGGGAGAGGGAGAGGGAGAGGGAGAGGGAGAGGGAGAGGGAGAGGGAGGGAGAGGGAGAGGGAGAGGGAGAGGGAGAGGGAGAGGGAGAGTGAGAGGGAGAGGGAGAGGGAGAGGGAGAGGGAGAGAGAGAGGGAGAGAGAGACAGACAGACAGAGAGAGGGAGAGGGAGAGAGAGAGGGGGAGAGGGAGAGGGAGAGGGAGAGGGAGAGAGAGAGGGGGAGAGAGGGAGAGGGGAGGGAGAGAGAGAGGGGGGAGAGAGAGAGAAAGAGAGAGAGAGAGAGAGAGAGAGAGAGAGAGAGGGGGAGAGGGAGAGGGAGAGAGAGACCCCATCTGAAAGTGAAACTCGACGCGCGAAGTCATCCCTCATTTAGCTCAGTAGCCAGACGCTGTACATAGCCTGCTACATGTTCAAGTCTGTCTACTTGACATACTTGACACACAAGCAGATAAACAGCGCTGTGCCCCCAAACCCTGGTTCGTGCCCCAGTCTCTTCTGTCCTTCGTCTTTTTTTTCTCTCTCCCTGCTCTCTCCCTCCCTCTCTCTGACAATCTATACGCTGCTGTACCGGTATAGGCCTACTTATTCCTGTTTCGCAAAGGCGAGGATATCGATTCGCCGGGCGATTCACCCCCGAGAGGCCACCGCGTCATGACGATAGCGTGATTTTCGAGCACCATACCGACGAAGGACGAAAGGTATCATTTTAACTCCCTGACAACTCGAGTGTCCTCTCGTCTCCTCGCATTGCGGTCGCGGTGAGAAGAGCGGCGGGAAGGGAGCGAACCCTGACGGGAGATTCGCCGGCAGCTGGCAGCTGGCTGGTCAGCAGGCCGTGCACGGGATAGATTCCCCTATTTGTTTTGTTCGCATTCATTCCGCACGGCATCAGCATCGGGCTGACCAGCGTGTATTATAAAGAAGGCAGTGGCTGTTGTTACGGCAGTCGTCCGTGTGGTTCCCTGACTTGATTATTTTTCGTCAGCATTGCAGGCTGGTTGAACCAGTCTATTAGCTGATAGTCTGGTTCCAAGAGCTAAACATCCTGACAAATACTGTGAAGTCAGGGAACCACACGGACGACTGCCGTAACAACAGCCACTGCGTATAAAGAAAGACTTGACGGGCGGGCGTGGGTCGTTGCGGTATCGACTAGAACGTACTACTATTCATTGTGTACTCTTGTATACTATGACCGAGTTTGGGCGGCTAATTCTGCCGGCGTTTTGGGCGAAATTGGAAAAGGCATTATATTGCAATGCGTTATTCGCGTCGGAACCGAATCGACGCCCATTGAACTCTTTCAAGCGGATAACCTATCATGCTGCCATCACCCGTGGTTTGGAAGTTTCCCTTTTAGGGGGGGGCAGTCCCCACACTCAGCCACGTCGTTAACTGAGTGTTCCTGTCACAGAAGATTGCAGGATCAGTGGTTATAAACCGTTGGAGATTACCTTTTTTTATATAGGGGAGGGAAAGGGGGTGACAACCTCACGGTCAGCTTATTGGAAAGATGAGGGGGATGGCTCTCCGGCGTGTGTCCGTCTGAATGAAGATCAATATCCATAGTCAATGCGATGGCAATCTCCCGATCATCCCCTCCCCTGTAGCTCCCGGGCAACCGTGCCGTCCGCTCCCCCGACGGGTAAGCCCCCCTGACACACATCGACCCGGACGGTGATGCCGTGCGCTGGATCCATTCCACCGTCCATTTATAGTCAGCTGGGCTTTTCAGTCGCATTTTGTTTCTCCCCCCCCCCCCCTTGGCAAAGGAACGGAGGAGGAAGGCGGACATACAGGTGTGGGAATCCTCCGTAAATTGTGTCCCTTGGACCGACGATTGCGAGCGTCCTTCCTTCGGGGTGTCTTTCCCCTCTCTCTCTCTTCTCCACCCCAAGTTTCTAGCAAACACGAGTCGGTAGCTCCAGCGCAGTGTATTATAGGGGTTAGTGGACCTCGAGTTCATGTGAGATACAGTGCAGGAAAGTAAAACCGACCTTGCTCACTTTTGGGTCAAATATCAAGCCCCGTAAACTTTTTGGTACACGTCGACCACTGTGTGGCTATTCTGACTGTTTGGCGGCTCTTAAAGCCCCTACACAACATTGGTAAAATCGAAAAACAGAAATGTTCACAGATTTTCATGAAACATACAGTTTGAAGATGGTTATAGTAGAAACCTCGCACTGAAATATTTCTGCCTAAAATTGTGTATTTTGGGAGAAAGAGTAAAAGAAATCATTTACGTCTCACCGAGATCTAAACTATTTTTCGGAATAGTACGGCGTTGAATGCTGCATTTTCGCGAAATGAAGCGGTTTTCACGATTTTCTCGAGACTCGGTTGGCGGGTTGTCCCGAAATTTTCTCAGGTGTGCTATTTCAAGCATATGTTGGATCAGACAACGTATGGATGCTATTCTTTGACCTCGACTAATGTTGCGTAGGGGCTTTAACCAGATTTTGATCAGAAAATAACGAGTGACAAAGCTGGCAAAGCAACGGTGTATCAACCTACAAAATATATAAAGGCTTGTTCCCTTTACCTCAAAATGCATGAACGTAGAAAATATTCTTCAAAACTGGTATAATTATGTAGTTATTATAGATCAATATAAAAGGACAATATCCATTGTACGCTGTGTATCGGGGATGATGGTTCTAGGGTGACTTTTCTGAGGCCGCTACAAAATAATAGTCATCCGACTACACTCGGCCCTGATTGTGCTAAGAATCCAGGCTGCTTGTAGACTTCAATATTATACCGCTGGTATAGGCTTATATCATACAGCGCCGGCCATTTGATCAACGTTGTTACAGTATAGTCACTTTCAAATTCACATCTTTGTGGGAGTGATAAAGGCCTAGCTTAGAGTCTGAGAAAACCACTCGATCGTAGGAGGGCGGCCTGGAGGGGACGACGACCAGAGACTGAAACGGGAGAGCCATCTGACCGTGGCTTGAGCAGAGCTGAGAGTGTAACCCAACACGAAGCGGGTCATTTGGAAACAACGTCTCTATTGGCGTGAAAATGGATTACCAGGGTCAATGCATGAAGGGCGTTGATTCTCCCTCCCTCCATTCCTCCCACTCCCTCCCTCCCTCCCTCCATCCCTCCCACTCCCTCCCTCCCTCCCTCCATCCCTCCCACTCCCTCCCTCCCTCCATCCATCCCTTCCCTTCCTCCATCCCTCCCCTCCCTTCCCTTCCTCCCTCACTCCCTCTCTCCCTCACCCTCCCCACCCCCTCCCTCCCTCCTTCACTCTCTGTCTCTCTGTCTCTCTCTCTGTCTCTCTCTCTGTCCACGTCAACCTCTGTCTATCTCCCTGTCTCTTTCCCCCTCTCTATCTATCCCTGTCCATATCAACCTCTGTTTATCTCCCTGTCTCTTTCTCCCCTCTCTATCCCTCTCTGTCCACGTCATCCTCTGTCTATAGTATCTCCCTGTCTCTTTCTCCCCTCTCTATCCCTGTCTGTCCATGTCAACCTCTGTCTATCTCCCTGTCTCTTTCTCCCCTCTCTATCCCCCTCTGTGCATGTCAACCTCTGTCTATATCCCTGTCTCTTTCTCCCCTCTCTATCCCTCTCTGTGCATGTCAACCTCTGTCTATCTCCCTGTCTCTTTCTCCCCTCTCTATCCATCTCTGTGCATGTCAACCTCTGTCTGTCTCCCTGTCTCTTTCTCCCCTCTCTATCCCTCTCTGTGCATGTCAACCTCTGTCTATCTCCCTGTCTCTTTCTCCCCTCTCTATCCCTCTCTGTCCATGTCAACCTCTGTCTGTCTCCCTGTCTCTTTCTCCCCTCTCTATACCTGTCTGTGCATGTCAACCTCTGTCTATCTCCCTGTCTCTTTCTCCCCTCTCTATCCCTCTCTGTCCATGTCAACCTCTGTCTGTCTCCCTGTCTCTTTCTCCCCTCTCTATCCCTCTCTGTGCATGTCAACCTCTGTCTATCTCCCTGTCTCTTTCTCCCCTCTCTATCCCTCTCTGTCCATGTCAACCTCTGTCTGTCTCCCTGTCTCTTTCTCCCCTCTCTATCCCTCTCTGTGCATGTCAACCTCTGTCTATCTCCCTGTCTCTTTCTCCCCTCTCTACCCCTCTCTGTCCATGTCAACCTCTGTCTGTCTCCCTGTCTCTTTCTCCCCTCTCTATCCCTCTCTGTGCATGTCAACCTCTGTCTGTCTCCCTGTCTCTTTCTCCCCTCTCTATCCCTCTCTGTCCATGTCAACCTCTGTCTATCTCCCAGTCTCTTTCTCCCCTCTCTATCCCTCTCTGTGCATGTCAACCTCTGTCTGTCTCCCTGTCTCTTTCTCCCCTCTCTATCCCTCTCTGTCCATGTCAACCTCTGTCTATCTCCCAGTCTCTTTCTCCCCTGTTTATCCCTCTCTGTGCATGTCAACCTCTGTCTGTCTCCCTGTCTCTTTCTCCCCTCTCTATCTTTCTCTGTCCATGTCAACCTCTGTCTATCTCCCTGTCTCTTTCTCCCCTATCTATCTCTCTCTGTCCACGTCAACCTCTGTCTATCTGTCTCAGTCTCCCCTCTCTAACTATCTCTGTCCATTTCAGCCTCAGTCTATGTTGTCAATTGCTTACTGACTTAAAGGACCAAAATAATTATTCACATCCAAAGAACAGAGGAAAGAAAAACATAGTATTGCATTTCAAAAAACCTAATCATACCAAGTCCCTCTCCAGCCCCCCCCCCCGAAAAAAAATTTGTCAGTAGTCTTCAGCTCAGTTCAATCTCAAAATCGTCCAGGGATTTCCAGCTGTCATCATGTGTCCGTTTTTTCTTGCATCCATTTCTTATTGTCACCCTCCTTCCTATAAACATTAATGTGTGTGCTCGTCGCTCTGCCTTTGATGAGAAAGGTCCTATTAGGATCGAAATGCCAGGCGCCCTCTAATGTCCCGTTTTTATGTGATTGTTTTTTCCATTTGACGTAAGTGACTGGTTTCATTATACCGCAGCCAACCAGTCTCGCGATCTCCATGAGGATGGTCCCCCTTTGCCGCGGGCTAACAACCTCTCTCGCAAAGATTACGCTCATCCTAAACATGTTATCGCAAGAGGCTATTTTGTTTGTCTTCCTCTCCATCTCCTTGCACGCCCCTAGATCTCTAGATGGCACGTCCATGCAGGACGTCTGCGCCCAAATGGCTTCGGGCACACTAAACATTGTACATCTTCCCGTGAATCTCGGCATGAAAATCAGATTGCGTTAGGACCCCCACCCCCAAACGACCCCCGAACGACACACCCACCCACACACCCACCCTCACACCCCCACACATCCCACACCCCCCACCCACACACCTTGCAGATGATACAAGAAGAGCCCAGACTCTGCTGGACTAAGACAGGAGTTTTTTGCCAGACGCTGTCAATAACTGGAATAGGCTTCCCCCTGATATCATTGGGCAGCCCTCAAAGGAGGGGGCTCAGAGTTTTAAGGAGGCTGTACATCATTTCTTGTATTACAGTTCAGATTTCCCCATCACACTTCTAGGCATCTTTTTCTAAAGTCCTATTCATGTTGCTGTGCGTGCTCTTTGCCTGTTGTATTTTGTTTTTGTGAGATTTTTGAATTCCCTCCATCGCTGTTTGTCATTCTTGACCGTAGTTGGCGGGATTGGGTTTTGTATAAATAAAAAAAGGAAAGGAAAAAGATTGATGCTGTGGGAAAGAAATAAATAAACTAAACTTTGAGACATTGGGGTTGGGGCTTTTGTATGTCTGGGGCGCGCATCAAATGCGATTGACACGGATTAGCGGCAAACGGAAATCGTGGGATGATGGCCTGGTATCTTAGGGGTAGCACGGTTGGTTGAGGCCGTGGTGTGAGATTCATCGTAAGGTCCCACCAAGCCAAGACTGGAGCTCCCCACCCATCCTCCCTTCTTCCTCTTTTGTTAAGTTCTCCACCCTGATCGTGGGTTTGTATTTTTTCCTGAAGGCATCTGCCGAGCAAAAAAAAAAACCGCATGGGCGTTTAGGGATCCCTTACTCCTTCTCAGAAACTCGCATGGTCAGGAAAGACAGGAAGTAATTGAACACGGTGTCATCGTAAACCTTTCTCGACAAGTTACGATGAGTTTGGTGAAATCAACCTCTGGCGGCGATGACAATGTTTTTTTTCGGAATTCTTTTTGTTTTTTGTTATTTCAAATATTTTGTGTGTTGTCAATACATTTGTGCGATTTTTCTTCTTTTTAAATTTTAAATTTTAAACTTTTGGAAAAAAGGAAAACAAAAGATGACTATACCCGGTCCACTGCTCTTGTCGGGGAAGTGGTAGACTGTACGTTCGTATATATACAAACGGTCAGTACACGTTTTTCATGAGAACCGATTGCAGGAGTAAATAGTGACACGTTCGCTGACGTGCCAGTCAGATTCGTTGCTGAAACTTGCAGAAAGGGAATAAACGTGTATATTATTCCCTGACGGTCCTATAATAAGTCGCATTTGGAAGTCAGAAATCACGGTAACACGACCGAAATAACCCGGCCCGTCAAAGCGAGCGGTACAGTGACCATTTCAAATGCATGTATATTGTCTTCAGTTGACCTTCATCTTTTCGGGAAAACAATGTTCTGAAAGCTATTTCTATATCTTGCCATGGACTGGTGTGGTCTACCTAGGATCTGTATACAGCGCTCAAAGTGCCGAGTGACTCTTCCTAAGCCAAGCACCATCTTAGGTTCCGCAGCCAATCACGATGAGAGGGGAAGAGCGAATGGAGACATTGTAAGCGAGATGATTGCAGGCTTCCACCCCTGATGAGAAGATGAGGAAGATGAGGAAGATGAGGAAGATGAGGAGGAGGAGGAAGGAGGAGGAGGGAGGAGGGAGGGAGAGAAGGAGGAGGAGTAGGAGGAGCAGGAGGAGTATAGGCTTTTCCTAATAATCACTAGGCGATGTGTTATTAATGCACGGGGTGAATGCCCAGTGTCACTATGCGCTGGTTCTGTGCTGGTATTCGGCGATTCGACTGTACCATTTCTGTGAACTGCATGGGCTCCGCATATCGAATTACAAGGCTTACTTCTAAGCTATGCAGGATTACTGGTAAAGACAGATAGACAGACAGACAGACAGACAGGCAGACGGGAGGACGGACCGACGGACAGAGAGACAGGCACAGTGGTAGGAGGCCGGGCAGTCAAACGGACAGTCAAACGGACAAACACAAGAGCGGCGTTACCGACGGACGGGATGACGCACTTTGATAGAATAATATCGTCTAGGAAATAATGGGCTCGGGAACATGCTGCAATGCTATTCAAAAAGGTGGGCCGTTATATATGTTTACTGGAAATTGGCGGGAAATCGGAAACCGAAATGCGCCTGTTTGATGGCGGCTGCAGTGTCCGATTTCCTTGGCTATACGGCAGGTAAACACACACGCATCAATGGGGATAGCCCCAATCCGCTATAGGCGGTGGCTGCATGCCGTAGACACGTGTTTAAATCGAAGTCGTAGCCGATACCTTCTAAAGAATGGCTATAAGTCTTCTCCTTAAAGCGGGCGAGACTTTGGCGCCGATTGCTAGCATGTGGGACGATGCACGTCAAGCGCTAAGCCCCGTACGAAATGAAGGCTTATAGACTCAGGTATCCGCCACCAGCGCTATTGTCACAGGTATGAAAAAAAAACACACCTACTGTCGGCCACCGTTTCTTGTTGACTTCTGTGCACCGACCGCAAACCCTCAAAGCCAGCGAAGAGCTACACCCTGGATTTTTTTTACGGGAACGCCTCACTTTCTGAGTCTGACAGAGGATTCGCATAGGGTTACCTACGCATTCGGTGACACGATGACATAAGAGCCATTGGGGGACGCTTACGGCAGACATGCATAACCTATGAAGACGGACAGTGCCTTTCAGAAACGACGGCAGGATTACGTCATGTCACGGGGGACTCGACGCGCGTTCACCATTGCCCAACATGAGGTGGCGCCCTACAGTTTAACCCATGGTTTTCCCAAAATGGCGGCTCCCAATGAACTTACGCCTCGGGGTCCCGCCGGTAGGTTATCAATTTACGGATGCGGACTCTTACCGTGTCAGTCGGCCTGGCGTGGTTGTCATACCAACGGCTCTTGGACTCGTTGATGAACAGCACTCCGTCCTCGTAACGGCCGATCTCCACGAAGCGGACCACCTGGCAGCTGCCCGTGCCTGCTCCTCCCTCCTCGCCCTCGGTCTCGGTCTCGGCCTGGTCCCCCTCCTCCTCCTCCTCCTCCTCGCAGCGCTGCCACTGGACCACCTTGAAGGCGTCCACGATGCCACCGTCCGGCCCGAAGGAGACGCGCCGGCCGGCCCCGGCGGCGCCCGCCGTGAAGTTGACGGCCGTCAGGTAGCGCATGACCTGCCAGGGCTGGAGCAGGTCGCCGGCCTTGGGCGGGCACCGGCCCCCGGCCAGCAGGCCGCGCGGCTCGGCGCAGCGCTCGATGTCGGCCAGCGCCGAGGCCACGGCGTAGACGGCCAGGTAGACGCGGTAGATGGTGGGCGAGCCGGCGTACTGGGCGATCTTCTCGCGGTCCAGCAGCGTGTGGCCGGCGCAGTGGGAGCCGGAGCCGCCGGCGCTAGTAGCCGGCCGCCCCTCCCCCGCCTCCGCCTCCGCCTCGTCGTCCGCCGGGCAGCCGAACTCGCCGGCCCAGATCTCCCGCAGCCAGGGGTCGTCCCTGAACTCGTCCAGGAAGGGGTTGAGGCGGCGGAGGTAGTCGCGGAAGCCCGGCACCTCGGTGTTCTCCATCGTCACCATCAGCACGTTGCCCATGATGCGGAAGTCTCGGATGGCGATGTCCGTCCACACGTCCGTGGTGATCCACGTCAGGGCTGAAGAGTGTGGGGATGGGGATGAAACATATCAAACAGGCCTCTTTAATGTGATATACAAAAATGTTGCAAACTGCTTACTGACTAAAATTACCAAAATGTAAATCTTAAAATTTAGTGGGCCTGACGTTTCGATCCTAGCAGGACCTTTCTCAAAGGCAGAGTCAAAGGACTCTGCTTTTGAGAAAGGTCCTGCTAGGATCGAAACGTCAGGCCCACTGAATTTTAAGGCCTCTTTAATGATAACATCGAGGATGATCAGATTTGAAATCACATTAAACTTTATAGGTATCTTATCCATTGAGGTTTCAGGCTTTCCATGTTGGAGATGGCAGTCTAGTAAGTCAAGAATGGTTTGCAGTGACTCCTGACAACGGTTAGATCTTCTCTTCTCTTCAGAGCCTCACAAACTCACAAAAGACATTATCAATTTTTTTTTGATTTATTTTTTATGAATGTCGCCCAATACAAGGCCCCAAAAGGCCACTCAAGGTGATGAGGGCTGAAAGAAAGTAATATAGGAGAACCAGGAGCATACTAGATCAGGAGGAAATAAAGATGAGCATTTATGTTTCGTTTGAATTTAGACAAGTTTGTAAGAAAGGGGGAAACAGGTTGCAGGTAGAGAATTCCATAGTGCGGCAGTGCGCGGGAAGAAGCTAGAAGAGTACAGCACAGTATTGACTTTAGGTGCCATGACTGCTGCAAACGTGAAGAGAAGAGCGTGGTGCGAGTATTGGGACGATCTTGAGGAACAAAGGCAGAAATGCCATTGGAGCATCGTCCATGATAATATCCGTAGAATAGGGCCAGTGAGGTCACAGAACGACGGTGTGATAGAGGTTCTAAGGAAGAGGCTAAACCAAGACCCGCCAAATTAGTAAGATGCACCCCGCTGGATTCATTCATGACATACTTTCTCATGATGTCACAGCAAACAGCACTTGGAACACAAGCCCCATTTTCTCCAAAAAGAAAGATAGTAAGGCCTTCTTTGTATAGTATCTGCTTTAATACGTTAGCATCAAATCATGGCGAATACCTAATAGGAGTTCTTGTTCTAATCGCTGTTAACACAGTCCTTGGATTGTGGGGGAAACATGCAACTACATGTACACGTAGCTTACTTGGGATGTCATTACACTGATGCTGATTTTGAATTTGCTAGAGGGGGGCACATATTGAAGTAAACGGTGATAAACTGATGAGTTGTACTTTCTGGATAAAATAATACTTTCTTCGTTGTGCGATTCAGTTTCCATTTTGGAAACAACATTAGTATAGCTAACTACGGTACTGTATGAGCCTTTCCTACCTAAATCAATGGAGTGTACTTTAATTGGAGGATACTAATACACACGCATATTATGTCGCACAGAAATCAACGCTCGTACCATCAATCATACCATGACAGCCATAGAAAATCGTCGGCAAGCGGGAAATCCTTTTTCGCGTGTGAAAATTACATAACGAAACACTTCGTTAACCTAACATATCATCGTCATGCCCACTTTTACACTGCCTGAAAAAGCCCTGAGCGAGTTAATGTGACTCCACAAAATAATGTTACTTTCTTTCAAAGATCGATTTTCATAACGCATCTTTCATGTTGCGTGGGCACATTGGCTTGTAAGTGGAAATACCGACGGAATATAGATGTAGCAGCCGAAGCAACTATAGTAACTATGGCAACCGCACTAAAAGCATTTCGCACCAGGATTATAGTTCTAATATCAAGGGGACAAAATGTCGACTGAACCAATCCAGTGTGTGTTTGCACGCAGCGAGTGCACAGCATTGAGAATAACACGAGGCTTCTGGTGAAGTCTTTGTCCTTACCGCTTTCAGTAAAAAAAATATAATACTAATTACCCGAACACTCAAATAAAACAGTCGATATTTGAACCAGGGGAAACCTTTGCCGTCCATAGTCAAAATATATAGGCATCCAGAAATCACATCACCCACGACAGTTACATCGCAGGAGTATCATTCATGAAGCGGCCAAAATCCAATCAAGGTACAAGGCTTTACTAAAAACGATGAAGGCCTGACGTGTCCTTGCGAGCAGAACGTCTCTTGAGGAAGGCCCTGCGGAGATCCAAACGTCGGGCCCTGTTGTGACGTGGGTCAATTTACGCCAGTGAGGAGTGTGCAAAATATCTGTATCATTTCAAGTCCAACAAGAAGGGAGACATGACTTGAGACTCGTATTTTAAAGACAGGGTTGTCGATAGGAACTGAGAGGGAAAGGTTACTAGAAGCGGCTGGGTGGTTGGTTGGTTGGGACAGTCGAGGACTGTTGCCCCAGTAGACCCCGCACAGCTGACCGGGCAGCCGACCCGCGTCGAATTGTTTGTCCAAGGCCTTCACCAAGTACCGGACTGATAGAGCCTCCACCGCCTTATAATCCTCAGGTCCCCTTGGGGAGTCCCCCCCCCCTTGGGGATTCCCCCATCTCATCTCTTCTCGTCTTGAATTGTTGACATTTGGCGGGCAGCCGATCAGATGTCTCAATCTCATCGAGTGTTGTCACTGCACTGCACCGGTTCTGTTCTCGGCCACCCAGGACAATGTTTAACCGATTATTTTTACCGATGCTGGTAAAACCAAACAAAATGCATTCAAACTGCTCAGATTTGTTTTTTGGGGGGACCAACTATTACGGTAGATTGTGTTGGTCAAAATCAGTCACAGACTCCGTTGCAACTGATAATGTAGTGACCAGCGAATAATGTACCACTGACTGATAATGTTTCACAAATTGATCAATGGTGAAGTAAACTTTCTAACCGATAATGTGGACGGATAATGTAGTACATTAGCAAATAAAAATACTCTAAGCGATAATGTACCAAATGTCGACTGGTAATGTAGTTTATTATAAAAAAAAATACTCTTAGCGATAATGTATCACATGTCAACGGGTAATGTAGTAGCAAAGTATACTTTAACCGATAACGCATCAAATGTCCACAGATAATATAGTACATTAGCAACAAATACTGTCACCGATAATGTATCACCACTGAACCAAAAATGCATCAAACGATAATGTATCAATCAATTGACCGATAGTGTATCAGTGACCATACCGTATGTTCTCTGTTAAACTGAATGTGCCTCGGTAATGTCGTCGTAATCATGAATGTCATCGCACTGGAGATGCTGTGGGGACAATTTTGAAATGCTCGTTTCGATGGAGTTGTTTAATACTCAACGGTTGGTAACTATTTTTGGCACATAATTAATTATGTATTAATTGGCTGAGGGGGGGGGGTAAATTACTTCCTATGCCTTTTACAAACCTATCTGAACAGTTCCCATACCAGTAACAGGCAAGTACCCTCCTACCCAGTACTCCAGTACTATTTATACACAGCATGGGCATATGGTCATATCCAGGCAGTGTGTGAGTGCAGCCATGCCAACACACACAAGGTAGCTGATACCTGTTTGTTATCACCCCGGGCAAGGACAGATCACCCTAGCCAGTCTAACCCCATAAAGCGAAAACAGACCCTGGGCCTGTGGATGTCCTTGCAGGGCAGGCCTGATTTTTTCTCGGAATCCTTTGTTTTTCTTTATTTGGTGGTCATAAGTATGGACGACCCTCAAGACCGAGGGTTAAGGAGAGTTCAAGGTCAAATGCGACCAAGGGTTATTCAACTAAACCTACTAAAAAGCCGCGTTTCCACTGGACTTATTTTGGTTAAAGTAACCGAGACGATGGTTACTTTGACCAAAATAAGTCCAGTGGAAACGGCCCAGTTAAATTTCTCTCGGTAACTTTAACCATGGAGTCCAATGGTTACTTTTACCGAGCAACCTCTGCCCAGTAAAAGTGACCAGGTAAGTTTAACCGAGCCGATTAGTCCAGTGGAAACGCACCACTCGGTTAAATGCGACTCGGTAAAAAAACCACATACGGCCTATGACGTAACACGTACATGCACTGTGCACAGCGTCTGCTTCATGTTGCGCGCCTAAATGTACACACGTACATTGTGTATCCGGCTGACACTTGACCTTCATGAGCCGTTATATTGCCAGCTCGGTTACTTTAACCATCGTCTCGGTTAAATTTGACTGACTCAAAAGTCCAAGTGGGAACGACGGTCAAATTTGACCATTAGAAATTTAACAATCGTCTCGGTTAAATTTTAGTCCAGTGGAAACGCGGCTTTAGCCCGCACCTCGAGATTCACGTCACATGATTTGCCGCCACTCAAACCGTGCAGTGCTTTTATGAAATATAACTTCATACTTTCACTCTTGGGTATTATTTGAAATCAAACGAGTACAAAAAAACCCCCAAAAATCTTCACAAGTTCAGAACCTTTCAGTCATTAGAGCTATAATATGTGTAGAAAATCAATGGACAAAAACAATCATTCAAAAATCAATAACATTTAAAGTAATTATGTCATCATGACAATATTTCTTGTAAGTTCATCTTTAAATGAGTGTTCTAACTGTCTGCCAAGTTTGCAGACTGCCTGATATTCCCCAAAATGTTGCCCTCCGATCTGTACAAAGTCTACGGTGCAAAGTGCAACTTTGATGAAAATTGAGTATCGCTAAGTGCTCATATCGATGTTGAAAACCCTGCAAAAAATTCAATGGAAAAACTAAATCTGTAAGAAAAACGCAATGGTGTCATCATTCTTAATGTCCTCTAGGACCGTCCTTGGATGCTAGTTCCACTCTCTGCTCAGTTTGAAGATTGTCCTCAATGGAAAAGTGTTCTGGCGGAATAAGTAAGCTGAAAAAGGAGAAAAATATGTCAGTAAAAAAACCCATAGAACGATTATAGTAGATGGTTCAGCTGCATTACGGAACCAACCAAATATTACGTCAGAATTTTATGTCAGAAATATTATGTCAGAAAAACAAATCAGCTTTTCGAGCACATTCGAAATGCATCCTCTCTGACGAAAAAGATCAAATATTTAGAATATGGAAATTACACGTGTAAGAAATTACACGTGTGAAATAATTATCGGTTAGATTAGTTTACTACACTAGCGGCCAATTTATGATATACATTATCGCTTGGTGATACATTATCCATTGGTTACTACATTATGTGTTTGTAACACATGTACAGTCACTGCCACACAAAATATATTTATTTAACAAGTACATGTATAACATTAAACGGTTACATCCTGTCATGAGACAAATAATATTATGATTTAAAGTAACATGAGTTTTGTAAAGATTTTCGATACCAGAAATACATGACATAAAAAAGGTACTCCTAAACCCTGAAGGACACTATGAGTGGCTATCTTATTCTTTGTGTAAGAGACCAATACCCATAAATATAATTATCCACAAATCGCCGCTAGACTGAGCCCCTCATGTACAATGTTTGCCCGTGAGCTAAAGCAAACCATGTTTCCCAAATCAGCAACATCCCCGTCGGACCCAGATGGATTTCCTTGCGCTCCTTACATGATTCATAGATTATTGATACACCTCGATAGGCCTATACTCCAGGGCAATAACACCGAACAGCGAGAACAACAACGAACGCGGGGGCGTCATGTCATACGGGGGCCAGGCTCGCGTTGCGCAGGCAACCATGCAAACCAGGCAACCAGGCAACCAGGCAACCAAGCAACCAGGCAACAAGGCACCCAGGCAACTAGGCAACCAGGCAACCAGGCAACCAGGCAACCAGGCAACCAGGCAACCAGGCAACCAGGCAACCAGGCAACTAGGCAACCAGGCAACCAGGCAACTAGGCAACCAGGCAACCAGGCAACCAGGCAACCAGGCAAACCAGGCAACCAGGCAACCAGGCAACCAGGCAACCAGGCAAACAAGGCAACCAGGCAACCAGGCAACCAGGCAACCAGGCAACCAGGCAACCAGGCAACCAGGCAACCAGGCAACCAGGCAACCAGGCAACCAGGCAAACAAGGCAACCAGGCAACCAGGCAACCAGGCAACCAGGCAACCAGGCAACCAGGCAACCAGGCAACCAGGCAACCAGGCAACCAGGCAACCAGGCAGCCAGGCAACCAGGCAACCAGGTAACCAGGCAACCAGGCAACCAGGCAACCAGGCAAACAAGGCAACCAGGCAACCAGGCAACCAGGCAGCCAGGCAACCAGGCAACCAAGCAACCAGGCAACCAGGCAGCCAGGCAACCAGGCAACCAGGCAACCAGGCAAACAAGGCAACCAGGCAACCAGGCAACCAGGCAACCAGGCAGCCAGGCAACCAGGCAACCAGGCAACCAAGCAACCAGGCAACCAGGCAACCAGGCAACCAGGCAACCAGACAACCAGGCAAACAAGGCAACCAGGCAACCAGGCAGCCAGGCAACCAGGCAACCAGGCAAACAAGGCAACCAGGCAACCAGGCAACCAGGCAACCAGACAACCAGGCAACCAAGCAACCAGGCAACCAGGCAACCAGGCAGCCAGGCAACCAGGCAACCAGGCAACCAAGCAACCAGGCAGCCAGGCAGCCAGGCAACCAGGCAACCAGGCAACCAGGCAACCAGGCAAACAAGGCAACCAGGCAACCAGGCAACCAGGCAACCAGGCAGCCAGGCAACCAGGCAACCAAGCAACCAGGCAACCAGGCAACCAGGCAACCAGGCAACCAGACAACCAGGCAAACAAGGCAACCAGGCAACCAGGCAGCCAGGCAACCAGGCAACCAGGCAACCAGGCAACCAGGCAACCAGGCAACCAGGCAACCAGGCAAACAAGGCAACCAGGCAACCAGGCAACCAGGCAACCAGACAACCAGGCAACCAAGCAACCAGGCAACCAGGCAACCAGGCAACCAGGCAACCAGACAACCAGGCAAACAAGGCAACCAGGCAACCAGGCAACAAGGCAACAAGGCAACCAAGCAAACAAGGCAACCAGACAACCAGGCAACCAGGCAACCAGCACCGGCAAGATGAGCTGTAACTCGTGGGGTACAAGCAGAAGAGGAGCCGGCGGGATCTTTTGTAAAGTAAACAGTAACCCAAATGGATCGAGTTGGACATACAAATGAAGGACAACTCCATTGGCATATAAAAGTCGTGCAGTACATTATTCTGCCCTTAGCAATGTTTCCTTGTCAAAACAAGAATTGGAGAATCACCCTCTTTGGAAACGGGGTTTTGTGCAAAACAATCCAGTAAAGGGCTGTTTGAGATTGCGGTCACGCACGCGCTGAAGTCAATAACCAATGCCGTAAGCCAAAGGGTTCAAGAACGGATACACCGTGGACACGATGTTGTGAAGGGTTGCACGTGACCGAAGGAGCAGAGCGTGGTTGCCAGCCATGGGATCAGTCAAACTCCGAATCCATTTGCTGTAGGGAAAAATACCCCAACACGCCCATGAAGATTGGTTGCACATCGCATAGCGTGTGGCTTCCATAGCCCCTAGTATAAATTGAAGCCGTTGATAAATACACGCGCCTTAGATGATTGTCTGTAGCCGGTACCGGTAGCTTGTGTCTGGCACGGACTCGCGTGCAAAATAAAGACGTAGTCGACGCATGGGCCCCTTTTCTACATAAAGCCAAGCTCAGGCTCAGGCTCCGTCTTTCTTTCTTTCGTCCTTTTTTAAAGGCATGAAAACGGGAGTCCTTTGGGGTTTGTTTTGGAATGCTGGACTGCATGTTGAAAGCTTCAACTTCAACAGCGAACTCCGGCCTGTGGCTTAATTAGCGTGTGGATAATTCGGAGACGAAACCATGTCATCAGTAAGTTTCGCTGCCTGCTGCCACCAAGAGTCCAAAACAGGCCCAGCTGAGAAAAAGCGCTAGACGCGTTTTCGAATCACGGTGGCGCTTGATTATTGCTAGAGAATGGTGGTTGTATTTCAAGGTTTGTGGCTGGTAGTTTTCCTAGTAGGGGCGCATGCTTCTGTCTTAAACACACTTTCTTAGAAAAGCAGCCATACCTAAGGTATATAGCGGCCATACCTAACTGTTAGTGAGAAGGAACGCGCGCACGCCCGTGGAAAACTATGATTGGTTGGCAGTCCGCCTGCCCACCAATTTAGTTAAGCGCATGCGCTAGGTCTAATTTGCATATTTTATGGGAAAGGTCCAATGGGACAGGGGCTGAAATTAGGGCTTACAATAGCATGTGATAAAGCACTGTTTGCACAGTACCACGCTACCATAATGTCGGCGTTTCCCGGAAAATAGTAGGTCCCCTCAATATAATTGACTAAATATAAGTCTCTTCTAGGATTTTCATTGCTTTCTTCACTCGTCCTGATTTTGTTAGTGCTTTTGAATTCCAAAAGTACAAAGCTGACTTCCAATGTCCGTATATTGCACGACTGAATGCCTCTTGTGATTCCCGTCGGCAAACAGAGCTCCCAAAAATAAACTATGACGTGCACGGAATTATACTGCTGTAAACAGCTGCTTCTCTGTCCGACAGAAGTAAGCCTTCATCTATCACATTTCTTCTCCTCCGGACCTCCTGTTTTTCCTTTCCTCGTCCCCTTATCTTGTCCCTTCTCCCTCTTATTCTTCTCGTCTCCTTCTCATTCGCCTTCTTCTCCCTCTCTTTTTTTTCTTCTACTTCTTTTTAAATTCTACTTCTTCTTTTCTTCTACTTCTGACTCCCCTTCAACTGACTTTGTTTGGTATTACAAAACACCTCTCATATGTGTTTCGCTATTATACGTTTATTATACATTTATTTAATTTATTACTTTAAAGTCTGTTATTTGTAAATATTTTTTATTTTTATTTTGTCGGTTATTTTCATTGGAATGAAAATAATGTTTCCTTTCTTCTACTTCTTCTTTTTTTTCTCCTGCTTCTTCTTCTTTTTCTTCTTCTTCTTTTTCTTCTTCTTCTTCTTCTTTTTCTTCTTCTTCTTCTTCTTCTTCTTCTTCTTCTTCTTCTTCTACTTCTTGTTATTGTTCTTCTTCCTCTCTCCTTCCTCTTGTGTACTTGGTTCGGGGTTTTTTTCTGTTATTTTCAAAGGAACTTAACAAAGTTTTCCTTTTGAAAATTAAAAATAAAGTCTTCTCCTTCTTTTTCATCTTCTTTTTCTTCTTCTCCCCCCCTTCTCCCTCATCCACCGTCCTATCTTGTTGGCCATCTTCTCACTCTTCTTGTTCGTCCTCGCACCGAGAAGACGACATCCTTTGCACCGGGCCCCTTTTGACCCACGATGAACGGATCACAGTGCCCCGATTCCATCTCCCCGATTGCCCCCTGTCCCCGATCCACTTACACGTCCCAGTGTAGGGACTCACGCCCCGCGTATACGTCCTGTTTGACGCCATTCCCGAAATCCTAACCCGATCTCCCGGCCCTAGTCCCGCAGATGGAAACCATATCCCGCTGCTCCTTTTCTTCCTCCTCTCCTTTATGCGAACACACCCCGCCATTAATTTTTGGACCGCTGAATTCACTTACTGACGATAGATCATTCTAATATTTTTTTTTTTGGGGGGGGGGTTAAGGGGCGCAGAAAATATTGTGTGGCCTCCCTCGAGGCGGACTGCCGTTATAGATTCATTATCAAGACGGGAATCGCGTGCATAATGGGCAACGCGTGTTATTTTGTATCTATTCTGGTCGCACCACCCCAGCCTGCCGACACCGCCAGCGGTCAGGATTTTCTAGATAGGTTTGAAGACTTTCTTTCCCCAATAAAGGGCTGACCTTCCAATTCACGACCACGTCAAACCCTTCACAGTGAGGTTATCATTCGAAAAAGGTAAGCTATATGCCACACAAGGTATATCTAAATAGAAATAATACAAATGTGCTGTATCTGCGTATCTATCCTTCACGATACGTGCATCATAGGCCTAATAACATCATTTTGTGCCCGTATTCGGCTTTTACCTGCCTGCATCAAACCACGTGTAATTGCATTAATGATTTACTGCACAACGCCAATATGGGTCTTTGGAGCGACAATCGAGATACCGAGAGTTTATTTCTGGAGCGCTCTTTATCAAGCATCCTATAGATAAAGAACGCAGATCTCAAAGGGAGTTGGTTGGCACATTTCTGATTTAATTTGCAAATGTCTGAAGTGAATCTGCTGATGAAGGCTCAGGATCAAGCAAAACTGCAACTGGATATCTGGATGTTCATTTACAGGGGAGAGGGACTCCCCCCGTGTGTTTTGATGCAGGCCTACCTTACATATACCATTTAGGCGATCCTACCCAAGGGCGCAGTATCTACCTGGTTCGGCTGATTTGATTATAAAAACAAATCCAAGCGAGATGGTTGTTTGTCGCCCTGAGGATCAACCGCATGCGTGCAAGTGGGCATACAGAGAGGGGAGGAAAATGATAAGCTCCATCCTGGAAATTCGTCGACAAACTCTACACTAGAAATGGGTTGTACCTAGAGGAGTACGAGTTGCACAATGGCATACACCCATCCCTTAGGTCTACTATATACGTGTACTACCAAAATATTAGGCAATCTCTAAGCAGTTTTTCGACTAACTCTAGTCCAAATGATTATCAGCCGGTAACCTCACTGGTCAATAAGCGTCTAAGTCATGGAATGTGTTGAGGGGGAAATCAAGAATAAACCACCGCAAGAATTGCAGACGTTTATGATGCACAAGATCAATGTGCAGACAAAGCTCAGCAGGTCTTTCGCGATCGTTTGCGTGACCTTTGTTTTCACGTTGCTAAACCATAGATGCCTAGCCATAACAGGGGTAAAGTACCAGGGGAGATGGTTAATTTACATTTTGTCGTACAAATGAGTCCCGAGCGATAGCCACCCACACAAGGTCGGTTTGCTGTATATTAGCGGGCAGATTGAATGAAAACAGGAAAGGAACGGAGGATTATTCACCGCAGAAATTTAAAGAACCAATTTGCAAACCAATTAAGTTGATGAAATGTATAAATGCATGACTAGAACTACAGATAATACAATCAGTCATTATTTACGTTATAATATGCATACATGCACTGCGGCTCATAAAGTTGGAAACAGTCTGGTTTTAAGATGCATCCCCCTGTATACTGATCTTGGATTTTCATTGCAATCACATTTTGGAAAGGCCTGATCAATAATGCATTGAGAAGAATTTAAACTTAATGCATCGAAACCAAAACAAAATTGGCGCAAAAATGTTCCAACTTTTGGTGTGCATAATAGATAAGTATATTAAAATCCCATTAAAAAAAAAAATCTTTTTAAAACCTTTATCATGAAAATATAACAAATATCTATTATTTTTAGCCGCGTGCATCGGAGTATTGTCCTTAGAATCTGGAGGTCATCGCTTTAAAGGTTTAAAGATGACAGTATACCGTCGGCGGTTCAACGAACCCTGTTAGTAAATCTCCAACCCCCTAACTCGGATGATCCGCACTAAGGCACTGCACTACAATATCAACAAAATAACACGAACATCTACAAGAGTATAGAGAATAAGTTAGACCCAAAATACTACAAAATTAATGATCCGCACTAAGGCACTGCCTGTGACGCATCGGATCCCCATCCAAAAAATAACCAGACTCAAACGCTGGGCTGTTTTATGATAATAAAATAACAACATTGAATTTATAAAGCGCCTTCCCAATAAAATGTTATTCAAGAGCGCACTACAATATCAACAAAATAACACCAACATCTACAAGAGTATAGAGAACGAGAAATATATGTCTGTTGTGAAACAGAGCATAGAGCTTTTCCGCTTCTGTTTGTAACAAGTCATAGAATAGCCCCATTCCTACTCCAAAACGCATGTACATATTTTGTGCACAAAGCCTATGGGACTCGAGTGTGGTATTCAAAAATTCATAAAAAATATAAACAATGGTCCTTCGGTTCCAAACTTAAGATTTGGAATGTCTAGCACCATAGCTAACTACACACCAAATTTCGAGATGATCGGCCAATGCCTTATATGTGTTTTAAAATCACACATTTTGATGACGTCATGATTGCGTAACGACATTTTGGCTCCGGAAGGTGTTTCTAAACCATGTCCCCAATAGATATCAAAGAAAAAATGAAAAAAATCTCGCTCCGTTGGCCAAATATGCTCATTTCAATGTGAAAATCTGAAAAGTTCATGACCTCATAAATATTCATGAGATGACGTCACGGTCAATCGATGGCAATTTTTGGATACACCTTTTCCCAACTTAGATACAGTGCAAAGTTGAAAACAAAACGAACTTGTACTTTTGCTTTTAATGGATTTTGAAATTTGCCCCTTCAAAGCAAGGTCACGTGACACGTGATGACGTCATGATGATATCAAGGTGTTAAGGATCAATTTCAGCATGGGCTTTATGCATTTGCCACGTTTGAAAAAAATCCAAGTCTGTTCAATGACCAAAGTCGTGCTTACAAAACCCCTGTGCATTGTCTATGGGCTTTGGGGGAGAAGAAGAAGAAGACTAAGAAAAAGCTGAACAACAGATATAGCTTTTCCGCTTCCCTGGAAGCGGCGGAAAAGCTAATAAGTTAGACCCAAAATACTACAAAATTAATGATCCGCACTAAGGCACTGCCTGTGACGCCTCGGATCCCCGTCCAAAAATAACCGGACTCAAACGCTGGGCTGTTTTATGATAATAAAATAACAACATTGAATTTATAAAGCGCCATCCCCATAAAATGGTATTCAAGAGCGCACTACAATATCAACAAAATAACACGAACATCTACAAGAGTATAGAGAATAAGTTAGACCCAAAATACTACAAAATTAATGATCCGCACTAAGGCACTGCCTGTGACGCCTCGGATCCCCGTCCAAAAATAACCAGACTCAAACGCTGGGCTGTTTTATGATAATAAAATAACAACGTTGAATTTATAAAGCGCCTTCCCAATAAAATGTTATTCAAGAGCGCACTACAATATCAACAAAATAGCACGAACATCTACAAGAGTATAGAGAATAAGTTAGACCCAAAATACTACAAAATTAATCACCAAACATATCCAATATCCTTAATTAAAACAATACATAAAGTGATGTACAAAAGTGTTGCAAACTGCTTATTGACTAAAATTACTAAAATCCAAATCTTAAAATTTAGTGGGCCTGACGTTTCGATCCAAGCAGTACCCAGCAGGACCTTTCTCAAAGGCAGGCCTTTGAGAAAGGTCCTGCTAGGATCGAAACGTCAGGCCCACTTAATTTTAAGATTTGGATTTTAGTAATTTTATACATACATTTTATACATGTTAAGTTAAAAACACACCCAAATTTACAGCCGCCTAGAGTTGTTTTCTAATTAATAAAATGCTTTCAAAAACAGATGAGTTTTTAACATCAATTTAAAAGTGACAACACTGGTAGCGTATCTAATATGACATGGAAGGTTGTTCCTTGCGTGCCTTGAGATGTCGGAGACAAGGGAAGCCAGCCCATGCCGCCGGGTAGCTGCGGTTTGAAAGTAGTGAGCAGTTCTTCAAGACGACCCCTTAATTATGTGAGATATACGAGCGAGCAATCGCTGCCCATCGTGCTGTTGTTGTTAGCAACCAGCCTCGCCTGAAACTCTACAAGTTGTTCAAAGCTCAGAATCTTTCAAAGTGAAGTTGCCTCCACTCTGTATGATTCCCTGTGTGGCTGTTGGTTTGCATATTTGTTATTTATATATTTATAAAATGGCGGCAACGTTGTTTGGCAATCTTGAGCCAACTTTTCGACCAACGTCAGTCAGTATATATGGACTGGTAATATCATCGGTCAGTAAGATATATGTATAGAACTCATGTCAATTCAAATCAATCACATATCACAAGCATTTCTGATTAATCCGGATCAGATGTCCGGCCAAGGATTTGCTTTTACTGTGAATGCCACATCTGGGACATCTATTATATTTTTAAATTATTTTGCTATACGGCAAGCACCGTACATGCCAGTGATATGAATGGAAGACAGAAAACAGTAATGGCCGGTACTTCGAGACAATAAGATCGTGCAGCTGGCGGTAAGCCTACACGGCGCTTTCAAAATGAAGACACTTGAAAAGGAAGATGCCTGAGGGCCGCCGTATGATCCCGTTAGGGGGCGTGGCTGCCCCAGGGCTGGTCTGCCGGTGGATGTCGTACTACGGTGGCCCCGAAGGGACACCAGTCCCAGCCGCACCGGTCGAAAATCGGGCCAGTGATACGGGCCTATCATTGTCCGACGCCATCTCGAGAGAATCGAGCCCGTCTCTTCGTACATGTGCATTAATGGTGCCGCCTAAAAGGTCGCCGCCCTTTGTCTCTCCGGCACGTCAAGTGCCCTAAGTTTGGAAGCGAACGAAGTCCTGACGTGGAGGCAGGGGTGCCCGTTTCCGCGCAGACAATCGGGCGCAGAAACTCGCTTGGAATGAGAATCCCTCCTTTTTATAGTTAAGCCACAGACTCGTAAATATTTCAAGAGATATAGTTGCCCGTCGTGGAAAGCTCTCCTTGTTTAAACAGCACCACTTATTCGTGCATTTCTAAGTGATGCCTCTCATTTTGGACGCGATTTTATAATACTTTGCTCACTTTGGGGTGTTTTTGAGAGTTCAATTTTGGTTTCGAAATGAGTGTTGCGGATGTGTCTCTCTTTATCTCTGTACTTCTCCCTTATGTTTCAGCAAACTCATGACAGAGGGTTGTCATGCCACTAAAAGTCGTCGAAAGTACAAATCAATCCTCGGAAAGTTGACCTTCCCATTTTGTAATTTCTTTTTGGAAAGGGTGAGACCCTCTTCATCTGTAAGTGAGACTTTTGTCGCTCTCTTTTGGAAAAAAGTTTTCGTTAATCAAGGACGGATATACAGGTTTACACATCAATCTCCAGTGGTTGGATCTAACAGTAAACCACCAATCTGAAGTCGATGCCAGCGCCAAGAGGTTTCATTTCCTGATCCAATAAAAATGACAAACACAAAATCGAAAACAGCGAAGAATGTGTTGAACATTCGACTCTAGAAGACCTAGCGGAGGAAATTGCCATTGATCTGCCCGAAAGGATTTTCTACCCGTCCGTGCCAGCGTGACTCGCACAAGACAGGAACCGATGGGTATAAGCCATTGCCGGGGATGGATTTCGTGCCTTTTGTTTTGGCAAACGAGAGTGGGATTTAGAGGTTTGCCGGCAGGGGACTGAGAAACAGCCCGTCAGGCAGCCCGTGGAGCGACCTTTGCCCGGTCAAAGCCTGCATCAAAGCTGTAAGCATAAGTAAGAGAGAGTCGAGTCAATCCGGAAGATCATGCAGCAGACATCCTAGAAGAGAGAAAGCCACAGTGCGCCTCTGTACAGTACTTTATTCGCGCCAACCAAACGATCTTCCCACCAAGTCAGCGAGACTTCTTCTTGCGAATCGTGCTTATACGAGCAGTCCAATTGATATGCCAACAAGTTGCAAGCTGCTTAAAGGAATCAAAGTGACAAAAATGCGCATATCAAAAATTGACCTGACTTTTCGATCCTAACAGGACCTTTCTCAAAGGCTGAACGCCTTTAAGAAAGGTACTGCTAGGATCGAAACGGAAGGCTCTCTGAATTTGTGATAACAATCCGCGTGAAATAAACGCCGTTATTAATACTTTTACATTAGTG
Source organism: Luidia sarsii (assembly GCA_949987565.1). Taxonomy (NCBI): domain Eukaryota; kingdom Metazoa; phylum Echinodermata; class Asteroidea; order Paxillosida; family Luidiidae; genus Luidia; species Luidia sarsii. Next base: position 23,165,495 of record OX465103.1, on the reverse strand, counting down.
TCCTATACGTGGCGTTTCGGGAAAATTCAAATCCGCCGATTGCTATGCAATCTAAAAAAACCCAAATTATTTCATTTTAAAATCTATCCGCTATAAAGAATAATCGCACCCTAAGGAGATTGACGGTGTTGAGTCTTACGCTATAGCCTTCCTCTGCGAACGACAAGCAAGCAAGCAAGCAAGGACACGGGAGTGAATAGGGACATGTTGAGAACGGCCTATGTAAAAGGCCACACCTTAGATATCAACTATGCGTAGATATCAACTTTAACTTGTTCCTCTTTCCCAGCCAAAGTTTAGTTATTCATTTCTTGAGCACATGGTGTTGCAAGTCACCACCAAGGCTAACTGTCCCACAAAAAACCCAAGATAAACATAGTAGATTTCTGCCGCGCAGGCCCTAAAGGTAACTGCTGCAATGGAGGCTACACACTTTAACGAAAGAATTTTGCACAAAGTGGAACACTTCTGAGGGAACGGTTGTTTGGAGTTTCAATTTTTTGTTATTAATTTGATCAATTTCACGACTGAATAAATGGCATAACCAAATGTCTATAAAACGGTGTTCATATGAAAAAAAACGTGACACGTAAAATCAGCATCACACCATGTTTCTCTCCACGGACGGTCCGCACTCGAGCCGTGGACTGGTAAATGGTGTGAACAAACAGTCATTGCTCTGGCGCGCTAAGTATACTCTAGAATCAATACTGATTCTGCTCAGCGTCGAGAGACCGTTTCCGCGGCGTGAGGCGCCGACGATGAGGTCGGGGAGAGAATGTCTCAACGACTTCCTGCTTTTGCACCCTGCCGCAGTTTGTCTCGAGTGTCTTGGTCAGATGTTCCGGCCAAAGTAAATTGTGCTGGACCTCTGCATCAATGACCGCTCCCGGCCCGTTCGGCGATTCTATAGCTGCTTGTCTCCGGCCACTCGCAGACGGAGACGAAGACGAAGACGAAGACGATGTACTACGCTCACTGTGACAACATCCGCCCAATCCCGACTCTTCCGTCAGGAAAATGGAAACAAGGTGATTGACGACCACCAAGCGAGCCATAAAGTGTAGGATGACTGGGGAGTGTTTGCCATCATTGGGTACAGTCTACAAACGACGTCCGCGCGATAAACTACAGCTAGTGTGGGGAGATGCTTGTCACTCCCTCCGTGGCCTATTTGAGGGTAACATTATACCGCGCGGTGGTTGACAGAGACCAGGGACTGCACACATGAACAGATACCATTCATGTTTTACCGGAAGGGCCATCAAGTCACACAATGATGTTGTCACAATCCAATGTTTTCTTCCAACACTTTCATTCTTGCATGTTTTTTTTTTATGGGGAATGGGGTTTTGAATTTCTCATAGTTAAATTTGTACGCTCAATGATAGTTGATTGTGTGTTTTTAGTACGTGCGTTGGTATATGTTTGTATTATTTATTAGAGTTTAATTGACTGTGTCTGTGTATTGCTTCATAATATGTTTAACATTGATGTTTTTTTATGAGAGATGACAACATGTATTTTTTTCCAGTCTTTGAATTTAATAAAGTCATATCTATCTCTCTTCCGTTTGTGTAAAGCAAAAAATCGACAGGTCCCTTCATGCTCCCAAACTACATTCGATTGCGTATACCACGAAGACGCACAATCGAAAACTCACACTCAAACCTATATCCAACGAGCACTGCTACGGGTGACGTCATGCGCGGACCAACCAATGGCTGTTTCGTGACTGCGTTCCCCCTTTCCAATTCTCCCCGGCTGCCCTTTTACTTTGTTATTGTATCTGAAAAAAAGTTATGAAGATCGCTTATAGGTTTTTATTTTCTTCCGCTGGAGGGGCTAGGATGCGGCAAGCAATTTTCGAGGCAGGCCCTTTTTATTTCTGGACGGACGCTTCGTTTCCGACGCGTATAGTGGCCCTCTCCAGGGAAATCCACGGAGATCACACCAGATTGCCTCCCTCGACATTTTCCAAAACCCGGCTTCGCCTCAGATTCCAGCTTCGTCCCTGTTTATCGAGATGCTAAAATTAAAAAGACAGAGGGTATTTTTTTTTTTTTTTGGGCTGTTTCAAAAAAAAAGTGTTTTCGACAAATCCGGAGTCAAATGCCGCTCTTGTTTTCATGTCCCCTCTTCGTGGAAATTAAGAAAGATGATAGAGTCCACTCGCAAGTCAGAGCAAAAGCAGACCTGTTAGATGAAGCACCCTGGGAACGGAAAAGACGACCCCACGGACTGAAATTGACCGTTGACATTTGAAGATCACGACAACAAAGATATATCTCACACAGCCGGTCCTGTGCTTATGAATAAGCCACTTGGGAAAACGGGAGTCAACATGACCATCGAACAGTGTGCAGTGTCTCTGCAATAAATATCACAGTCAAGCTCAGTTTCTGCTTTCATCTAGGCATCTGAAGTGTACAAACACATTGGCAAGCTTCTTTTTCTTGGTGGAGTCAAATTGGATATATCTTTTACCTTTAAAGATATTCGTATGGAAATGAGGGCGCTATTTTAAAGTCATGTCAGGAACCCACAGTTTAAAAAAAAAAAACCCAGAAAAGCTGCCAAAATTAATCTGTGGATAAGGTTGGATGAAAAACTCCTTGACTAAAATAATGATTACGAAGCATTATATTTTAGTAGGAAATTAACAGGTTTCGGGATATATCTGCAGGAAAAATCAGACATTTTCAAAAACTTTGTTACACACCAAGATGGGTTTCTGTTGCATGATCCTTTGTTGACATCACACATTTGCTAATGAATATTACAATTCTCATCAGCATAAAAACTGAAAACTTGCAAATACACCCCATAACGAGAATTAAAAACAGTTTTATTGTAAGCATCATTTCAAAACAATTCTGGATTAAAGTGATAATTTTCATATTGCAGGGAACTAAATATCACAGGGATCCTAAGGAAGTACGCTTTTCAGTGGTGTGAAAATCTCGAAATTTAAATTTGAAAAAGAATCCACATTATGCCATACTAGGTCACATATGGTAAATTGATGGGGATTGATCAAATTCAAGACTGACTTATTGGCACAACTCAATTACTATATACAGCATGCAGTGTTCGTGTCACACACAACCACCATTGCACGGGGCGGTAAGTGCTTTTATTCAATTCAGGGACGGTCCGCACTCGAGCCGTGGACTGGTAAATGGCATGAGCAAACACTCATTGCTCTGCCGCGCTACTCCAGAATCAATGCTGGTTCTGTTTTTGAGTCGAGAGACCGTTTCCGCGGCGTGATGAGGTCGGGGAGAGAATGTCTCAACGACTTCCTGCTTATGCACCCTGCTGCTGTTTGTCTCGAGTGTCTTGGTCAGATGTTTTCCCTGTAATTGCCCGCGCTTGGAGGAAGATAATTGGAGGAAGATAATGAAGCCTAATTACAAGCCAGAGCAAAATTACAAAGCGGAGCTGTTGTAAAAAAAAAAGGACACAGGGAACGGAAAAGACGACCACACGGACAGATTAGACGTTGACATTTGAAGATCATGCTTTCAAAATATTATCTTGCACAGCTTCGGGAAAATCGGGCCACTGAACTGGGAAGCTACTAATGAAGTACTCTTTCCAGTGGTGTGAAAAATAATAATCCTAATTTTATTATACCATACTAGGTCACATACGGAGAATTGAGTGGGGCTGGATTACACACAAAAGCTAGTTCCTCGGCCACATTATTTAATTGCCTTAGAAACTGAACAAAAAGGATTTCAAAGCAAAGCCCAACGAGAAGCCTAAAATCTCGCTCGCACTCTGGTCGGCAATCAGGCCACACCTGAGATATAATCAGCGCCGTAGCTACGGGGGGGGGGGGCGTTGGGGGGGGGAGGCGTACGCCCCCCATGAACACGAACAAATCTCCTTTTTCCCCAAACGTGAGTAATACAAATGACCAGTATTGAAATCGGTGATTCTCACTTAATCTAAAGATAGGTGCGTGGGACGGTTTCACGGGTGTTTTCGGGGTTTTGGGGGTTTTGATCGGGGGTAGTCATGGAGTCGAACACATACTTACATAGTTACCGTAAAATTCGTAGGAGGGTTGGGGGCAATAATCATAAATGGGCGTGTCGTAAACTTCTTCTGTGGTTTTTTTCCTGTAAATTTGTTTTGTGTCAAATCTCATTTTCAATGTGTAGTGCATGTATATGTTTTATTTTGTCTTCTATATTTGGATTTATAGTTTAAATTGATTGTTTATATGTAATCTGTTATTCATGTTTGTATGTTTGTTCCTGCAAAAATAATAAATGAAATGAATGAAAAGGAAAAAAGCAATTAGACACGCTCATTTATGATAATTGATGATAATTGCCCCTAATCCTCCTAGAAGAGAATTACGTCCCCAGTCCTACCCAAGTAGAGTAACAGAAGAGGAGCTCGGAAAAAAAATGACCCCCGGAGCTGCTACGATTCGTGACGTCACCGCGACCAACGGGCTAACTTGGCACGGTGCCGACATAGACAGAATTTGGCCCGGCGCGAGGAGGTCGAACAATCACCAGGACCGACAGCCGACATGCCCGTCCCTATGTCTGCATCGATTAGGATCGGCTGAACCCACGGTCCGCACTCGATTTTCCGAAACAATTTCGACCCAAGATTCCACCACCCTACACCAAGACAATTTTTTTTTTTTTACAACGGCCACTGTAGATCTACAACCTTAAAGGGTCTGCATTTGCAATAAAAAAAACATGTTATCACCTTTAACACTTGAATCCATGCCACAGAACTGTTTTGCAATGTTGCTAACAGTCAAACTGTTTTCGAGACTCGTTTCAAGGGTTGTTTTGGAGGATTGTGGAGGATTGAGGCAGGTATGGAAATTTCCAGTTGGAGGATTGTTGAGGATTGAGGAGGGTTGTTGAGGATTGAGGAAGGTTGTTAGATTTACAGTGGAGGATTTTTGAGGATATGAAAAACCGTGGAACTTTGACAAAGGCATGTACCATGGAGCTAACTACTTATAGCTCCATGCATGTACATGATTGTACTGTCTTGCTGGTATGCACTTTGCTTTCACGTGGTCGTGGTCAAATACATGTACTTAGCTGTGGAGGATTGAGGCAGTGGGGTATACATGTACATTGGAGGATTGAGGAGGGTTCAAGGTACGCAGCACTAGGGGGGTCTTTATCTGCAATAAAAACATGTTATCACTTTTAATACTTAAATGCATGCTACAGAACTGTTTTGCAGCTGTTTTCCACACTCATTTCAAGGGTGTATTTGCAGGTTTTAAGTTTTTATGCTAATGAGAATTTTCCTTTGAGAAAGGTCCTGCTATAGGATCGAAACGTCAGGTCCCGTAACTTTTGAGATTAATGGGAATTTCAATACTCATGACCAAATTTGTGATGTCATCACAGGATCATGCAACAGAAACCCAATTGGATGTGTACAAAAAGTTTCCGATATTTTTGGGTTTTTTTTCAGCGGACGCCCTAAACCTGTTGATTTACTGCCCAAATGTGTGCTTCATATCATTTAGTGAAGGAGTTGTTCATCGAACCTAATCCTAATCCAGATGAAGTTAGAAAGTTAAAAAAAGATGACCGATCTCTAGCTTCACCAAGAAAAAGAAGCTTGCCAAATTTTTTGTACACTTCAGATCCCTAGATGACAGCAGAACATGAGCTAGAATGCGATATGCATTGCAGAGAACGTGTCGTGTATAGATCTGAATCTCGGCTTCGCGGACGGGTCAATCCCAAGATTCCTGCTGATACTTATAATCTCGGTTGTTGATCTTTGAGATTTCACAGCAGTATCCCTGAGCGATGTCAAACTCCACTGCTTTGTTTTGGTTTTTTTCTCCATCGCTGTGTCCTGAAATCTTAAACCCGCATAAAAACTCGGGGCAAAACCAAAAAATAATACCGTTCATGCGCGCTCCCCTCTGGGCACCCTTTATTTTCTCGAAATATTCGGTCAACATTCAGCGCGGTGAATCTTTATCAGTCTTCGGGGAAAGCCGATTTCACGAGTGCGTCATCGTCCTGGCAAAGCCCGAAGCTGTTGGATAAAGCATCGTTGGATAAACACCGGGCCTTGTTTTATTAGACACAGTGGGAGTATCCGTGATGTAAAGAGGCTTGGAAACTGCTAACTCGTGACTACTTTTGAGAAAAAAAAATGTCCTGCTTGGGTCGAAAGGTCAGGCCTTCCAAGTCGCTGAGATATACTTGGAGTTTAATATAGGAAGGTTTGCGGTGAACACCATGTATCAGGTCTCTTTAAGGAAGAGGTATGGTTCTGAAAAGAACCTGAGGGTAACTCGACGTTTCGACCAGTATGCTCTGGCCGTCATCTGGCCGTCATCTGGCCGTCCTCTGGCCGTCATCAGGATGATGGCCAGAGCATACTGGTCGAAACGTCGAGTTACCCTCAGGTTCTTTTCAGAACCATACCTCTTCCTTTAAGAGACCTGATACATGGTGTTCACCGCAAACCTTCCTATATTGATTCACCCACCATGCAAAGCCTTAAGTCTCATTTACTTGGAGTTTGTTATTGATCTGGACTGATGCAGTCAAATATGATATGGACCTTTAATTACCAAGCGTGTTAAAAGTTGACATTGTGACCAACGTGGTGTTCAAAGTGCTGGTTGAAAACTGCCCAACGTGGTTTGCAGTGTACGCCCTCAATCATGCTAAAGGGAAGAGGGAGCAAGATTTGAATTACAAAGAGCATCCCCCCGTGACCTAGGAGAGAGGAACTTCAAATGAAAAAGGAAGATTAGTGCTTGATTTTCTTACACCACGGCTTCCAAGGGCCCACCCCAAACCTTACGTCATCCTCGAAAGAAACTACTATTTTCCATTCGGAAGAGGCAAGGGCTCTTTTGATATCTTTTTTTTAATGGACGACAAATTAAAAACAAAAAAACCCTCAAAATTGCATGAATTGTGCGCCGGTATTTTTCAGTTCGTTATCTTTGAAGTAAGTTGCTCTTTATCCTTGACAACGGAACGTGCACTGGCCTACGTACTCATGCCACCCGAAACAAAATGCCAACGCCAGTCAAGACCGATTGCACGTGCAGCAGCGGCACCCGACTACAGCCGCACTAGTAGTTGTACTTGTGACCTGTCCCATAATAGACATCGCCCTGTGGCCGGTGACTACGCGGGACCAGACGAGACGAGACGATCGACGGCGCTGCCCTGGATGAGTGCATGCACACCGTGCATGCGGCCCATTAACTGGCGCCGGACTCTCCCGTCCCGTGCTTGTTGTGCCGCGGTCTGTTGGCGAGCTCCAGCCGGCCTCGGCCATCACCAGCGCCGACGGCTATCGTGAGAGGTTCCCGTGTACCCACTCCGATCGAGAGCCGCGGCCATTTTTGTAGCACTGTTTGAGCACACATTCCCTTCGTGCTCAGTCATTGATTGGAGACATCTAGCTGCGGTGGTGGCGCTTCGGGAGGACAATTATTACGACCACGCCGCGGTGCGGTGCACACCACCAAATCAGACGTCCAAAATGGCGGCGCCGCGAGTGTGATCACTGGACATATTTTTGTTTCAAACTCAAGGCGTGGGATCCCGTACGGCGGTCCATTTTCGACATTTAATTCCCAGGAAAAATGCATCAATAGAGATGGGTATTTCACTTTGCAAACGAGAGCACGGCTGTTACAGTGTTAGTTAGTCTTCAAGCGCAATCCTTAGATTGTTATCACTCATCTGGCCAGCACTTCTATCTCTCCGCAGCGCAGGATGGAACACGTTAGCAAGGCTTGACCTTTTCGAGTAGGAGCAGTTATCACTGCACAGTACACGGCGAGCTAAAAGCAGGTCCTCAGGGATCAACTCTTTGAGTGCAGTCAGTGGCGTTCCTGGCTGTTGCCATTAAAAAAAAGCAAGACCTCTATATTTTCAAGAGTGATCAGATATTAAAACCATGTTATCAGATGTATTATCACACCTGCTACATAGATATCTACAACTTAATGATATCACTTCAAGATTAACTAGTCGGTAAGAGTGCATAGCTGCCGTAGCAACAACTACTTCACCAGATACATCAGTTTACATCTGGTGGGCAAGTCGATCGATGCGGTGATTTTTCTAGTTTAGCCTAAATGGCTAAACTTAATGTTAGATATCACGAGTGCCGAGTAAATTGAAGGAAAACATGATAACTCATCATAATGCAGACTTCAACTGAACGATCGGTTTCTCGACAGTCGAATGTCGGTCGATTTGGTTATCCCCTCCATATATCTATGCATGTATCCTTCGTGGTTAAAGACCCATACACAACATTGGTAAGATCGAAAAAAAAAATGTCCACAGATTTACATGAACCTTATACAGTTATACAGTGAAGATGTTTACGGGTGAAACCTCACACTGAAATATTTCTGCCTAAAAAAGAGTAAAAGAAATCGTTTACGTCTCCCCGAGATCTGAACTTTTTTTAGGGACAGTACGGCGTTGAATGCTGCATTTTCGCGAAACAATTGAAGCAGTTTTCACGATTTTCTCGATACTCTGTTGGCGAATTGAGCTGAAAAATTCCCAGGTGTGCTATTTCATGCATATGTTGGATCAGACAACGACAACCTTGACCAATGTTGTGCAAGGGCTTTAAGGAGGACTTATATAAGGCGTATATAAAAAAAACTCGTTGAGAGCTTCTTTAATCCTTAGGGAAAAGAAGTCAATGATTGCAGCGCGGGTTCATCGGTCGCCAAATCGACGGAGATCCTTTCTTCACCAACAGCTATCGGCCCACGCTGCCCCCCATTTTTTTTTTTTTTTTTTTTTTTTGGGGGGGACAATCTTCTGCCAAGAGTCATGCCCAAAGAAAGAAAAGGCACGGCCAAGCACAGACTACCGTGGCACGATTTCCAGCACCCTCTTCCTCATCCGTCACACTCTTTCGCTCGACTGCATCGGGCAATCTATCTCGGCCCCGATTTGCGAGCGGCATAAACGCGAACGCACCTCCGATTGAGCTAGCCTACAATGTACTTTCGTCCCCCCCTCCCATGCATAGGCTTTGTGCACTAAAAGAAACGTTGGTCTGGTTCGCTCAGAAATGTCGGGACTGTTATTGATGCGTGTTGAACTACGGTATCACCATGATAAAACACCATGCTTGTGTACATGTACTGTATGTGTAACTGTGCCGAGTTGGCCTTGAAGGCGCAAGACCCCTTTCCTAGAAGTGAGACTTGTCCGAGGAATGCGGACACTGGGCTGGAGCGGAACTTGGCCACAGTGAGTCAGTTCATGGAAAGCCACCTTTACTCATTTGCCTAGCCCTGCCCAAGACCAATAGTGGACCAAACACATCCTTTGATTGTATATGAACATGCAAGTGACTGTTAAGCAATTCCTAATAAGGCAGGAAACTCCTGTGATATTTGCATGTTTGGAATGTTCATAAAAATGTATATAAACCCTGCTGAATGGAGAATCAGACAGACATCGTATCCAGCCGAATAAACCACACCACTCCAAGTACAACGTTGTCTCCAAGTATCTTCATTCGTTAGTTGCATATAACCCACGGTTATAAAACTTTGACAGACACATTGACAAGCTCGGGCTTTTCATTGAACGATATCCGTTACCAGTCGACATTTTGAAAATGCCAATCCAAATAATAGTTAGATATAGCCGGATATTTGTTCCAGGGCATTGTGTGATCGAGGGATATAATCTGAGTCAATGATGGTCGGCACTGAATATAACCTTCATGAATGTATGCCTACTCTTGAATTGAACGTCTCACCATCCGGCCTTTGAGGAGGACCCTGGTATAGTATCGAAACGCCAGGCCGTCTACATTTTGAGATGTACCATCTTAGGCATTTAGACATCACCGCTCGTGTAAAGATCGATAGAATAAACACACGGGAGGTAGCCTAGATACTAAACGGGTGTTTAACTTTGTACATGTACACAGTTTCGCCAATCTGAGTGCCTCACTGTCGATCGTATGGATCGGTGCACGCACGATACGTGGCTATAGCCCCACCTATAGGCCTGTGCGCTGGGTTGCAAACGGAGCGTCCAGATTGGATTCAGCGCGAGGCTTTGCGAAATCCACTCCGTTATCGTCAGTACAAAACCCACAGCAACCCAGAGACGGCTGAAGTAAATTAAAAAGAAAAAAACCCGGAAACAGATGCGGCCGGAGCAAGACACGGCTTAGAATAGCGTGGACTCCTGTATTCCAGAGATGTACGGAGGCCCCTACCGCGGCAGACTTACAGTTATAAAAAAAAAAAAGATTCAGGAATTGCGATCGATATGAAGAGCCACGTGAAGAAAGAAATTAATTATCGGAGCAAATTACCAATCGATCCCTTGGAGGTACTGACCTATCAATTGCGAACGACGGGGACTGGCGGTGTGTCCCCACCCCTCCCCTGCCAAAGACACACGTGGAAAAAAAAGATATTCATCACACATTGCAGGTGGTTATTGTGCGAAGCAATAATGACGTTTACATCGAGGTTGTGCATGTGTGATATAAACGGCAGCGCTCCGACAGGCTGCATTGGCTCACCTCCCGGAGCCTCGTGTATACAACCCCCCCCCTTCCCCTCACACACGTACGGACAAATCAATGCAGGGCTTGGTATCACGCGCTTCTTCGCACTCGCTTGCTATGTTTAGCGATCCCTTCCTGTGAAACCGTCGATTGTACCTCCACCTACCGCCCCCCCCCCACACACACACAGAAAGGGGGCAAATGAGAGATGGGGAGGAGACCATATATAGAGCTCTATAAATAAACTAGAGTGCGCACTCATCGCGTGACGCGTGCCGACAAGGGGACTGCGACGCCATTACCAAAGAGGGCAAATGGATGGATCTGTATGGGGCAAACTGATCCCATTTTTTACAAAAGAAAGTAAAACATTACAATTCGCCAATCCCTTGAGGGATTGATGGCCTTTCCTTTCATTAATAAAAAAACATTTCTATAACATTTTAGTTTCCGCATTCACAACCTTTCGGCTATACTTTTCCCCACTCATATTATGCGCGATTGCTACTGACATCCGGGCACATCGAGCTGAAGTTGCCCTCTTTGGTAATGGTGTCCATGTCGGCACACGTTCGCACCGCGCGCTGATAGGGGAGTGCGCACTCCAGTTTAATTTATAGAGCTCTAAGGAGGAGACCGAGATAACGAGCGAGCTCGAGTGGAGGGGAAGAGACGTTTCATTCCCGTCCTTGTCCCGAGGAGCGGACGAAGGAGGCATGCATTGTCGGCCCCGGCCCCCGTAGCACCAAGGAGGTATTGTTGTGTATTAGTCACACCTAACTATCTTGACTCCCTTACTCCGTAATTATCTACTTGTAGTTTAATAATGAAAGATGTATGTGTGAGAGTGAGAGAGAAACGTGGAAACAATAATGAATAATGTTATATGATGGATTCACAGACCAGACTTATTTACTTTAATTTTTATTGATTGCATTGGCCATTTTTCAAATTTGTATTACTTTGTATTATTTTTTCCTTTAATTCTGAAGATTGAGAGAGGAGAGCCTCATTTTTCAAAGAAAGGGGATGTTGTGTATTAGTCACAGCTATCTAACTTGACCCCTTACCTAGTAACCTTCAGCCCACTTCAGCCCACTACTACACATGACTCAATAATATCCTGGACCCATTCCACTGATCAGTGACCACTTTCCTAGAAACCTTCTGACCAGACCTCCTACATTGAAACCTGTTGACCAAGGCCTCTATCCTCCACCATTTAAGGATTGTTTTATAATTATAGGTCACCTACTTCTTTTAGACCACACCCCCAACTCCTTAGACTATAGTTATATAAATGTGAGCACCACTCTAGCTAAGACAGTAGAAGAGAGAGTAAGAGAGACGACAGAAGAGTATGTTTATGGATCAGAGTTAGAGTACAATTGTTAGATGATGCGTTAAATGTAATAAATGAATGCTGTATATTGTTGCCACTACATGAGAGTGAACTTAGTCCAATGTGAAAAGTGTGAAAGTCTGAAGAGTAAAGACTTTCTGATCCCGGAACACAACAGTATACACCATATTAGTTAACATATACCTCCTTGGTAACACGGTACCTAACACCGCGTTCAACGTCCATAGTCTACTAGCTATTACATAGCATTCACGCCCATGTAGTCCCACGGGCGACGGCAGTTACTGGTTAAATGCTTCTAAATGGCGTCAAAACCCGGCAAAGACTAGTTGGACATGGAAACTATGCACACACTATACGAAGGGCATGGGGCCTAAGTACACACTATACCAAGGGCATGTGGCCTGTACAGACATTATCAAGGGTATGGACCTATGCACACACTACCAAGTGTATGGTGCCTATGCACACACTACCGAGGGCATGATGGCTATGTACACACTACCGAGGTCATGGAGCCTATTCGCACGACACTACGAACATAATGCCTATGCACACAATAACAAGGGCAAGGGGCCTATGTGCACACTTGCAAGGGCATGGACCCTATGCGCACGATACCACAAACATAGAGCCTATGATGAACAATACCAACAGCATAATGATACGCACAAAATACCACGGGCATGCAGACTTTGCAAACAATACCCAGGGCACAGAGCCTATTATATGCACGCAATTCCACCTAGGCATGGCCTATGCACGCAATTCTACGGTCAAGGAACCTATGCACACATCATACCAAGGTCATAGAGCCTACGTACAGAATATCTCGAGTACAGATCGAGGCTATGCAGACAACGCTAAGAGCTTAGATGCTATGCACACTCTACAAGACGGGCCATGGAAGGGTTTCCGAACGCCACATTGGTGATAACGGAGTGCGTGGTCAAACGCTATAGAGACGTACTCTCCAGTCGTATCGCAATATACAGGCATCCCCTATTCCCTACGTTACTGTATCCAAAGGACCTAGAGCCAACGTCAAACCCATTAGTGGATTTGTTGAAAAGGCCTGCAATCTTCACTTGTGACATTCGTGTCAGCGCTTAATCACAACAGCGGGGTCTAGTGCACGATTCTACGGGTTTTTGTTTTCCACCCACGGATGTGACTGATGTTGAGAGGGGAAAAATCAGTCTCGATTTTTCTAAAGTGAAACCGAATTCGTCTTTCGATCGTGCCCGACTTTGACTACGATCAGCTGACACTTCGGTCAGCGATTCAGACTGATCTTCATTTCGGGTCACGTTTATTCCTGCCTGCGAAATCAAACCCAGATATTGTATCCCGCATACAGAAGCTGTACCATCCAGACCTCGAAACAGGACAACAATACATACTTATAAAAAAAAATGGGAAAAAATAGGAGAGAAAGGCGCCATACTGAGAAGATTAGAAGACTATTCTTGATTTCCTCCCACTGGGTAGTGAAACGATACGGTGTCCCCCCATGAGACTTACAGCTCGCTTGGACCAGATGAGGCCCGTCGGCTGAATTAAATCAGAAAAAGCTTTTTGGTCAGCATAATTGGGGATGCTGTTTTGAGTATGGATTAAAGGGAACACGGTGAATTGAATGGCCGGTAATGAAAATATGGAGCGAGAGGGGTGATGCATGTTTCCAATCTATACCCGGTATAATTTCGTCCGGGGTGTCCCCACCGATTCGCATCACAGGTCCTCGAGTTTCCCTACATGTGACCCGGCACAGCGACATGAGGAATATCCCACCAAAACACTTTTCGAGTAAATAACGCCTGAAGTCTTTTCAATTCGAAAAAAAAATCTATTTTTTTTTCTCGGAAAGTTAATGTATTGGAGGATATTATGTCTAAAGGATTGTTCCGAAACCCGTCTTTAAATGTTGAAAAACGAGGATTTCGGGGGAGTGTTTGTGTACTGTTTTCATGAAAATGTAAAGTTCCTGCTTTTTGAATGGCCGCTTTCGAGGAGTTAGAATGGCGCTGCTATAATGTGTCTAGTACCAAACGAACAAGCGAAGTCCACTTGTACTATTTAGAACAAAGTTCACACGGAAATAATGTTGATATCATTTGAAAGCTAATGGTATACTCTTTCACATCATTCGAAAATCTCAAAATCTCAAAAGTGGGGGTTATTCCTCATTATGCTGTGCCGGGTCACATATAGGGGTACCTGTCAGATCCCTCGTGGCTTAAACATGCCAGTATATAATATGCACCACGGGGACCAGTCCTTATCATGAAGGAGACCCGCCGCTTAGTTGAAGAGATGGTGGAGTGAGCAGCAGATGGCTTTGGCCGGGTCGCTTTGTCAACTGAGGGCGAAGGGGGAGGATGCAGCGGGAGGATGCAGCGGTTGGATCCGTCTACATCTCATCAGAAATACAAGGAGGAGAAAGCAGACGGTTCGGGCAGAGATGAGTTACGGGAGATTCACCTCCCCTGGCGATGAGGTCGGAGTATGTAATTTCTTAAAGTGGCTTCCATAAGCTCTTGTCAGATGACGGAAGTGATAAACAATACACACTGGTCTCTAAAGGGATGGATGAAGGAACGAACGATTTTTCCATTACCAACGTCGTCAATTCCATCTTAATACAAACAGAGTCTGATGTATTTATAGAAAATGCGATGCCTCAAAGGGGGTTGCATTTCAATAAAAGCAGAGGGGAGCGTACTGTTCTTATTGAATTGGTGATGGACGAACGCGACAGGTATCGTTGTACAAGTTTGAGAGAAAAGACCCGTGTGTGCAATTCTAAATGGTACTAGAGGTATCCATGCAGCGATACACATTCAGACGACATTTTATCCAACACCCGATACCGTAAAATAACATAGGCTTTATATATACACGCTCTTCGTTTGTTTCTACCGACCATATCAAATAACGAAGGACAGGATAGAGGCATCTCAATGGTTTGTGCCAAAATTACATTTTGCGGGGCATTTGGGCTACCTTTATCAGCGATAGTAAAGGTATACAGAAATCAAAATTAACTTGGGGTTAAATAAATCATTATTGTTATATCATTTTTGGACTAAAAATGATGAATTTGACCTCCAAACGCTATATTTTGGTCCCAAAATTGTGCCCCCCCACTTTGGAGACGAACGTACTACGTCACATACATAATTTGTGGTCAGCCTTGAGGTCGTGCGCTTTGCACTGGCCCTGCATTGTCTCTATTGTCTATCAGCCGTAAACACCGCACTGTCACATGCGCAGTAGCGCACTTTATCGTCTCAGCATTTCGATCGCCTCGCTCGAAAATGTAGACACCACACGAATACGGCATACAGACTGCAGCATCCTCTCCAGCCTGCATCCCAGTAGTACCCCGTGGCGATGGGAAATATCGAGGAGTCGCACGAGCCGCGATGAAGATCAGAGGCAGTTAAACTATGCACGACCACCGGGCCTCCTGTAGCTTTATGCATTATGCAGTCTCGTTCACGACCCGCCTTGCCTACCCCCTCCCATCGCCTGACCCCCGCCCCTCGCAGGGCCGAGGAAAGGGATCCCCAATGCGGCACCTGCCGTGGCAAGGCCGGACATACGCCTAATCCGACACTGATCCTTTCGATTGATGGCGCTCCGTCAATAACGCCAAGGCTGGAATGACGGGGAAGTTGTGAGGGAGAGACAGACAGACAGACAGAGAGATAGATAGAGAGGTTTATGGCAAGGGTTATCCAAGCTACCAATTAAGGCACTGGAGCTTGGCTTGGCTAAGCTAAGCTTGGCTAAGGCTTGGCTAAGCTACCAAGTTACTGGAGCATGACAAGGTTTGGCCATCAAAGCTACCTATAGGCATTGGAGGATGACAAGGTGTATCAATGCAACCAATTAGGCGCTGGAGCACATAATTATGACAAGATTTGGCCAATAAAGCTACCAAGGCACTGGAGCATGGCAAGCCGTATCCATGCTACCAAGGCACTGGAGCATGGCAAGGCTTGGCCGAGCTACCAAGGCACTGGAGCATGGCAAGGCTTTACCCAAGCTACCAAGGCACTGGAGCATGACAAGACTTATAAGAGCTACCAAGGCACTGGAGCATGGCAAGGCTTGGCCGAGCTACCAAGGCACTGGAGCATGGCAAGGCTTTACCCAAGCTACCAAGGCACTGGAGCATGACAAGACTTATAAGAGCTACCAAGGCACTGGAGCATGGCAAGACTTATCCGAGCTACCAAGGCACTGGAGCATGGCAAGGCTTGGCCAAGCTACCAAGGCACTGGAGCATGGCAAGGCTTGGCCAAGATACCAAGCATGGCAAGGCTTTTCCGAGCTACAAAGACACTGGAGTATGGCAAGGCTTAGCCAAGCTGCCAAGGCTCTGGAACATGGCAAGGCTTGGCCAAGCTACCAAGGCACTGGAGCATGGCAAGGCTTGGCCAAGATACCAAGCATGGCAAGGCTTTTCCGAGCTACCAAGGCACTGGAACATGGCAAGGCATGGCAGACCTTGCTCAAACAAAAAGTGGATTTGGCCAAGTCAAGGGTGGTCACAGAGACAATATGACATTACGCTATGTAACGGCTGAAGCTTAGACATTCTGCCCAATGGATTCGACGGATGGAACGACTGCGGGGACGCCATGACCGTTATCTCTTTCTGGAGCGGGCGTGGCTCTGATAAGTAACTCCAGACAGTACGCATTGAACACATGTACAGTAATGACAAGAAACGTCCCCGCCTCTATCTTCCCCTGAGCTGCACACGGCCCCGGAAAAGATGCACCGATAACACCGCATGCATTCCATATCTCCCACTGGCGCCTGCCAAGGCTTTGTGCAAGCAGCAGAGATACCGAAGGGCGGACGAGGTCTAATTATGCCAAAGATCTTACAGCGTGCGAAGCGCGCAAGATAGCCTACTCTTGCGAGATCACACGCATTCGGGTGAAGTACGTACTGGGCGCCATTTTAGTAAGCAAAGTCGTACACATTCTCTCCATCACATTCTGTTCACTCATCCAAAGTTGTATCTTGTTTATTGTTTGTGACTCTCCCGCTTCATTTCCGGAGCACTGAAAGCAAAGGACAGATTCCGTTGCAAAATGGAGTCCAGTGCGTACTTTACCTTTTGCTCAGTAATCCATGTTGCGCGCTTTGCGCGCTATAAGATCTTTGGTATATGCATGCATACCAAGGTACTCATCTATTCCTTGCAAAAGACTTGGCAAAGTTCTAGGGTCATTGAACTATGCATGCAGGACCGGGCAAGAGAGAGATGCTAAGGACAAAGGGTCTGAGTGCAAGAGCCCATGTGCAAGCTGGTTACATTCGTGCCTTTGAAAGTTGTCACCGTATCTACTTCCTTTTTGTGTGTGCAAATTTCACTTCCAGGCCAGGAACCACGTCGTTGCTCTGCACGACCCAAATGAACGGTCTGGCGTGAGTTGGCGTGAGTTTCTAGCGCTACGGCAGCGCGCGTGCTGACCCAACCCAAAATAGTAACGTTACATTGTCCCTAGTTTTATTTCGATCCAGGCAGCTACGGGGAAAACAATACACCTCGCGCAATATACTAGCCCCTTTCCAATGGGACATTAAATATAAACATCTGTTACCAGGAAGTACGATTACAATACCACGAGGCGGTAAAAACACTTTCAATGGATCGGCGTTACAGCACGCACAAAATATTATCGAAAGCTCGATGTGTTTTCTTGCTCTTAGAATACACAGAGCGTGTGTTGATCTTGGTCTGACGAGTAAAGCCCAGCTTGGTCTCAGTGGTCAACACACTCCAATCCGGGCGAATGAGGCTGCGCCGTGAACTGCTGGGGGCGGGAAAAACCCTCCAATAATATCTAAGGGCTATTCACGAGCGCTGATTGGACCGTATTAATCGGCGCTCTCCCGACCGCCAATCAAAACCGGGGTTATTGCCGGACGGGCAAAGTAAAGCAAATAACGAAAAACAAAATATAAGTTGAAGTAGAGGCGCCCTCGTCGTCCCAATAAACTCGTCATCCAGAAAAATCTGGACATGCTCCGGCTGTCAAAATAATTATGAAAGGGACATCCCACCCGTGCCGCAATGATATCATATCAGTGTTCCCCGGAGTCCTCTGCAAGGCTGGCCCCGAAGTGGCACTTAACCCTGTTTGCGGCGAACCCGTATTGCAACCTCACTCCCTCCTTCGTTACCACACGAAGTGCGAGTCGATCGCTCTACTCGACTCGTTTCCAAAGCTTTACCCATAGACAAGCCAACGGGCCACAGGGGCGTGGATTTCACGAAGCATTACGATGCATCGTAACTTCAGCTTGCAACGCCACAGATGACCCATCGTTAAATGCTATACACCGCGTGCTGTCGGTCTGTGCATTGCTCAACGGCTTGCGATTTATCGTAAGTTGCGACGAGTTTGCAGCTGTTGATGCGAAGCGGAGATCCGATCTGTCGTAGGTTCGCGTAGGTTCACGTACATTCTCGTACATTCCCGCCGTGCCCACCGACCGTAGCATTCAACACACCGCAATCACCAGGCAGTGGAACGTCGCTATAACGAACATCCCGGATCAATGAAAATTGTTCGGCATAGCGGTCGTTCGTTATAGCAGCTGCGGCCGCATGATTTTATTTGGTGCACAAAAAAACGGGAGCCAAAGGGCATGTTCGTTTTAGCCGAATGTTCGGTATATCGGCGTTCGTTATAGCGACGTTCTGTCTACACTTTGACCATGGCTTTTTGGTAATTGGTGGACTTGTCGAAGTCTCCTGACTAACCGGTATCGGCCTTGATTAATATTTATGCAAATTATATATGCATCGAACTGAAAGCGAGGCTATGGGCGCTAGATTCCCAAGATTAATCGTTGTTCCCCACTGGTTTTGGGATCTTTTCTTGACATATTCTTCAACAAAACCGAACGTAAGGTAAGGCCTCTTGAATTTACCGCCATCTTGGAAATTTAGTACCCATTTGGGCTGAGTGCATAACATTTGCATAAATACAAAGAAAGGCCTATAAAGAGTCGACTCTGACAGCCACTGGTTTGATTGCTTAGGCCTATAGCATTCCCCTCCATCCCTATATATATACCTCCACCTCAATCAGCCATCTGAATTTCTCAGTAAACCTTTATGTCGGGATTACCCGTGCCCATACCAGCTGCTGGCAGCTTAACCGCGGATAACGTGTTGTTATTTTGCCTATTATGTCCTATAGGCCAGCGTGCCATACGTAGCCTCTTCCCCAGTCGCCCGTGCAGTCAGTCTGTAACGAAACAGCCAACGCGGCCATCACGGCACCTTGTATAAGCCTTTACACGAAATTGCCGCTGGTATAGGTCAGTGGAAGACACTCTGAAATCAACTCGAATGTGCGTGACCTCCTGCCGGCCATGTAGCGGTGCACTGCACTATTTCGTAATGCCTCTGACACGTCGTATCTCACATACGTGGTGTCTATAATCTAACAAATTAATCTGGCCCATTTAATATACACAGGCCACTATCTGGCCTATTTTCCCCAATCGGTTACCCCGATTCACATTGAGAAGTCGGGCTGTATCATGCTGGTAGGGCATGCATACAGTTTGGTCCATAAGAGTACCATGCAATTCTGCCCAACGACTTTGTCTAGTTTTCACATAACTGTTTCCGACTTTGCGATTGGTTTTGACATGGAGGAAGGATGGTTTTGATAAGCAATACACTCCTACAGTTGATATTTCGTTGACCAACCGTGTAACCAGTTCACACGTTCACCAACGTTGGTCAAAGCGATGGATATAGCCTGTATTTACTCGACGTGTATACGTGGTTTGCATTCGGAGTTGAACTTCATTCATGGTGAGAGTGTAATCTGACGCCTGGCTAATCATCAGAAGGTGATCGTACGCGCGGCAGCTCAAGACAGCTTCATTGAAATTCTAATCAGAGCCAGAGGGATTCGCAAACAAACTCCACGAGGAGTCCTCGAGCCGCTCGGAATAATACCGCGCCCTCAACTCCCCTCCTCCAAGGCCACTTTATGCTCTTGCATGAAAAAAAAAAACCCAAGTCGACGACATTTTGAAGTCATGCTTTACACTCAACACAATTGAATCCTAGCCCGTGTTTACATAGATGTTCAGCGGGAGCCTTCAACTGTAGGCATTGGAAGAAAAAAAACCCGGTAAGCCATGAGCGCCATTGAGCATAATCTCTCCTTATCTCACCCCAACAGCTGTATAGGCCTATTCCGAGCGCGTCTCTTCCTTCACGGCGAAGTAAAGCACTTGGCACTCATCAGGTCAACCTCCCCCCCCCAACGTAATGTGCATTGACTTCGAAGCAACGGACAGGCGCCACACGACGTCATTCGCCAGTTTGCCAAACCTAGCAAATCTACCTTGACACCAGGCCACACTAAGCGTCAGAGCCAATACATTTTGTTTTCTTTCTCTCTCTTTCTCTCTTTACTCTCCACTCCTCTCTCTGTGTGTGTCCCGCTCTCTCCCTTTTCTCTCTCCCTCTCGCTATATCTCTTCGCTGTCTCTCAGCCCCCCCCTCTCTCTCTCTCTCTTCCTCCTTTCTCCCCTGTCTCCCCCTCTGTTTCTTTGTCTCCCTTTCGATCGAGAGCGGTCGAGGTGATTTCTAACAGGGGGGACAGGCGGTCCTCTTTGGTTAGCCGTAAATCGCCACACCAAAGTGACGGAAATACCCAACGCCAACAGCGCCCCCGCCTCGCTAGCAGGCAGAATCACCGCACTGATGAACAGCGGTTGAAGTCTATAAATTTAAATATGTTCGGTTGAGGGACCGGGTACGAATTAAAACATATTTGTTTTCTTCGTGAATGGGCGGAATGCACAGCCAGTGGACGTGTCACGCGTTGACCCCAAATTTCTCGTCCACACTAATCGAATGTCACGTGAGGTGAGCACAGCGAAAGCGGCCTTGAAAAATTGTCGTTTTCTATGCCTCAGCGTATCAAATCCTTTCAAATCCAACTTTTCTAGGTAGTTGAAGATCTAATGCGTGCCTCCAATAAGGTTTTTCTTTTCCAAAAGGATGATTAATATGTATTTTGAGGGTTGTTATTTTACCGAAAAATCGACTGGAAAAGTGCGACGTAAATTCTTATTTTTCTCGACGAAAACAAAAGTCTCCTCTTAGCTGAGGTAATCATGGGAAAGAGTGTACCTTTGATCTAGCAAAACCCCGGTGTGTGCAGTGGGATGTGCAGTCGTGCGTGCAGTATGGCTATGAGGGCGGGGCTGCGCGGAGCATAGGCGATTCACTTCACGTTGGTCAGGCACAGGCTACACACGTTTCTTTACGGCGACGGCATGCAGTAGCCTGTAATAAACCCAACGCCGCCGCATAACTGTGTTTTCAGTGTTGTTTCCTTAGTGTGGAGCATTCTAGAAGAATTATAGTCATGGCCTGCTGAAGTGGGACCTATTTGGTTGCACGCGCATGCATACGATGGTTTCTCCGTCGGTAATTCGTGGGCAATTCGTCCTGGCCGCAATTAACGCGCGGAGCCTTCGAACTAGATTGGTGCATTAATTTGTCACTTGAAAATGAAAAGCCCTTTTTTTTATTTGTTCAGTAACTCTAAACAGTATGATTTATAGACGGATTTGTCGCAGATGTCCGCGTCCGCAAAACATAATCCATGTGCATTTGTTTTATTCATTTTTTATAGGGAAAACGATAACATTTGATGTCCCTGTTTCAAAAGCATTAAAAAAAAAAGCAATTTCGGTATTTCGTTAAGTGACTCTAGAAAATGATTATAAGATGTAGGCCTACATTTATGGCCATTTGTCGGAAATAGCGTCGTCCAAAAAACTGACGTTCACGTTTTTAATCTAGCCCATACAAATAATAACATTATCATTATTTTATAAACCTATCTCTATCAAGATAATCCATCGTTGATGGATAAATACTCTCGCAATTATTGGTATGGGCATAGAAACCACGCCTGTGTCGTTTCAGTCTCCAAAAAGGAAGGAGACGTCCAATACAGGCTGCTGCACAGAATCCTGCCGTCCCAAGAAGTGTTACATCACCTCAACCCAACACTCCAGAAAACCTGCGGATGGTGTGGACCGCGTGGGAAGGGAGACCTCATCCACCTCTTCTTCAAGTGCCCACACCTCCAACCAGCTCTCCAGCTCCTTCACCGTCTCAACCTCAAGCTAAATTTCGTGGTCTTTTGGTGTCTCATTCATAATGACAGGAGTCAAACAAGGAGAAGCGTTGATCTCTGTATTTATCTGATTATTAGCCTCAAAGCCACTATTTATTGGTTGTACATTCACGACAACTTCAAAGATATATTACAAACCTGGAAATACCGAATAAAAAGCAAAATGTATATCGAATTTAATTATTATAAACTCAAAACTGAAATACCCTCTTTTATACAAAGATGGGACCCTAATGAAAAACAAATCTTATGTACTTCGAGTAATGATAACCTCATCTGGAATTTCTGATAACTTATGGAAACAACCTTCTGAAGTATACTGGTCTCTCTTGATTTATTTATATGCGTTTCCGATTTCCAATATTTTGATAGCGTTCAAATATTGTTTAATCTTGTGTTTAATTTTTTTAATGTTTTTGTAACTGATTTGTAAATTTATTTGTTGAATAAAGTGGCCTCTTGAAAAGTCAAAAGTCATTCATTCATTCATTCATTCATTCATTTTCACAGTAGAGAATCACTCTAAGCTTATACATTTCTGTTTATAAAATATAGAATATAATTATACTGTGAAGGCACCCACGAAGAAGCAGAGCTTATAAGTGTGAGCCCTTGTACAAATATAGGAATACACAATTATAGGATCGGCTTCGCACGGTCTCAACTCGCCCATCATTAGTACATGCATACTTGCATGGTCAGTGGTGTGCAGAACGTTGGCCATAAGTTCGGATGGCTCCTTCCTATGCTTGGCGCTACGAAATGCAATACGTACGAATGTATACTTGTCGCACGAGCATTATATTATACGCAGCCAGCCCGCACTGAAACCCGAAGCGCTGGAACCGCAATCAGAGCGGACGACCTCAAAGCCGCCATTCCTGCTGCGTGGATGGGGCAATGGGGCGTCTTAGTGGCTCGGCAAAGGAACAGGAAATTACCCGCTTTCAGGTTCCCCCCCTTTTTTTCTCAAAAGATCTCGCTTGGGCAATTGGCTCCCGCGCTCGACAGCAAAATGCTATCTCTGTCCTAAGAGGATTATTCCTCTTCGAGTCGGCCCACTAATGTCTTCTTCCACCCACGTGCAACATCATGCCACCGCCCACTTCTATGCAGTCGCAGCTATAGGCCTACTCAGATTTCCACTGCCATCCACCTGGCAGCTTAAAATCAAACACTCTCGGGCGTTTTAAAGGTAGAAGGCCATCGAATCGAATGTATGCCGCAATCCGTGCAAGATCAACACCGGCTATTTCACCTTTGGCGAGATGACCGTATTTATTCACGTAATAGGTTATATACATTTATTTTCATTTTAGCGAACCATTTTGAAATAGCTGTCGTCTATGCTGTTCTTTGCAATAGCTGTCTGTCTGAGCTTTGGCCCCAAAAGTGTGTTAGGCAAAGTCGTTTGCTCAATCCTGGGGCTCAGTTATATCATAAATTTAAATGTTCCTTTTTTATAAGTTGCTATAAAATATATCAACTGTACTTTTACCAGATGAGTTTGGTGTATTGTGACTTCATAGTGCAATGTTTTTAAAAACATTTCCTAGTTACAATGCATTCCATAATGGTACTACGATTTATTTTTAACTCAAGGTCTATGAACAGATTTGGAATTTCCCTTTAATATCTTTTACATCTCATGTTAGCAAAATAATAGTTGTGTATTTGACTTGTTTCATGTTTACATGAATAGTTGTATGAGCCGCTTTCTTGATTTGTCCTTAACATCTAAACAACATAATGTTCTTATTGCATGTCCATGGACAGGTATTTTAGCGATGGTTGGTGTGGATTTGACGTGTATAATGTATGTATGGATCTTTTCATGTGCCGTTCCTGGGTTTAAATCTATTTTTTACACCTTGACATTTGTTGTATTGCTTTACAAAGTGACAACGAATTCCATGTGTGTCGCAGGACATATAAACATAATTATAGAATTGGACTGCATTTGATTGAATTGAATTGAATTAGATTGGGTTGGATTGGATTGGACTAGGCTGGATTGAACTGGACTACACTAGATTGGACTGGACTGGACTGGACTGGACTGGACTGGACTGGACTGGACTGGACTGGACTGGACTGGACTGGACTGGACTGGACTGGACTGGACTGGACTGGACTGGACTGGACTGGACAGGACAGGACTGGACTGGACTGGACTGGACTGGACTGGACTGGACTGGACTGGACTGGACTGGACTGGACTGGACTGGACTGGACTGGACTGGACTGGACTGGACTGGACTGGACTGGACTGGACTGGACTGGACTGGACTGGACTGGACTGGACTGGACTGGACTGGACTGGACTGGACTGGAGGCCTACATCTCGATTACATGGGCGTCAAATTGTATCTATGAAATATGACACACAGTGGGATCGACAACTGTCGCCGCCATGAACAACATTGTTCGAAAGGGGAGCTGACATCTTCTGAAACACACACGCAGACTTCGAAACATTTTTCTGGGAACGCAGCCCGGGGCGTGCCGCATTCAGACGCGTTCTCATTACACGGGTACGGGTGGTGGCGGCGGCTGCGATTTCAGCGCGTCGGGAATTCCATTCCGCCATCCAATTCAACTCGCACACACGCGCATGCAGAACATGTTGGCGTGGGACATTCGACAACGAGATCTGGGAAAGAACAATCCGCCGCGTTGCAGGGTCGTTCAGATGCGCAGTCATGCACGCCAAATGGAGATTGCCATCCAGTCGACCAAGGGGCTCGGGTTGAGGCCGGTCCCCCAGTCTGTCGTCGCGTGCTTGTGGTCACATGTGGACGTTTTATGTCCGCAAAGACGGATGTTCAACCCACGTTGCACGAATTCGACTGGCTCCCGACTCGTTACAAACAATTTGTGTGAAGGCCGTGCGGGTGGACATTCACATTGGTGCTAATGGTCGGTTTGATATGCCCCCCTGTTCTGCATTTTAGTAGCCGTGTGTGGGTAGACGGAGGGTCGGTGCGCGATGACCGTCTACCAATCATTTACCAATAGCTGCATGTGTGTACTGAAGGGATCTGGTCTACCAACTGTATTAATTCAGCAGGTGCGGCTGGACAAAGGGTCGACGATTGCATTTGCAGTGTTGGCGTGTGAGGCCCCAAATCAACAAGATGTGCGCTCAGTCACCTGAGAGAGAGAAAGAGAGAGGGAGAGAGAGAGAGAGAGAGAGAGAGAGAGAGAGAGAGAGAGAGAGAGAGAGGGTGGAGGTAGAGAGGGGGAAAGGGGGGAGAGAGAGGGGGGGGAATGAGAGAATGGGGAGAGGGCGAAAGAGAGAGGGGAGAGAGGAGGAGAGAGACTGAGAGAGAGAGGAGAGAGACTGAGAGAGATAGGGAGAGGTGGAGGGGAGAACAGGAGAGAGAGAGAGAGAGAGAGAGAGAGAGAGAGAGAGAGAGAGAGAGAGAAAGAGAGAGAGAGAGAGAGAGCAACGCTGTGCGATAACCCGTGTTTCGGCATTCAGTTACCTATGGAAATTGCACGAGGCCGCTATAGCCATGCAGTGGATTCCATAGACTCGTGTGTGATTGGAAGTCGTAGCCATAGCGAATGGTAACACGACCCCGCGCTATGTATTTCACATGAAAGGATTGACCCTATACATGCAGCTGCCCCAAGTGACGGCTGCGTTGAATTAGTTATCAGGCTGGCGGCTGTTTTCCCCCACTCGATCGCCTCTCGGTGCAAGGAGGCTGCACCTCCAAAGGCACTGTACTGCCATAACTTTTGCCAGTGCCCGAACGACCGAGCTGATGAAAGGTCCTTCAGAGCATCGACTGGGAGCCAGGCGGGACTCCTTGGGCCCGATCTGCAGTCCTTGGCGGCGGCAGGAGCCAGCCCACGCAGGCAACCCACTCCCTCACCTCGGGGCCTTACATTCTGTGCCGCAAAGGCTTATTATTGTTATTATTCATGGGCTTATAATAATTTTTTTATTCCCAAAAGTTGCCAGGATTACTGTAGCATCTCTTTCCTATAAATAACCAGGGTTTGCTTGACTATAGCATATACGCCGAACCCTCAGCAAGGATTTAGACTGACATTATCCTACGATCACTCATTTTTCTATGCCTGTTTCCCCAATGATGTGGATCCCTAGTATCTTGGTGTTTTTTCCATTTCAATGGTTAAAGTACGGAAGTTCAGCGCAAAAGGTGAGCTACGTGCTAAGCCTCGAGATCATTTTTGGTCAGTAGATAGCTCTCGTGTGCGGCGGCCTTAAGTACGAAGGCTTTAAGTGACCTTCCGAGTTACCGCGTTTTCGAGTTATTTCATCAGAGAAAGACGGAATACCGTGATATTTCAGACGTGTTCCGAGTTAGTATACCACACAGAAAGACGTCTTTCGATACCGTATCTCAGAAATCCGTCTTTCTCCGATACCGTATCCTGGAAAGACGTCTTTCCCCGATTTCGTATCTCGGTAAGACGTCTTTCCCTGATACCCTATCTCTGAAAGACGTCTTTCTGTGTGGTACTAACTCGGAACACGTCTGAAATATCACGGTATTCCGTCTTTCTCCGATACCGTATCTCTGAAAGACGTCTTGCAGAGATAGGATATCAGAGAAAGACGGATTTCCAGGATACGGTATTTGGGAAAGACGTCTTCCCAAGATACGGTATCAGAGAAAGACGGATTTCTGAGATGCGGTATCGGAGAAAGACGTCTTTCTGTGTGGTACTAACTCGGAACACGTCTGAAATATCACGGTATTCCGTCTTTCTCCGATACCGTATCTCTGAAAGACGTCTTGCAGAGATAGGATATCAAAGAAAGACGGATTTCCAGGATACGGTATTTGGGAAAGACGTCTTCCCAAGATACGGTATCAGGGAAAGACGGATTTCTGAGATGCGGTATCGGAGAAAGACGTCTTTCTGTGTGGTACTAACTCGGAACACGTCTGAAATATCACGGTATTCCGTCTTTCTCTGATGAAATAACTCGGAAATGCGGTAACTCGGAAGGTCACTTAAAGCCTCCGTACTAAAGGCCGCCGCACACGAGAGCTATCTACTGAGCAAAAATGATCTCGAGGTCGTTAGCTTAGCACGTAGCTCCCCGTGTGCGCTGAACTTTTGGTGATATTTCTGCCTCAAAAGGCTGTGAGACCAATATCTATCCTGTTTGATCTGTTTCGCCTCTCGTCGATGAAAACTCATCGTGTGCGGCGACTTGAGCTACGTGCTTAGCCCCACAAAATAACAACTGGCCAAGGAAAGCACACGCCCTGTTCACGTGATGGTTTCCAAAAATATATGTTTGGCTCAGCACGTAGCTCATGTGAGACGAAAAAAATCAAACAGGATAAATATTGGTCTCACGGCCTCTTGAGTTCAGGCAGAAATCTCAGCAAAAGTTGCGCGCACACAATGAGCTACGGGCTGAGCTAACGGACACGAGAGACCTTTTGCTCAGCAGATAGCTTTCGTGTGCGGCGGCCTTAAAGGTATCTGAGCTCGGTATGAAGCAACGCGAAACCCTTAAAGATGCGTGCCAGACTTTGTGCAGAAGAATTTGCCACACCAAACGGATTTAACAACTCCCTGATTGATGGTTAAAATACCACTGACTGGCGCCCTCCCACATATGACTGCAGAGATAGTTGACTAAATTTTGGGAAGGCCCCAGTGTACGGGCTGTATAATTCAGCCGGAACGAGTACTGGTACGCTAAGCCAGAGGTATCGGGTCAAGTTCTGGCCAGGTAAAATTCTCTTTGCCGATTTTTTTAATTGTAAAAATATTCCCAGTCAGTTTTCCTTTACTATACTTCCTATTTAAAAGAACGACGAAAGTTTTGTCATTAAAATGACAGATTAAATGATACGTTTTGTCTGCTGCACTATTTTGCTTTTGAACTCTGACCACATAATTATTCCCTTTACAGCGTGCACTAATATTCACCATGAAGTGATCAACATCGATTGGAAGTTATCACAAGATATTAGCTCGGACAGGGAATACCATAGCCCTTAATGATCCTGAACATCTGCAAAAAAACGGCTGTACGATTGTTTTCTTGTACAATTATTCATATATTATATTTCTCATATTTTTCATGCATTTCCATGATTTTTATCATCTTTTAATTCATGGTTTATCTTAATCATTGTCATTTACTTGCATTTGATTGTTTTTTACTAAGATTACTATAGTTAGCTTTTATGCAACAACGTAGGACTGGAGGAACAGGCTTTTGAGTCACAGTGTTTTTCACTTTTGTTCCTCCGGGCCATCTTAGATTGGATTGTCCTTACTCTGATTGTTTACTCCTTCCTTCTTACCCTCCTGTCCAATCTCTTCCCCTTCATCCCCAGTCCTTGCCTCATCTCTTCCCCTTCTCATCCTGACCTTTCACATCTCTGATACATGTGCATAATATTCTCCTTGTTTGGTATTTATTCATCAATTTATCTCCCATCTTGAATTTCCATGATATAGACTGTATGACCTTTCTCACCCTGAATGTACTTCTTGTTTGTTTTCCTTGGCCGAATAAATAATAATAATAATAATAAATGTAGCTTGAGCTGCAGTAAAATAATAGTGTCGGTGACCCCTATCACCCACGTAAGCTTCTCGTGGAGAGCTCGGACTTTGACGTCCGCCGGGCACCAACGACGATGTCGTAATCACCCTCTCTACAAAGGGCACTGGTACCAAGTTATCACAAGATATTAGCTCGGACAGGGAATACCGTAGCTCCTAATGATCCTGAACATCTGCAAAAAACGGCTGTACGTAACTGTATTTTTTTCGTTTTAGTACGATGCATTTTACAATGATTGTGTTATTTCGTTCGGTTGAACTGGGTGAATTAGAAAGAAATGTAGTTCTCAATAAGGGTAGCTATCACTCCGCCGCAAGCGGAGGGATACTGTGAGGCGATTAGGGGATATACAAAGGTGGTGCCAAGCTGGCAAAGGCAATCGGCACACCGACAGGTAAACTATATACTTGTTGTTATTATTATTATCATCACTATTATCGTTAGCATCAAATTAATTATCAACTTTATTCTCCACTAAAGTCTGTGATATCGATACTGATTAATATCTACAATTACAATGGTTTTCCAGAAAAAATTCTCATAAATAGTTTTTTACCTCTCTTTTTTTCACTCCGCAGCAGGGAAGGAAATTCGACACATATTCATTAAAAAAACGCTCTCGAATACTCGATGTGATAATGCCTGTATTCTAATTAATGACAAACAGATCATACTGTTCGAAACGTCGAGTTTCTCCGGTAACCGTTGTTTTCAGAACCACATATAGTTACCAAAGGAGAATTTCGCACTGTGTTACCGCAAACCTGTTACTTCTTATGCGTATTGTTACGGACCCATTGGACTGGCCTCAGTTGGTGCCCTAAGCACACGCGCCTTAAATTGTGGCGCGGTCTTGGGCTAGCATCTCCGTGATGGTTGGCTGTTTTAGACTGGACTCTGCTACCGTGGCCGAGGCTGGTGGTGCTGTGGCTGGTTCACCCCCGTCATGTCATGGCTCCTTCGGAAGCTGACCCGCTTCAGTTGACGGATGTCCCTATACCACGAGTACTCCCGTCGCTGGGTTGTCGGCGCTACTTCCCCTGTCATGGAGGTCCAATATCTGCGTTTTTCCTCTGTTCGGGCGGTTGAAACTTATTCGGTCTCTCCGTCCCGTAACAGTATGTTATTGAGAACCGTTTAAATCAAAATGGTGTTTTCGAACACAGCCGTGGCATATAATTCTGCTGCGGTCAAGATGGGAAGGGGCAGAGATAGTTGGCCCGAGGCCTGATAGGGCAACGCGTGCACTTTCTAAAAAAAAAAAAACCTTTCAGTTTGAATTGATGGTCGCTGTGGGCCCTGCGTTCAATTACTGGTGGCGGGGTAAACAGGATAACTAGGCCTATTATAAAGCCCTTGGTCAAACTGCGTCCATCCATTGCTGCAGTACTGTACCGGTGCCATGCCAATAATTCGCGCAGTGTGCTGCATCTTGGTGAGGCCGATCTGGCCCGCGGTGAGATAGAAAAGCAGAACCGGCGATGATTTAGCACAGCTAGGTTGAAGGAAGACCTGATTCCCAAATTTAGAGGACGGCTATTTTTCTCAAATTCTCGAGTTCAGTGCCCGTCTCTGTTTCAGGAAGTTGAAATCAGATCGGAGCTGCGCTACCGAATTTGCCAATCAATCCGCGAGGTTAAATTGACTGGCACGTACCTTATTGACAGAAGTGTAACTTTATCTATCCGGAGTAATGACTGGCACAGAGCAATTCTTGAAATTTAGATCCGTCCATTGCTGGGCCGCTTCAGACATGGTAACCATGATTATCAGGTATAGCTTCTAGTTACGGACAGTATGGATTTTGTTGAGGGAAGCGAGGAGTTATTCTCTTTTGAGAAAATTACTGGAAAAATGCAATTCTTAAAAAAGAAAATGGCAAAGAAAACTTTGACATGGCTGGGACTTGAGCCCGAGACTTCTGGTTGTGCGTTCCAGCGCTCTAACCGTCCGAGCTCCCGAGCCCTTAATGGTGGCCTTCCCGAATAGTCGACTAGTCTTTGCCGGGCGGGGGAGCCAGTCAGAAGCATTTAAAGCCCCTACACAACATTGGTCAAGGTCAAAGAATAGCATCAATACGTTGTCTGATCCAACCTATGCATGAAATAGCACACCTGTGAACATTTCAGCTCAATCCGCCTACCGAGTCTCGAGAAAATCGTAAAAACCGCTTCATTCGTTTCGCGAAAATGCAACATTCAACGCCGCACTGTTCCGAAAAATGGTTTAGATCTCGGTGAGACGTAAACTATTTTATTTACTCTTTTCTCCCAAAATACAAAATTTGAGGCAGAAATATTTCAGTGCGAGGTTCATAACCATCTTCAAACTGTATTTCAAACTTCAAACTGTAGAGTTTCATGTAAATCTGTGAACATTTCTGTTTTCTTAACATTTCGATCTTACCAATGTTTTGTCGGGGCTTTAACAGCCGTTTATTTCTAGGATCACGCCCCCCATTTTCATTCAGATGCAAACAACAAATTATTGTAAACCTGGCTACTTGGGTAACTTCGGGCATCAGACAAAACATATCAGTTCAGACACAAACAAATACATAATCTTGAAGTTGAAATGAAATCAAAAACAAATAATAGGAAAACACGACTGCATGGGAACTTTTAAAAACGTCGACTGGACCGGTGTAACGATCTCAGACGGGCCCCCGTGCTGAGTTGAGCCGTGACGTCACTGGCTCACCTCAGCACGTTGCAGCAACGTTCTCAGCTGCTCAGCGTGCTCAGATGAGTCAGTGAACCAAGCACCTGGGGCGCCCTTCATGTGACTGTTGTTTATGATTATCCGCGAACGAACACAGTTTGTAAAACTATATTTTGCTTTTAATTGTATAAAGCCAATCGATGCACCCTCATTACGGGGGAACAACTGTAGCATTTCTTCCCCGATGTAAAACTCCACGTTCTAGGCCTAGTTACTAGGCTCCGCACTGAGCATTGTTGAACTACGGGTCAACTACAGGTCAATGAACGTGCCTGAAAGCGTATCGACTCAGCACGGCCTTCAAAATGGACAACTACTACGCGCACTGCGCATGACGTTTTTATCCATATATGGTAACGGTCTCATCTGAGCATGGGGCCCGAATCAGACCGTTATACACACCAGGACTTGAAATGATAACTGAATAGTTATAATGGATGAAAGCGACGGAGCCGCAACGATTGGACGGAGACCAGCGGGCAGGGAACCCGTCCTTTTCTGATCCCTACGACCGCTCGGTCGTTGACAACACCCCCACCCCAACCCCCAACCCCCTCTCTCCGCATATGACGCCGGAATTCACACTCCCACCCGTGGCACGTCAGTGGACGGTCCCGTCACCAGCCACTCAGTGCAGGCCTGATGACAGTGCCATGCCGTAGGGACCAAAGTTACATGGCCAAGAAAACCCGATGCGCATGTTGCTACACTATAAAATGGCAGTATTGGACCAACACTTTGACCAACATTGCTCAAGGTATTTACCAGTAAGTTGACACTCTTTGTCGGTAAAAGCCCAGCTGCTGCATTGTGTGGGTTAAAATCAATCAATCACTAACTACGTTGGTAATAAAGCCAGACAAATTGCCGAGCAAACAATTTCACCCAAACCAATTTTGCTTTGCGCTTCTACACTGTACCTGACGACCAACAGACAGAGAGAGAAACTTCCATTCCGAACAGACCTAATCAACTGGTTTTGGATAAAACTCGGGTTTGCATAGGAATTGCCTGTGACGTACGAAACAAAAGTAAACACAGCAAAAAGTGTCTAGTAAAGAGTATAACGTTATGTCGGACAAAATGGAGGCAATTTGTCCGACCTTAAATCGCGCGTTGGGATTGGTCAATTTGTCAAGGGGCGTGGCCTACTGAGTCGATGCACCCTAACTCGAGTTGCAAGAATGGAATCTACACTCCACCAGCATTGAGTCAGTAAGTCTGAAAGGAAGCGTTTTGTCAACTATATCCAGAATCTAAAACATCAAACCCAACGTTCCTGTTGACAAGTATTGCTTTGTATTCATATCCACAGTTGAGTAACTGCATAAGGGTTGTGAAACTCTCACTGCAAAGAATCCATTGACTCCAATCCACTTTCCTGTACAGACTTAATGATCAATGTATAATGTAGCACCAGAGTCATGCAGCTGGGAGGCAATGCCAACAAACAGGACAATACGGTATGCAATACAAAAAATCGTACTACGGCCTCTTGTCAAAAAGATCATCGGTTGGGTATCGGATGATTTGACCCGTCCGATGTCGTTTCCACCCGATAGCCATCGCGAATTTTTCACCCCAGAGTCCAGTACAATCGGCTTTCTACCGGGGGAAATTGTATCGGTCGGATGAATTCAACCGGCACTCAACCGATGATCTTTTTGACAAGAGACCTAATTCGTATAAGGCCTCTATTGCAAAGTGAGCCGGTATATTGCCGGTATATATATACCTTGGGGGCTCGCCTACTGAAGAACATCGATAGCAAAGCGCGTACAAGGCGACTCTTAGGCCTCTTGTCAAAAGGATCATCGGTTGAATGCCGGTTGAATTCATCCGACCGATACCATTTCCCCCGATAGAAAGCCGATTGTACTGGACTCTGGGGTGAACAATTCACGATGGCTATCCGGTGGAAACGACATCGGACGGGTCAAATCATCTTATACCCAACCGATGATCTTTTTCACAAGAGGTCTTAGAGATAATAAAGCTGCACGTCGGTTATAGCCTACTTGTATTTGGTTTTCTATGCAACCAGTAATAGGCAGACAAAGCTGAGCTGACTGGTTGGATTGCTTTGCAACATTTTCCGGGAAATGAACGAGTTTCCAATTAGGGTCGGAGCCACACTCAGCGCATTTTGGTACTAAACGAAAGACGAGGTCATTCAACGTGAGAGAGACTAAAATTGTGGCTTTTGTAGACCCACATAGGCCATGCAACTCATGCAACGTACAGGCAATAATTAGAAGATTATCGAGAGCTGCACCTTTCTTGTGAGAAAGAAAAAAACATCATTCCGCGTGGGATCCAGTGGTAAATCCCGAGGGTGTGAAAGCTTTGTATGGCGTTGTATCAGGTGGCATATTTCCTTGTTTTTTCCCTTCGTTCGAGTGGAGGGTCTGCGCGCGTTTCTCGATGGTATAATTGGCGTGAAAATTGCATGAATTTGCAATGATGGCGTTGGGGGTGTGTGGGTGTGGGTGTGTGGGGGGGGGGGGGTGAGTTTGTGCGGGGCGTATTTGTTTTCTTTACACCGGGTTTTTCACTGGATTCGGGCAAATCTGCGCTTGAAAAGAGACTAGTCCTGCGTTGAAAGATCAGCCAATGCAGCTGATATTATTAACAGCAGCTAGATATTTGCAATCAACAATCATCTTAAATCAGCAATCACCTTAAATATTTGTATCAAACAACAACTACTACAACAGCCAGTCACATTACGCCCCTCCACAAGAAATCCCAACTGGCTGATCTCGCCACGCGGCACCGACATGACTGTGGTCTCTTTTCAAGCGCGGATTTCACGAAATACAGCGGAACAAACCGTGGCTGTGGTGTTAATAATACGCGTGCAGGGGGATGGCGGATGGTCGCATGCGTGAAGCCCTAGACCTGGGGGAACCCAATGTAAGTTGTCAGGAGCTCCCGATGGTCGACCACCCCACGGTGGGGGGGGGGGGGGTTACTGCAAGACGCCCGCAACACACTCAGTCGGACCTCTGCCTCGCTCTAATCGCAGAGACAACCGTGAGTTCTCAACACCTTGTAAAGCCAACACAGGTTGTGTAGCCACACACACCCACACACACACCCCCACACACACAAACACCTCGCCGTCACTCGGCGCTCATGCGTCGACTGATGACGTCACAACACCCCACCCCCTCATCCGAGCGCCTGAAGAGGGAGGCAGGGAGGGGTGGAGCGCTCAACATGGATAGAGAGAGTAAAAACAA